>LVYW01000006.1:2295-480765 GCA_001630435.1 Sporothrix globosa
GCACATCTCGTTCTCGTGTATAAGTCGTGGGCTATCGCGTACGTGTTAACTAGTTATTACGTTAAGTAAAGGTGTCGCGCTTTGTTTCGTAGCGCTCGGCGAGGGCCGACCTCTGTACCGTCGCCTGTGTTTCTTATTAACACACTCGATTAATAAAAGCTAAGTTCACGAGGCTGGTTCTGGGTTGTGCGTGGCCGTGCGCGCGTTGTAGGCTAGGCCGTGCCAGTGTCGGTTGAAAACCGAGCGTACAGTTTACCTTAAACCAACGACTGGCTCCGTGCGATAAAAAGAATCGTTGGCACTATACGTGTTCGCGTCACGGTCGCGCGGATACGTCGTCGACCTAGTCTCCCGTCTTCGGCCTACCCTTCCCTTACGGATTCTTCCACTAGTATTGTTTTTAACAGTAGGCTCGGATCGTTCGTACTTTACAAGTAATATAACCACATGTTCGACATTATCGCCCGTCTCTCCTTAGTGGACGGAGGCACGTAACCGGTCCGTTCGACGGCCCTGGAAATAGAAAATCGGCGAGCTCGATCTGGTCTTAAATAACGTCGAGTCGTTGGATCGTTGTTATAATCTAACGTCGCCGCTCGGGCGGTATATCTTTATATGTTCTTTATAGATGACTGGCGATCTCGTTCTTAACACAGGCATACTGGTAGATCGTACATACTAGGAGTCGGTGTTGACATAGTTGAGTAAAGGGGTGAAGGTCCATGTTGATTTCGTATCGTTTCTTTCTCTTTCTTTCGGTTTCTTTCTATCTCGTTCCTGTCTTTTCTTTTCCTTTCTTTTTTCTCTTATAATTCCAGATCATATTATATTCTATCGTTAAAATCTCCATCCCCTTTTCCATTTTCCTTTATAAACGCGTCTTCCGCGTCGCCGTGTTCAATTGAAAACTCGTGTACCCTTGTCATCTGGTTGAAGAAGGTAATAGACCGGGGCTACACAGCCTTGTTTTGTGTAGAATGATTAGACAGGTTGAAAGCGGACAAGGCCTGTAAAATAAAGTGGACAGGGTTCGAAAAATGCAGTAAACAAGGGTTGCACGGTCATTTTAGGCCGTTTTAAAAATGAAGTCGAGTCTACTTCAATTCCCATATATTAGTAGGGCGTATCGCTGCGTATGGCTGTGACATTGGGTCTGCAGTATGAGCCCCCGTTTGATAGCCACTCTAATGGTGTCCGTCCTTCTGGATCAGGGTATCAGGAATTCAAACGGAGGATTTGGTGGTCGCTTTGTTGTCTGGAGATTTGGGGCCACGAGACGCTTGGGAGGCCGAGTATGGACTTTTTCGGTCCGAGTATTACGGTGAAGTTGCCTCATTTACTTGACAAGGTCTCTCTTCCCCCCTTCCTTCCCATCCCATTGTTGAGATAAAATCTAACGGTTTGACAGGAGAATTACACCAAAGTTCTTCCCTTGATCGAAAATGTCCACTTCATCAAAACCGCTTCCAAAATTCAAGAATCTCTAGCCGCATTTCCAACCCCAATACACACAGAAATGCTCAACCTAGACTCCCAACTTCTCCAATGGTGGAACAATCTCCCACCCGTCCTAAGAGATTACTCCCCATGCCCCGAAGGTTTGTACGCTGCGCGAACAGTGATGCGTTGGCGCTTCTACAATCACCGCATGCTCCTTTATCGTCCCAAATTACTCAACTACGCAATGAGCCGCATCCCGTTGATAGCAATCAAAGACGAGGAACGCATCGCTGTGCAGAGATGTCGCGAAGTCGCGAAGGTTGCGATTGAGGATATTTCCGCGACCACAGCAATGAAAGTGAATCAGATGATTGCATGGAATGCGGTGTGGTTGCTGTTTCAGGCTACGATGGTGCCATTGATATTTCTGGCTGCCGCTTCAGCAGCAGATAATGATGAAGATATCGAGGCGTGCAAAGCGCAGGTTCAGATGGCTATATCGACACTGGACCGTATGAGGACGTATGGGCATACAGCTGAGCGGTCGCTGGGGATGATTTCGGGTATCCTTGAGACTGTGTTGCACGCCCCTGACGCTGGAATGGCTGCATCTGAACGAGCAACAAATGACGACCAAAATATGGAAACCCAGAATTATCCTGCAATGTTGACGGACCATCAACCGATCGCCCGAGAGCGGGTTCTGGATTGGACTACTTCGACCGCTGGCAATGCGGGTGCTACCACGTCTTTTGAGAATTATTCGTCACAGCAGATGTGGGAGTATTTAAGCTGGGGGGAGAGTAATGATTTCTGGCAAGAGCTGTACACTTCTTTGGATCCTCAAGAAGAAGCAAATTTCTTCGATGATAGGATTCAGTGATATTCTTTCAGTGATAGTCTATATACATAAAATATATGCCTTTGATATTCACCGGGCCAAGCTTACTGACCCAAATAGTGATACTTGAGCGGAGCATCACCCTCACGCAGTCCCATAACTGTAACCGCCTGCTCATCGCCAGGAACAATGTCCATAGCACTATCACTCACCCGCACACCTTCCCTCTCCTCAAAAACAAGACATTTAACCGGCTTTCGTGCACTCATTCTGAGAATCTGCTGCTTCTCCCCAGAGGCCGTGACCGTTGTCTCCTGTCTTACTTCCAATCCCCTGTCCGAGAGATCGAGGTACTTGAAAGGCTGTGGCCAGTCCACATCCCTCGCCTTAATTTGCCCGTCGACCCACAGCCGCGCAGATAGGACATGTGCCTCTGGCTCGGCGATATGATCGATGACCCCGTCTGTGATCACGTCTGTGGTTCCGTTGGGTCGAATGGTGATATTCTCATAGACGAGCGGAGCGCGTACGTCCCTTCCACATACAACGGAGCAGAAACGCAACTCGACAGTCGCATTCAACAGCTCGTGCTGCTGACTGCTCGCAATCCACAACGCATACTTACTCTTTGTCGGCGGCTGAGCGTGTGCAACACTCCAGTCATGGTGTTCCCGCTGAACGCCTACCGCGAGTGGTCTGAGCACTCGTTTGACGGTGTAGTAAGCCGGCTTTGGCCGCAAAAAGTAGTCCACGATAGACCATGAGATTGTAGGCCAGCAGTCGTTCAGTTGCCACAACAGTGCTCCTCCGCAGCGTCGCGAATCGCCCCATTGTCGGCGCCAGCCACGGTATCCGAACATCATCGTCTCGGCTTGCACTACTTGGGTCAAGTAGATGTACGTCTGCACCACACAACGTTAGCAACTCTCAATCAAACGAAACGGCAGGAACAACAAACCTCCAAGTCAGTAGCCGTCCGCAGATTTTCAACCATATACGTTGCCAGACGCCTTTCATGGCCATCAGCCTTGTTATGGAAATCCATGACGTGCGATTGCGGGAATTTGTCCGCCTCGTTTTCGACGAAGTACTCGATTGTCGAAAGGTGTGGGAACGCCTCCATGCCGAATTCGCTATTGAACCGGCCTCCGAGGGTCTCGAAAATTTGATATTTTTCTTGGGTTCCGTGCCATACTGTATATTCTCATTAGCAATCTCTTCACAGCTTATGTCGAGAGGGGGTGGATGTACCATTCCATTGATGCATATCACCAACCGTCGTGTCCGACGTGGTTTTACCATCACCCCAGGGGCTGCCTGGGTGATAGAATGTGGCTGGTGAGTACTCGGCCACAACTTCTGGCAGTACTTTTTCGTAGATGTAGCGTGCCGGAAAGTCTGACTTGAGCCAGCTGTCGGGATCCTTATCATCAAAGTCGTAGGTGAGATTTGCCTGCTCCTGCACTTGGTAGTCTTCATTGTTGCCGGCGTAGATCACAATAGAAGGATGATGGCGTATGCGCTGAACGCTATAGACAGCTTCTTGTCGAATCGACTCGAGCAATTCAGGCCAGGTAGGGTAGTTGCCACAGCCAAACATGAAGTCTTGCCATACGAGCACTCCCAACTCGTCGCAAGCTTCATAGAAAGCCTTGTCTTCGTAAATTCCGCCGCCCCAAATTCTGTTTTTCAAACAATTAGCGAGTAACTTTGTTTGCGGAGATTAGATGCGCTTGAACATACCTGATCATCACATGACCACCTGACACCAGAAGCTCAATCCACTTCCTGTACCGCTCTGCATCGATGCTCGGCAAGAGACTATCGGCAGGAATCCAGCAAGACCCTCCACAGAAAACATCCACGCCATTGATCCGGAAAAAGAATGACTTTCCATGCTTGTCTGGCTGTTGGATGATTTCAGCAGACCGGATACCGAATTTTTTGGAGGTGCTGTGTAGCTCCTTTCCGCTGTGTGAAAGGGACACGGAGACTTCGTATAGGGGCTGCGAGCCGTAGCCGTGGGGCCACCACAATGCCGCGTTATTGACTTGGAATTCCACTTGAGCGGTCTGGTCAGTCTCATTTACCAGGATGTTATCCTGGCGTGCGACTTCTTGTCCTCTCAAACTCAGACTGAAGGAAGCCGTGAGATCCGTTAAGGCCGACGCCTCTATCTTAGCAATCGCCTTGACACTGGCTGTCTTGCCGTCGAGATCGATTTTTGTTGTCTTTGGCCACAAATCCGCTACCCGAGCAGAATACACCTCCAGTCGCACATCACGCCAAATTCCAGCCGTCATAAGCGCCGGTCCCCAATCCCAGCCCCAATGGTACTGAGCTTTGCGTACGGCCAAGCGCGCCATATCGCCGTTGAAGCCGACCCATTTGTGATCTGGGTATTTCGCGCGTATCTCGCGTGCCCTGGACTGAGCGCAGTCGAATTCGATTTCTAGGACGTTGTCATCTTCGGCAGGTGAGGTTTGAAGAGCGTCGGTGATATCCACGCGGTAGCCGATGAACATGTTGTCGCTTTTGAGTATAGTCTGGCCATTGAGGGTGACCGAGGCAAATGTGTCCAGGCCGTCAAATACCAGGGCCACTCTCGCGCCGGGAGGTATTTTCTTCGGCTGCTGGAATGCGAGTCGGTATATCCATGATTTCTCGTTGACCCAACGAGCTTTGAGTTCGTTGAATCCGATGTAAGGGTTTTCGAGCCTATGCGAAGTTAAAAAGGTCAGCTATTGTTGAATCTTAGGGAGCTTGTAGGCCACTGGATCTAACTTGTTATTTGCGATGAGATCCTGGTGCACTGAGGAGGGAACAGCCTGAACAGGCATCCATGCGTCCGAATTCTCGTCGCCGACGTCTCTGAACGCCCATCCAGTGGAAAGTTGCTGCTGGTAGAAAGCCATGATTGCCGTCAATTGACCGTTTACCGTCAGAGGTTCAGAGGTTGCATGGTAATACTACTCTGGAGCAATTTTCCATATATCGCGAACTATTTGTACGAAGTGCCTGACCCCCACTATCGGATTTTAGTATGTCTTACTTGTGGGGTTGTAGTTGGGGGATTGGTTTATTATGTTGCTAGAACGGAAGTGTCACGGAGTCTTCACCATTGATCCAGCGGGATTGCCTCTTTAGGAAATTAGGAGGCGGCGGTCGGCTTTCTTCTGTCTCCTCCTCCTGACCATAGCAAAGCGAAAGAAAACGAAACATGCGGAGCTCAAAGTTAGTTGGATTATCTTATTACGCGACTAAAACGGAAAAGTTCAGGAGCATTTGCAATTGATGCAGCAGTGTTACCTATTTGAGAAGGCAAGAGGCGGCGGTCCTCTTTAGGGGGGGAATCGAGCATAGCAGGGGTATTCTCGGTGTCTATGGTCTCTATCATTGCATGCAATTGGTTTGGGAGGGTATGTGTTTTAACGGTAGTTGCGACCGATCTCCATTTCTTTGCCTGCTCGGATATCTTCTTATACGTACCCCGTCGCCGATAGTTCCAACTCCGGCTGTGTGCTGTGCTCGCTCAGTTAACTAGGTAGACATAAGCGGTGATCAACGCCAAGTTTTCTCCCCAAAAAATGGGTTCGATCAATCGCGTGACCGGGACTTGAACTGAGGCATACGGCGAGGAGGTGGCCTCGCCACGGCTGCCATTACGATTACAGAATTGATGGGCCAGGATAGGGGTGAGGAGGAGCTACCCCATGCACCCCGGAATTTTGGCCAGTTTGGTGGAAGTCCGGCCGTTGGGTTCTTCTCGCTGTGTGTTCCTTTCGCATCGGGAGTAAAAGGACGTCCTTACAAGGGCGTCAGATCCTGGGGCAGGCACGACCCTGAGACCGGAGCGTGAACAGCTGGACAGACCCCGGCAACCTTTCGGTGTGGGGATTTGGAAGCCACTGTCATTGGCTGCTCTCCGCTAGACCCGGTTTTGGTAGGCCGAGCGTGCAGACTCAGGGACATACGAATACAGCATATGTCGTACATACGGAGTAGTTACAGTGTCCAACTCCACAGACATGGCTAGGGTAGGAAGTGCTTTGGACGAAAATGAGTATCAAATTACACAATAGATCTCGTCCAACCGGCCAGCCATATTATTGGACAACTGCAGTAGATTTAAGCCTTCTTATTTTGCTAAACTCCAGTTCTGAAGGATTCTTGTACATTTTAGTTGTGTATTAGATACAGTCTTCCCGTCGAGAATTCCATCACATTGAGCACCAGACAAATTCCACGATCTGCGCTAGAAGAAGAAAAAAAAGGTGTGTTTTTGCTTTCTAGGCTACCATGCGCGGCTGGCATGTAAGACCAACAGGTGATTCCATTGCTAGAATCAGATTGTCAAATTCTTATCAACAAGGGAAAATATGAATCGACCTAGGCGCCAACCTTCTTAACCACTGTGTTGTTCTCGTCGACCGCAATCGCGGTAGGCAAAAGTGAGGCCTTAACAGGGTTGCGCGACTCAAAGACTTGGTCCAGTTCCTCGAGCTATCAAGATTGTTAGTCAGTGATCGATAACCGAGAAAAAAGGGAGGGATAAGATGAGAGACAAAACATACGGTTCGGTTCTTGGTTTCCGGAAGGAAGAAATACATAACAACCGTCTGAATGGCATCCCAGACAACAAAGACGATGTACGTTTTCCAGCCGATGTTTTTGAGAGCGACTGGCCAGGCAAACTGACCGAGAAGGCCAGCAGCGTTGACAGCGAGCGAAGAAAACGCCATACCCTTAGCACGCATCTCGTATGACAAAACTTCGACTGGATACAAGGCTTGCAGTGGAGTGATACAGAAAGAAAAGACTCCACCAAAGATGAAGATGAAGCCCAGTGTGGCATTGGATGCGGCATGGTTGAGCTCGCCATTTGAACCGTTTACCTTGCTTGAGGCAGTTAAGACTGCCACCCAAACCAAACAGCAGCCAGCCATACCAGAGAGCATCATGGGGCGGCGGCCAAATTTATCGACAAAGGCTGCGCCGCAAAGAGCGAAGAAGAACTGGAAGCAAGAGTAGCCCAGGTTGATGTTGGCTTGGGTGACGGAGGAAGTAAAGCCGGCTCCATTAAGGGCGGGGACCAGGTAGTACGTAAGAACACCATTGCCAGCCCATTGTGCAAAGATGACGAAAACACAGTTGCATGCGAGACGGTAGATGTTGCTTCGTCGGTTGAACAAGGTGCTGTAATCCCAGAATTTTTTGTCCTGGAAGTGTTAGATGTTGTATCGATTCGCGAGCGGAAGGGAACAACTTACAGAGCCGTCCATATTCAGATGCGCTTCGTATTCAGCGACCTGTAGCTTGACCCATAGAGAATCAGGGTTTCCGTATCCATGCCATTTCGTCAAAGTTTGGACAGCCTTCTCTTGCTTCCCATTAACATATAGCCACCGGGGAGATTCCGGAATCGCCCAGCAAAGGCATATGACGAGGCCGGCAAAGACCATCTGCAGCCAAATAGGAATCTGCCAGGACTCGTTGGTGGTAAGAGTAATGGCACCACGAACGGTACCTGATGAAAGAATCGAACCAATAAACCAAAAGGTATTGCAGTAACCAGTCACCACACCCCGATAAACCGGGTGTGTGGTTTCAACAACGTAAATTGGTCCCGCTGAAGCGACGATCGATACACCGAAACCGAGCATAAAACGGCCTCCCATGAACTGACCGACGCTGGCATTTGCGATGGTAAGTCCGCACAAGAGCGTACCGAGAACAATCAAAAGACTGCCCGTAAACATGCCGACACGGCGGCCCCATGTGTCGATGGCAGGACCGACAAAGGGAAGAGCACTGACACCGCCGATCTGGTACATGGCTGAAACAATGCCTGCCCAAATGCCTGAGTTTTCACCGTGGAAATGGCCGAGGAAGATTTTGTTGGCGAGAAGGCCACTGAATAGCGAACCGTCGAAACCGTTCATTGTCTGACAGAAGAAACCGACCATTAGGCAGAGGAACAGTTTGATTGTGGTTCCATTCATCAGATGAGGAGGTTCCTGCAGCAAAGCCTCATTGTATGCTTCGCTTCCGGTCATCACTCGTACATTGGTATTCTCCTGTCGAGTTAATGCATTAGCACAATCCTCGGGATGTTCCATGTTCTCCCTTGGACTCACCACTTCCTCCAGCGCCTTGGCAGCCTTAGGCTCGACTTTCTCGGCGTTCTCCATGTTGAGAATTTAGGTTTGGTTTCGTGTTGAGGATATGTTCTGGAGATGCAGGAGTTGAGATCTGGGGAACCCATGGGGAACTGATTTATAGTTATCACAAAGATTGCATGGTCAGTTGGCTGGAGGCGCGACGCCGATGCTAAGCCAAAATAAACACGGAAGTAGAAATTGAGGTACGAGGATTCCCCAGGTTGTGTGGGGAATCACAAGACCACACGGCTATGGCCTAGTCGTCCCCTTTTGAGGTATTCCGCCTTCGCCGTGCCGAATTTGGCCAGTGCACACCACAATTTTCCGAATTAAAAACGGCATCGAGACCTCCAGAAGTTGGCCACCCATAACTCCGTGTCTTTCGAATCCGGGGGTGTATGGGGCAGCTCCTCTTCATCCCTTTCCCGGCTCATGAACTCTGTAATCGTACCACGCCCGCATTTTCTGGAGCGATTTCTCGCATCTTTTAATGGGGATTAAGGTGCTGTCCATTCAAAAGACTCCGACCGCGCAAAACTACACAAAGAAAGAGTCACATGCAACTCGTGAATTGTTTCTAGATGCACCGAATGCTAATCCTGATTGACCAGCCTGCTGGCTAGGGAATAACGGTTAAGTTTATATAAGTTTATATTTTAAATAATCGGTAACGATTAGATCTTTTACTTGAAAAGGGTAGTAGTTTTTATTATGAGGTTATGGATAAGTAGTCACTAATAAGGAGGATTAAGTAAGGACATTAAGTACGAAGGCGAAGGTAGGATTACATTCGTGACAAGACTAAGTCTTACCTTCCATCTTCCCCTTAAAGAGAAGATGGGAGGGTCGTTACTTATTAGAGTCTTAGCCTAGTCAGTGCCTACGACTAGCCCGCGCGTCGACGGCGCCCCCTGGGCGCCACCTGTTAATGGCTGGTAGGCTGCTCTTAACATGTGACATGGTTGTTCACTTGTGATAGGTGGACGATCGTAACAGTTTTAGTCTTTTATATATTATATTATCTTATTCGTGTTTTATTCCTTTATTTTATAACTTATATAAGATGAGGGTTATTTTTTATATATCTTATATCGTTGCCTTATTCTTCGTATAAGAGTTGTTTAGTCATTCTTAAGGTGTTGTAGGTGTCTTTATTTAGGGTGACCCTCTAAGCCACCTTCCCTTAGCCACATTCTTGGTTTTGTCATTCCTGACCGCCTTGGGTCTTTCTTTCTGGCCCCGTGGGGGGGGGGGGGGGGGGGGGGGGGTCGTAGCCGTAATATAAATGTTAAATACAACGACACTAGGATGCCAGAATACCGGGATCAACTATCCATAAAAAGAAACGTACCGGGACGAGTAATGTTCAGGAGGAGCTAAGTGCTAAGAGAGCTGAAGAGGTGTTACATTTTTGATCATTCAAGTTCTTTGTTCGTTCTTGACTCTTTTGTAATGTTTTGTTTTCATTTACTGTTTTCATTTTTACTTCCCCTGTTTCCAGCTGGTGTACTGTTGATCTCTTCTCTCACCTTTTAAGGAAATCACACATTCTATTTATTACGCCTTTTCAAGAATATAATCATTAGAGAGAAACAGACGTCGCTTGTTTTGTTACTCGAAAATTAAAGGATTCCATGTCCTAGTAACTGCAACGGCGCCGAGTTCTACAAGAATGAAATCACATTACTAGTACTAGAAACATTGGCAATATTACGATGCTCGTCACGTCCTTTTCTAGATACTCATTTTCCGCGATGCACGGGATGCCATGGCCCACTTTTCCCTAACCGCCAATTTGCTATCCCTAGGACCCCTCCTTGACCAGCGTGGTCGCTCGCGCATTTCTTCATTCCTCTCACTCCCAAACGCGCCGATTTTCCTGTCGCGTTTTGGCTGCTTTTTGCTATGTCTTGCTTTCAAAAAGAATGAAAAATTCTGTTTCACCGGGGTTCTTATTCATCGAAAGCGCCACGTTTTCCGACACATGTCAGTGAATTCCCAACGCCTTTTGTCTTGCTCTGGAACGCCACGTTCTCGCCCTGGCAAGCCTTCTCTACTAAAGAGGGCCTAGCATACAGAGTTAAAAATGGCAACCTCCCTTGTAATGCACAACAAAAACAGAGTTGTCTGTATTATTTGTGGTATTCATCATTCAACTGTAGACGTTTTCAGCCTTGTGTTTCGAACACCGCGCATGATCAAAACAATATCCGTTCTGACCTGTTATGTTGGCCATTTAAGGGAATGCATTTGGGGATGCAATTCAAATATTGAATTCTTCAGAAGTCACATTCTAATCGACCTGCAGCATGTTCTAGCTCTGACGTGCCTTAGCTTCTCGTTTCATATCGTCCTGTTCATTCCTTCCACAAGCAGGATGACAACAGTTTTGATCATGATGGAAGCTCCGGACGAGCATAAATACGGCCTATTCGTCGTTTGCTTCATCACTTCTTTTCATCTTTGTTCGTTCTTGTGCTTCGTTGTCATTCAGTTCACGTCAATCTTTTGACCTTTGTTTGGTCGCATTTTTACTCTATTCTCCCTCCTTTAATTCCCTCTGTCAGGACATTATCACTCCTTTTATGTTCTCTGAGATTAATTTTTATTTATTTTGTGAGTGTTGAAATTAAATCGCCACTCATTTCCATTACATCTGCCCACGCCATGACCCAACTTCGACTTTGCTCTATGCTGGGCCTTCTTTTGCTGGCCACAAGTGCCATTGCAGCAACCGTCTCATACGACTGGGACGTGACTTGGGTTAACGCCTCTCCCGATGGCTTTGAACGCCCCGTCATCGGTATTAACGGTGCTTGGCCATGTCCCACAATTGCTGCCAATGTCGGTGACACAATTGTTCTCACCATCAACAACCAACTTGGCAATGAGACAACTGGAATCCACTTCCACGGCATCGACCAGATCAACACATCGTGGATGGATGGTGCCAACGGTGTCGCCCAGTGCTCAGTGCCTCCTAATTCTTCCATTACGTACAGTTTCTTGGTAGGCTACACAATGTCGACTTCCAAACATTAAGAAACAGTACAAACTAACTTCTGTAATCGATAGGCCGATTCTCCGGGGACATTCTGGTGTATGACAACCCCTACCACATTTATTGGATTGGTCTTGATGTACTAGAAAAATCTTTACTGAAACTTATCGATCTAACAGATCATTCTCACGACATGGGTCAATACCCGGATGGTCTCCGAGGACCCTTGATTGTCCACGACCCTCATGACCCCTACGAGGGACAATACGACGAGGAAGTAGTTTTGACTGTCTCTGATTGGTAAGCATCTTCTCACAACGGGCCCTTGGCAAGCTCTCGTCCCTCGTGTCTAACTGCTGCTCTATTAGGTATCACGACCAAAGCATTACCCTCGTCAGAAATATGATAACAACGACCAACACGCACTTCATACCTCCATTTCCGGACAGTATTATCGTCAACGAGGGTATCGGTGCCAATGTAACATTTGACCAAGATAAGACATACCGTTTTCGCATTATCAGCTTCGCAGCGTTTGGTTCGGCCATGTTCAACTTTGATCACAACATGCAAGTCATTATGATTGACGCATCTTACGTCGAAAAAGTCCCAGCGACACAATTGCGCATTTCGCCAGCACAGCGTTATGATGTCCTGATTTCCATCCCGCGCCGCAGAATCTGCAAGCCAGTGGCCTCGGCTAATTACCCGTTTTTGCTGTCTCTTGATATAAACCGTGACTATACCAATGATGCCGCCCAGGCGGTCTGGCCCCACAACTACACGGGCTACCTTGTGACAAATCCTTCAGGCGACTTCCCCGAGGAGGTCGTAGCTTCGTGGCATCCTGCTGATGATGCTACATTTGTACCTCTCAATGGTGCAGCTGCCCTGGGTCCTGTCTCTCAACAAATCACGCTTGATTTCGACTTTTGCAGAGATGAAAACAATCTACCGCGCGCCTGCTTCAACAACAATACATACATTGCGCAAAAGGTGCCCACACTCTACTCGGTGGCGACGACTGGGTTAGACAACACTAACCCGATCATCTATGGCGATGTTCTCCCATACGTTCTGCCCTTGGGGACGATCGCCACAATCGTTGTCAACAACTTGGATGCTGCGATTCACCCGTTTCATTTGCACGGCCACCAATTCCAAGTGCTAGATCGTCCGGAAAGCGGTGCGGGCAACTGGGATGGCCAGGAGAGCAACTTTGCAGTCATACCGCCGCGGCGAGACACGATTGCCATTAATGCCAACTCTTATGCGGTTCTTCGCATTCAAGTCACCCATCCAGGTGTTTTTCTTTTCCACTGCCATATTGAGTGGCATGTCGAAATGGGCCTGACAGCGACATTTATCCAGGCACCAGAGTTGTTGCGCAACACAACATTCCCTGCGGACCACATCGCCAATTGTGTTAAGCAGAACATCCCGTACCAAGGCAATGCCGCCGGTAACACTGAGGATGTGCTTGATACAAGCGACTTCAACACCGTACCACCTGTACAATACGATGGGTAAGTTATTCTAATTTTTTAGGTTCCCTTCATTAGTTTTATCCGTTTTGCTAATAAACTTGGTAGCTCCTTATATCCGTCGAGTTAAGATTCTCTTACCGAATCTAGGATAAATTTTGACGCCACGAGAGCGAAAATTTTCACACCATTCAATACGGAAAAACCCACGGGTTCAACTAATGTAATTTTTCTTATCGTTATATGTAGCGTTGTTGTGTCAAGGAGAAAAGAAATTTGATCAGTTAAGTTCGAGAAAGTCGACGGGATGAAATATCGAAGTATTATCCACCTACTTAATCGTCATAACCGCACCGGTCCTTTAAAATAGTACCCGGCGTTACCTTTAGTAGTAGAATCGTCTGCTTTTAGACATCCATTCTCTCCTGCTCAGGATAACCGCAACCGTATTGTAACGTTCAACAACACCCACAAATAACACACCATGTCTTCACGAAAACCAACCAACGAGCTCGGCATCGCCACGCTGTCGCTTGGCAACTGGCGGGAGCACAAACTTGAGCCACGCCTCAAAGCAGCAGCACGGGCGGGCTTTCAGTGGATCGACCTCTTTGACGAGTGCTGGTCGGCATATCTCGCGGAATATGGCCTGAATGGAGAGGGCGCATCGGCGTGGGAAGCGACCGAGGAAAATCTGGCCGTGGCGCGGAAGCTGGGTATCGTCGTGAAATCGCTGGGGATGCGTATTGCGTGCACGCAGCCGCTGCGCACCATCGAGGGTATTCTCGACCCGGACGAGCGGCGGGCGACGCTGGACGGTGTGGCGCGGCGGTTTCCGTTTATGCGGGCGTTTGACACCGACCTCGTGTTTATGTGCTCGTCCATCCGGCGTGACGCTGGCGTGGCGCCGGCGGATTTGAAAAGGGTGGCGCGCGATTTGGCCGAGCTGGGCGACATGGCGGCCGCGTATGCGCGCGCTGACGGCGGGCGGATGCTGCGGATCGGCTACGAGGGGCTGTCGTGGGCGTCACGCAACAACACGTGGTCATCGTCGTGGGAGGCGGTGCGGTTCGCCAACCGGTCCAACGTCGGGCTGGTCGTGGACGCGTTCAACGTGTTGGCCGTTGAGTTTGCCGACCCGTACAACCCGGCGGGTCACGGGCGCATCTTTCCCACCCTCCGCGAATCGCTGCAGGTGCTAGCTAGGTCGATGGCCGATCTTGTCGCCATTGTCCCAGGCGACAAGATCTTTTTTTTCCAGTGCGGCGATGCGGAGCGCATGAACCCGACCACGTTTCTGCCGCCCACCGACCCGGCGGTGCCGATTCTCCTCCCGTGGTCACGCAGCCACCGGCTGTACCCATTAGAGCAGAAACGGGGCGGTTACATGCCGGTCGAACTGGTGGCTGCGGCCGTCGTGGCCACAGGCTACACGGGTCCTTTGTCTCTCGAGGTATTTAGCCACACGCTCAACCTGCCCGGCGAGAACGTCCCAGACGACCACGCGCGCCGCGGCATCGACAGCCTGAACGCTGTTGTGGATATTATGCAGACGCTTCCTCCGTTCTGGAAAGGTCCCACTGAGTTGGAGCGGGCCGTGGACCGTGTCGTGCAGAGGCTGGAGACGACGAGTGATCCCTGGATGGCCCGTCTGTAGGCCCATAGCTAGATGCAAAGACAGGCGCGCATCAAAGAATTATAATGTTGCACAGTTGAACAGAAACATAACAGAGTCTCGACGTATCATAGCCATATTCGCTTCTATTCAAGGGTTTTCATTCAGCTTCCGTTGCTTTATCACTTCCATTCATATATTGCTCGACCGATAGCTTTGCTACAGCTTCGCCTTGCCCTCAACCGTGTGCAGACCGCCCTCAGCTACGACATAGTCTCGGCCACGCTCCCAACCGGTCCACATGTGCAGCAGCTGCTCGCCGCCGTTGCCAGCAGTGAGTGTTTGTGGCGTCCATCCATCGTTTGGTGCCTGCGATGGCGTGTCGCTTAGAGCCACCATGGCCCGTTGTTCGTACCGTGCGGCCTCCATCTCGGCATAGGTCAGCACGGGAGTGCAGCATGCATCGGTGCCGTCAAACACAGCCTCCCATTCGAAGCGTGTGCGCGTCTTGAAACGGTTGGCAAGTAACGTGTGGAGGGCCGGCCAGGCAGCGCGGTCGTCACGCGGTATCCCCCCCCAGTCTTCGTCAGACACACGCAGCCCCTTACACAACGCGGCAAAGAACTTAGGTTCCAGCGCGGCCACGGCCATATACCGCCCGTCATCGGCGCACTCATACACCCGATAATACGGGCAGCCGCCATCAATTAAGTTCTCACCCCGAGGACGGTCCCACTGACCGGGTATTTTTGAAGAGACACGCGACGCCGTCGCCAGGTACGACACGCCGTCTACCATGTTGGCCTCGACCACCTGCCCCCGACGTGAAGTGGCACGAGCCTGCAGCGCCAGCAGAATGCCCGCGAAGCACACCAGCCCGCCACCGGCAAAGTCGGCCAACAAGTTCCCTGGGGGGCTGGGCGGGAGGGGGTAAGCCCCCCCTAACGTAGAGAGCACGCCTGATACGGCGAGGTAATTCAAATCATGTCCTGCCATGGAAGCGTACTTGCCGTCGCGTCGGTAACCGGTGAGGCGGGCGACGACGAGGCGCGGGTTGCGGGGCAGGAGAGCCTCGCGGGGCCCGAGGCCCAGACGCTCAAGTACGCCTGGCCGGAACGGGTCAATGAGCACGTCAGCGTGTTCCACCAGTCTCAGGAGCAAATCGCGGCCGCGGGGGTGCTTGATGTCAATACAGACGGAGCGCTTTCCATGGACCAGCACGTCGGGGCTGGGCACGTCTCCGTGGGCCACACGGTCGACCCGGAGGACATCGGCGCCGTTTTCGGCAAGTAGCAAGCCTGTAAAGGGACCAGGGGCGAGCCCAGCGAGCTCAATAACGCGAATGTTTTCGAGGGCAGGCATGATTGTGTTGGCGTAGGTTCGATGTGGTGTATTGCACAGGAGAAGCAGAGACTGTGGCCGGCGATACAGCTGGTAATTTACAATTTCGAAAGGGCATATAGCAATATGCGCATGTCATAATCACAAGGCCGAGTTACAGTACAACAAAGGTCCGGGATGTTTTTAAATTGACCGGACCCGGACAGTCGTTATCAATGGCTCGAAATCGGATTTTGGACAACTAAGCACTCTTCACAAAACAGGAGCAACGGGTCGCATTCCGGGGTAAACGCAATGTAGCACTCACATGCAAAGGCCGGCCATGGGATGTCACTGCCCTTGACTCATCTTTGAAGCTGTCAAGATATTCAAGATTTGCTTCTATTAACTGTATCTACTGCTTACTTGCACCGGCCATGTCTCCGTTATCGGGTGCTGCGCCTATAACCGCGCCTTCGTCTGCGCAAGCTTGCGCAGCTCCCGCCGCAGCAACTTGCCCGTCGGGTTGCGCGGTAGCTCGTCCACAAAATAAACTCCACCGGTCAGCTTCTTGTAACCAGCTACTTTGCTCGCCAGCATATTCTTAATGTTATTGGCCAGATCGTCCGTGCCCTTGCCCGTTCGCGGCACCACAAAGGCGCACGGCAGCTCCGTGGCCTGGGCGTCGTCCCACACCGACGTCACGCCGACGTCTCGAATGGCAGAGTTTTGGAACAGCACCTCTTCGAGCTCGCTGGGACTGACCTGGAACCCCTTGTATTTTATCACGTCCTTGAGCCGGTCCACAATTATTAAGTAGCCGTTGGCGTCCAAATAGCCGACATCACCCGTACGAAACCACCCGGGCTCTAACATCGCCGCAGCCGTCGCGGCCGGGTCGTCCTTGTAACCTATCATGATTGTCGGCGACGACACGCAAATCTCGCCTGGCACGGGCGGCATCACGTCCTGTCCCTGCTCATTGACAAAACGGACGTGCATATTGGCCAGCAGCGTGCCCGCCGCAATGAGTGGTGCTTTCTGCCGGTCACGCACGCCGCTCTGGGCGACACATGACGCCAGCTCGGTGCATCCATAGGTCTGACACAGGCTCACGCCGGGAAACTGGCGGCGCAGAAGATTGGCCACGGCAGGCGACAGTGGCGCCGCTGAGCACGAAAAATATTCGAGGTCGGGGTACGAATAGTTTTGAACAACAGGTGATTGTGCGAGTGCCAGAGCGACCGGTGGCACCAGACGTGCCAGGGTTGCCCGTTTCTCGTGCATGAGCCGGCAATACGTCTCGATGTTAAATGACGGCACCATGCAGACGTATGAGCCGAGCCATGGCGCCATGAGGGCACACACGTAGAGGCCGTAGATGTGGGAGACTACCGATGTCAGCGTATAAACACAATATCGTAGGGGATGCACGTACGTGGCGGAAAGAAGACTTCTCGCTGGTTCCCCCGCCAGTTGTCGGGGTTATGCGCCCGTAGCATCTCGGAAATGCAGACCAGGTTGTGGTGCGACAGCATAACCGCCTTGGGCAGGCCAGTTGTACCGCTCGACAGCACGACGGCTGCACAGACAGTGCGCGCGTCGCGGCCGTCGAGAACGTAGGCTGAGGGGTCGATGCGCCCGTTGACTAGGAGGTCGTCGGGGAAGAGTGGCGTGTCTGCGACGCGCTCGACCAGGGTCATAACCGCGGGGGTTACATCGAGTCCCGCAAGCGCTCGCCGCACCTTGTCCAACACGTCCACGTCGACAATCAACAGGCGCGGCTTGATAATTTTGAGGGCATACACAATCTCTTTGGACGCCGAGGAGTGGTTGACGGTGCTCACAACGCAGCCGGCGGCCCAGACGGAGTGCGCGGCCAAAATGTAGTCGACCTGGCTGCGGCCCATTATGGTTACAGTGTCACCGGCTACCAAACCATGCTGGTGCCGCAGAGCATAGGCGGCTGTAAATGCGTCTGCTCGAATACTGCCGTAGGTGGCTTTCTTGCTTGTCAACGTGTCCTCGCAGACAATGTTGGTTGGGTCGGCATTGCACGGGTTCTCCAGCATCATCTGCGTCACGGAGCGATCCGTGCGCATGTGAACGACGACGTCTGAGATGATCGGGGTCATGGTAAAAACAAGCAAAGAACTATTGAAATTTTATTATTGAAATGTAATCAAGTTACAAATGTTGCCCTCCCGTTGAATGTCAAACAGACTCTGTAAGATGGACTTGGTATTTAAAGTACCCATCGCTCCCCAGCCAGGCCAAGAGAAGTAATCAAAGACGAGTGATTCTCAGCAGACCCGGCCAACAATTTAATGAGCCGACCTACCAAAGACCTGCGTCCGACAGGCGACAATGCCCAATGACAAGTGCGAGATCGGGAGCTGTCTTTATTTTTCTTGTGTTCTTTTTATTTACTTTTTCTTATTTATTAGTTAATGGTTTTTTTTTTTTTGCTACTTCGTAGTTAATACCTTGCCAGTATTTATCTCACTGCCCGTCTTTTCGTTCATTTTTGTTATCTTCTTACCATCTACAACAGGAGCCCCCAAAGCCGTTCCGTCCCTGCCATGGAGAGCCTCCTAGCGATCTTGCCCATTGCCGAGGGTGAACACGATGTCTTTGTTGACGCGAACCGACCTAACCCAGAGCTCACCGGCCAAAGTGATCGTGTCTTTGGAGGAATTACCCTCGGCCAGAGTCTCAACGCCGCCCAGCAGACCGTCTCGCCCCAATTCGTCGCCCACTCCATACACTGCACCTTTGTTTCGGGGCGACGCGCCACGGTTGCCGTCGAGTACCACGTGGAGCGTATCAAGGATGGCAGGCAGTTTCGTGTCCGCGGTGTGCGTGCAGTTCAGGGAGGCCGCACTTTTTTTGTGGCCCTCGTCAATTTTACTACCCAAAGCCTTGGCAGCCTGTATTATAGCAGCCTCTTTCCACACGACGTGCCGATACCACCGTCCGAGAATGACGAAGACAACAGCAGCGTCAATTACAAAATGCCGTTTCTGCATCATAGCGTCGGAATCAGATTGTCCTCCGGCGACACGCTAGCACAGATACATCAGTGGATGCGCGCCCGGGAACCCATTTCAACCCAAAACAGCCCCAACACACATGCCCACCTGGCAGCACTGGCCTGCATGTCCGACAGCTACTTATTGGCCGGCGCGCCGCACAGCCATGGTATCTATGACTTTGCCAGCCCGCCCGTGTCGGAAGTGTACAACGGTCGCCACGGGTTATCACTGCCCTCGGAGACACACCAGCCGATCCCGCGGCCACACCTCAACTTTCTGGGCAGTGCCCCCTCGAACGGACAGGTGACCGTCATGGCCAGCCTCGACCACAGCCTCTACTTCCACAACCCGGCACGCCTGCGAGCCGACCAGTGGCTACTATCTGAAATCCACTCGTCCTGGGCCGGCGGTGGTCGAGCGCTCGTGCACATGAAAATCTGGGGCAGGGATGGTACACTGGTGGCCAGTTGTACGCAAGAAGGGCTGGTGAGCATTGAGGATCTGCCAAAGGCGAGAGACTCTCGGTTGTAAGGGTTGGATAGGCGCAAATGCAGAGGATAATGACGTGGAGAGGGACACTAGTAATACGCTCTTGTATTGTTGAATTTCCTGTCGTAAAATAGAAAGAACCTGGGAAGATAAGCCAGACCAACAACGACGGCCCGACCATATGCGACAAACAACACGCATCGTTCCACTCCACTCAAGCCTCTTCAACCTCCTGGCCACTGGACTTTTCTTCCACGCCATACGGCAGTCGGTTCACCAAGTTAACGTCCTTGACAAAGAGGGCATCGACCTCCTCGAGCGTCTTTCCGGTGGGGTCCGGGCACATGAAATAAACAAATGCCACGCCGACAAAGTTGAAGATGAGCGGCCAGATCCAAATCCTCCAGCCGATGGTCTGGATGCCGATGCCGCCGGCAAAGACCGTGACAAACGTAAACAGCCACTCACCGAACAGACCGGCCGCGGCGCCGACGTGGCGGTACTTGAGGGGGGCAATCTGGACGTGTTAGTGGTGGTCGGCATGTCTGGAGTCTTGGAGTCGTCTTACCTCTGGACCGTAGAGCCATGGGCAAGTGACCCAGCCCCAGCCGTAGAAAAAGACGTATGGAAATAGGATTGCTGCTGCGGCCCATTGCGTGGCATCCGTCTTGTTGGGCAGGCCAAGAAGCACGACAAATATGAGCATGCAGACACTCTGGGCGGACGACGTCAAGAGCATAATGTTGCGCCGGCCCATGCGCTCAATCGTGGGGATACACAGCAGGGCGCCGCCAAACTGCACCGTCAGACATACTGCCGCGAGGAGGGACGACAAGAACGCGGACAAGCCGATGCCCGTGAAGGTGAGCGTCATGTAGTAGACCATGATATCGATGCCCATCATCTGCTGGATCGACAGAATAATGAAAGAAATGCGCACGCGCCGTCCCACGCGCAGTGGTGTGTTGTCCCACACCAGACTAATCCAGCTGAGCTTGTTTTCTTGCTCGGCCTCGAGCTGGATGCTCTGCATAATCTCTGCCTTGACCTGTTCGATGACCCGCTCGTCGTCTCCCGCGAGGCGCGTGTTGGGGTCATAGACGCCGTGCAGCCGCGCCAGCGTGGTGTCACCCTCAACCTCGCGGCCCTTGGCGTAGTACCAGCGGGGCGTGTCCGGGCAGAAAAAGATACCGACAGCGGGAACAATGGCCCACAGGGACTGCAGGCCGATGGGGAAGCGCCATGAAAACTGCGTCGTCATTTGTGTAAAGCCAAAGTCGATCCAGTACGAAATGGCCACACCGGCGAGCAGCGACGCGCAGTTGATGGCCACCTCGGGTCCTCTCTCGCGGGCATGAATACTCATCTCGGACTGCCACAGCTAGCTGTGAGTCGTTATTCAAACAGGATCAAATAGGGCACGGAATACTAACCATGTACATAGCCACGTTGCAGGTGATCAACTAGAGAGAAGGACGTTAGTAACGACAAGACGAATCACAGCGAAACAGGAGACGTCTTACGCCGATGCCGAAACCCTAGATTTTGTTAACTTTGCTCCCATATATATATCATAAAGAAGTATTTTGTGCTTACACAAATGACGCGCGCAACAATGATCTGGGCCACAGAAAAGGTCGCCGCTTGGATGATGCCGCCGATGATAATCAAAATGTTACCGAGCATAATCGAGTTGCGCCGGCCCAGCGGCATGCCCACCACGACTACCACAACCGACATGACCGCCGCTGCCAGAGTGTAGGACGAAGCAATCATCGGAATAACATAGGTGCCGGTCGGGTTATGGATGGCATCGAGGTACTGCGAAGTGTCCTGGACACCACCGAGAATCCCAGCCTGGTAACCCTCAATAAAAAAGGACTACACAATGGTCAGCCATGTCAGACAACAAAGGAACGGAAATGTACATACCACAGAGCAGCAGATTCGCGCGAGCCAGCGCAACCGCTTACCTTGGAGGAAGACGTCAAACATGATGATAGTGGATGACAGATCGCCTCAATAAACAAATTGACAAACTTGTAGTGGTAAAGCGGTTCGAGAGTGATACGAATAACCAGATGGAAAGCGAGAAAGAACAACACGATAGTTGTTACTCGCAATTGCAGATCTCTCGGCTCTTAGACGGCCCCTTTATATTTTTCATGAAGCCCAGGTACAAAACCGAGACATAATCAACACGGAATCTGATACCAAGGACGGCAAGGAGCCCCCGCGGGGGCTGAGACGCTGATCACTGCGACCGGGAATTTTTTGAATTGACCGGAGCCGGGCGACCGAAACAAAATCCAGCTACCCCTGTTGCCTCCACCCCGCAAATCTCGGATGATGGGGTATGGGGTTAGAATCTGGGGTAAACCTAATGAAGAAGGCGCGAGCGACTGACGAGGGCCAGGCGCGGAAATAAGCAGCGGAAAGAAGGAAATAAGCAGAGGAGAGAAGGAAAGGAACAAATAATTGTGAAGCCATAGGAAACAGGAAGGAAAAGGCCATCCAAAGAAAAGTCCCTCAAGGAAGGTGCCTCCGTTTCCGCAGCGGGACATTGGAGATATCGTTGTTGAGATTGAAAAGTCACGTGTTAGCAACTATCATGCATTCATTACTGTGACTTTTGAAAGGCAGTGTGTTTCAGTACACACCGTAGGGTATCTAAGTCTGGTACGACCAGTCTACAGCACCATACACGGAGTTTAGAGTTAAGTGTGTACGGTAGAAACAGTACTACGCCGCCAGCTCTGCCAATAGGTCAAAAGAAGAATACCAAACAAAGACAACCTAACTGCACCAAACTTGGAAAATAAGTACCAAAAGTACTGACACACGGTCAATCTTAAATTATTAATGATCACTATATTTAGTTTTACCTTTCAAAGCCAGCTTGTTATCATCACTTACGCAGGTAGAGACACCGGCACACCGTTACTAGCCTCGAGGGCCAGCAAAATGGCCTCGCAAACCTGCACGGCGGCGAGACCGTCGTCGCCAGAACATCTTGGGACGTCAAGACCGCGGACAACCCGGGCGAGGTGCTCGGCCTGCCGCTGGAAGGGAATGCCCTCGGGGACCGACAGTGGCTCACGCGTCATGGGCAGGTTCCAGCCAATATTATTGGCGGGTTTCCCGGCGGCAATAGCAGCGTCGTAGTTCCACAAGACATTGTCAGGGACGCTGAGCGAGCCGCGCGTGCCCATTATTCGGTACGTATCCACCGGCGCAGACGTGGGCGTGTAGCTAGGATTGTCCCCCGAGGCCGACTCCCAGCCGAAGGGGCTCGGCGTGTTGTCACAGATGACAAATGTAGCCACGGTGCCATCAGAAAACCGTGCCATAACGGCGGCGCCCTCTTCTACCGTCTGACCGACATCATCACGCTCTCGCCGCGTGGGGATAGCCCAGATTTGCACGACGCGTGACCCCGTCAGGTAGTGCAGTGCGTCAATGTCGTGCACCATGTTGGTCCATATGGGCCCGCCGCCGGCCGAGCGCTGCGATCGCCAGCCCGCACCAACCACCTGGAAATAGTCGTCGCTCTTTTTGGCGGTCCACAGGGCCGACACAGCTGTGATCCGCCCAATACGCCCCGCCTCAATAGTTTCGCGGGCGGTTGTCATGGCTGGATGGAAGCGGCGGTGGTGGCCAACAAGAATGGGACAGTTGGCTAGGCGTGCCCTTTCCAGGAGAGAGGCAGCAGAGGCAGAGTCTGTGGCGAGTGGCTTCTCGACCAGCATTGCCTTGGGTTTGGCCTTGGCGAGGATGTCGCTGGCCACACTAACATGCAGGTGGGATGGGACACAGACAATGTATGCGTCCGGCTGTGTGGGAGAAGCCGCCAGGAGGTCACCGACAGACGCATAGTGCGGCACGCCCAGCGTCTTGGCCAGTCGCTCGCCGGGCGGGAAGGGGTCAATAATGGCGACGAGCTCGCAGTTGGGAGAGGACTGGAGGTACTTGGCGTGCAGGGGCGCAATGGTGCCGCCGCCGACGAGGGTGACGGTAACTTTGGTGTTTGACGTCATGGTGAGCAAGGCATGCGTTCGTTCGCAGTAACGCAGAGATGGAGAGTTGGACAAGAAAAAACGCCGATACAGCGCGGCTGCAGTTGGTATTTCAACGTTGCTCGAGGTTTCGGCATGCCACCTATTTTGCATTGTATCCACTAGCTCGCGGTCGGCGGCCGGGCATTGTGGTTCGGGCTTTTAAAGAAAGGACCGGAGTTGCGTGGGTGGGCGGGGGGGGGAATGAAGAGGTCAGCTTCCAGGTGCTGTAAAAAGTGCGGAGGTGCTAAGCCAGCAAACAACACCAAGCAATGGGCAAAATGTAGCCAGCAGGCGAACGAGACGAAAACACGACAGCGAACACGGCATCGACAACAACACGACACGTCACATTACGATGGACATCCTCGAACAATCCTACACCTTCGGCCGCTCGCCGCTGGGCGAAGATCTGGCAACAGCACCGCGCGACGCTTACATCTTTGGCGGCCACATTGCCCAGTCGCTCTCGCCACGCCTGCACAACCTCATGTTTGCAGCGCGCGGCGTGCCCTGGAATTTTTCGCTGTGCCAGACGACGGATGCCGACCGGTTCGCCGCAAAACTACAGGACGACCGCTGCTTGGGCAATTCCATCACGATGCCGAACAAGGTGGCCTTTATCCCACGGCTGGACGAGCTGACCGACGAGGCCCGGGCCATTGGTGCTGTGAACACATGTTTCGTCAGGCTGGACGACCGTGGCCGTCGCAAGTGGATTGGTGCCAACACGGATTGCGTTGGCATCCGTGAGGCGGTTCTTGCGCGCTTTCCGGATGCTCCGACTACAACACGGAGCCGAACGGCCATGGTGCTGGGTGCTGGTGGTGCGGCGCGGAGTGCCGTCTATGCGCTTTGGCGATGGTTCGGTGCGTCCGAGATTTACGTGGTCAACCGGCTCAAGTCGGAGGTGGACGATCTCATCACATCGTTTGAGAGGTCGGTCCCCGGGATACGCCTACGCTACGTGTCCTCCCTCAATGAAATGGCTGGCCTGGAGACGCCGCGCATCATTGTAGGCACGGTGCCGGACCTGCCACCTCAGGGCGAGGATGAACTGCGCTGCCGGGCGTTGTGCGATGCGGTACTTAGCCGACCCGACCAGGGTATGCTTGTAGATATGTGCTACATGCCGTCGCCGCAGACCGCCCTCTACACGACCGCAGTGGACAGAGGCTGGCGTGTGGTTTCAGGCACTGAGGTAGTTGCGCGGGTGTGCATTGCGCAGAACATTCTGTGGCTGGAGCAAGATGTGAACGAGGCGACAGTGCGGCAGGTGCTAGCGGTGGTGGAGGAGACCGTTGGTGGGAAATTGGGGCACAATATGCCGGGTGCACCGGTTGCAAAATTGTAGACAAAACGAATCAGACTAGCCTAATAGAACTGGAGAAGAAGACACGCTATTCACTATTACAAACATTGTTCAATGTAATATCATTTTGAAAAGGGGGGAAACCGGGGGCGTATGACCGGTTTTGTTGACCGTCGACGCCGGTGGGGCCGGCATCCAGATCAAAGGACCGGTCGTGGCGTGTGGAGCAAGGGGGTGGTGCAACTGCGCGATACACGGGGGGTTGAAAATATGACCTGAAAACAACGTCTAGAAGGATTACTAGAAAATACGGTTCATAAGACGACTTGGAACGGGAACTTGAAAGGAGCCGACGGACCTGGTGGGTAGTTACTTGCTCCAAGAAAACCTCATCACAAAATTCCATCCACGCCGTACACTATGTCTGCATCATACGTTTCCCCGTTGGCTCAAGTAGGTCCAGCCTCATGTTTACCGATGGAATCTGAACCATATTATTTTCCGTACTAACACCCACGTCCGCAGCCCATCACCCTCCCGCTCTCCGGTAAGATCATCTCCAACAGGCTCTACCGCACACCGCTCAGCGAATATGCCGCGACGTACGACGACAAGAATATTGAACTCTGTGGAAAGCCGCTGCCACGCTATGCCGAACTTTACCAAGAGATGGCCGACGGCGGCGTCGGCCTCATCTGTACGGGCAACATCCCCATCCACCGCGAGCATTTAGAAAACTACAGCAACGCCGTGCTTGACATGAACAACCCCTGGGACGCGGTGGCGGCGTTCCGGCCGGCCGTGCAGGCAGCCAAGTCGCGCGGCGCCCTGTTTCTGGGCCAGCTGCAGTTCCCCGGCCGCCAGGTCCCAAAATTTTTAAATGCCCACCCAAAGTCATCTTCCAACGTGCAGCTGCGGCCGTGCCTCGACAAGACGTACGGCAAGCCCACGCCCCTGACGCACGCCGAGATCCAAGATCTGATCCAGCGGTACGTCTGGGCCGCGTCGGTGTTGGCCGAGGCCGGCGCCGACGGCATTATTTTACATGCAAGTCACGGCTACATTATCAACCAGTTTTTGTCACCACTCATTAACAAGCGCACCGATGAGTACGGCGGCGCCCTGGAAAACCGCGCCCGGTTTGTCCTGGAGATTGTGCGGGCCATCCAGGCCAAGCTGCCATCTGACCGCTTCGTTATCGCCGCCAAGCTCAACTGCCACGATTTCATCGAGGGTGGCACCAGTTTTGCTGAAATGTGCGTCGTCGCCAAGTGGCTTGAGCAGGCCGGCGTCGACTTTTTTGACATTTCTGGTGGTACCTACGAATCGCCCGCCTGGCGCGGCAACATTATGACAGAGCTCGGCACGCGCTCTTCACAACGACTCCGCGGCAGCTACTTTATCGAATGGGCGCAGGACATGAAAAAGGTGCTGTCGCGTGCTGTCATTGGCACCACGGGCGGCTGGCGTGACGGTTTCCGCATGGCCGAGGCCGTTGAGCGCGGCGACATTGACCTGTGCGGTCTGGGGCGGCCGCTGCGGGCAGATCCGCACTTTGTGCATAAGGTGCTGCGCGGTGAGACACGGATCAGTAGCAATCTGTAGGAGGGGTTAGACGAGTAATCTTAAAAAAATGATGGAGACTCGTTTGGTGTATTTGTTTAGTTCCGTAAAATAAAATTAACTTTAAAATTATTTTTGATATTTATTTTACGGTTTTTTTTAACGTTTTATTTTTTTTTATTTCATCCTCTGGTCTTACAACAAAATCATAAACAACGCACGATGTCTCAAAAGACACCCCCATATCCAGGCCCAAACATGTCTCGGAAGCGGTCCGCGAATCCTTCACCTGTGAGATCGCCCTCGGTGGACATGACAGCTGTTGTCCAGAACGGATTGTACACCGAGGCGCCAGAGTCGGCCACAGGTGGTGTCATGCCCGCTATGGTGTCATGGCTGCCGTCGTAATAGGCCGTCTTGCCGGACCAGCTATCCATATCGGTGGTGCCAATATCGATCTGCGGATACTGATACGACGGGTGTGGTTGGTGTTGATAGCCGCACAGCGCCATCGTCACGGGCAGCTGCAGCACCTGATGCTGTGGTTGTGGCTGTTGCTGAGACTGCTGCTGCACTGGCTCCACCGACTGACCGCGCGTGCGCAGGCGCGTACGCAGGATGGACACGAGGTGGTGGCCCATCAAGGCCGCGATGCCGTAGCGGTGGGAGGGCGTGGTGCCAGCCCGCTCTAGTTGCAGGGCCACTTGGCCGACCAGGGCCAGCAACTCGCTGTCGGCAGAGGCGGTGTCAGCCGCCGCGTAGCCGTTGCCGTGACCGGTATCGCCAGGACTGCCAGAAGTCCCTCGACGGCTGCTACCGTACAGAGTAGGAAACAGCGACAGGGCTAGCACACTAGCATACGATATCATGGCCCACGTCGGCGCTAGCATGCAGTACAACGGCTCGCCGAGCG
This sequence comes from Sporothrix globosa, assembly GCA_001630435.1. Classification (NCBI taxonomy): domain Eukaryota; kingdom Fungi; phylum Ascomycota; class Sordariomycetes; order Ophiostomatales; family Ophiostomataceae; genus Sporothrix; species Sporothrix globosa. Next base: position 29,525 of record LVYW01000006.1, read on the forward strand.
CCTGCAGGTCACGCACGGCGGCCTCACAGCACTCCACAGCCACCTCGAAGCAGTCATGGCGGGTGGCGTGCAGCTGCGTGGGGTCACAGCTGATGGACCGGTGCAGTGCAAACGACAGCGTCCACAGACGGCCGTGCAAAAAGACATGAAGTAAATACGCGTCGGCCACATCCCTGTTTACGTTTTCGTCATGCGGCAACCATGCCTCGCGCCACGGCTGCAAGGTCGTGTCGACGAGGTTGCGCACCCAGTGGGCGTCCGTGTGGGACGACGTTGCCTGCTGGCGAATGTCGCGCTGTAGGTCGGCCAGTGTTCGTCGGAGCAGAATAAACGCGCAAGTGTGCTTGTCGGCCGGCTGTGCCAACGGGTGGCGCCACCAGCGGTCGACATTGAGCGTCAGGTCGGTTTCGGGGAAGCTGTGCATGCGGCCGCGGGCAGCCGAGTTGGCGCGTTCCCACAGCAGGATGCGCAGCCACGTGCGCTGGCGGTTACGAGCCAACCGGCCAGCCAGTTCCAGATCGGGCCCGGCCGTATGCGTCGTCTCCATTGCCCCCGCCGCCTTCGGTGTCGGCGACTCTTCCTCCCGGTCAAGGCCCAGCTCCGATCCGAGGCCAAACGCGTACATGGTGTACAGCCAACTGCACTCCTCGGCCAGCGTCGCCGCCGGGTTGGCCGACAGCAGGGAAATGTAGTAACCCTGCACAATTTCGACGCTCTTCAACCCGCAGGCGTGCACGTGGTGCGACAGCTTCTCGCCGTGCAGCCGCAGCCGCTTGGCAATTGCCGCCGACGCCGGTCCGTGGTCAAACTGGGCAGTGAGGGCCAGGATCCACGTGAACAGCAAGGCGGAGCGCGCGCGCACAAACGCGGGGGTATGTAGGATGGGATCCAAAATGCCATTGATGGGGTGCAGGCGCGAAAAGTACAGAGGAAAGAGTGTGGCGGCCTCGTCCATCGTCACCAATCCCAAATCGACCGGGTCAACGTCGGGCCCGACGTCGCGCAGCGGAGCCCACTGCGGCCGCTTAAAATAGTTGGCGTGCGACCGAGCCGCAGGCTTCGACGCAAAAAGCGCGTCCAGGCCCTGCTCGAGAGTGTCGCGGCTGAGGCGCAGGCCAAGCGAGACGTAGCCGGGCCGGCGCAGCATCCGCCGACCAATGCCGATACTGGAATGGGCGTTGGTGTCTGCACTGTCGTTAACATCGCCAGTGGCCTCGACGAGCGCATTTGCTGCGTCTGACGAGGCGTCGGCCAGCAGAGCCAAGGGATTGCTCATGGGCTCCGGGTCGGGCTCGGGGTCGGCCTGTACGGGCGAGACTAGGTCGATCGGCATGTCGGCCATGAAGCCAGATTCTCGACTATCTCGGGTGTTGGTTGGCACATTTGGTACGCCCGGAACGTCTGTGACAGTTGGTACATCTGTGACCTCATGTACGTCCAATTCTGTGGTTTCTGTAAAATCCGATACATCGACCATATCGGGCAAGCCTGGCAGGTCCTGCAGTGTCTCTTCAATGGCCGCCTCGACAGTGGCAGCACCGACTGCGGACGCGCCCTGCATCTCCCCTCGCATCTGTGCCTTTCTGAGCTCTGTCTGCATGCGCCGGTAGGCCTTCTCGAGACCGTGATACCGACCCGTGGCACCGTGACGCCGTCCTAGTGGCCGAGTCTCGGGAATGGTGCAGGCGCGTTTGTTTCGTCGACACCGTTCGCAGGGCTCACCGGCGCCCTGATCTGTGGGCCGGATGCACCGCATCTTGAGCTTGCGACACGCCTCACAGGCCGTCAGCGCTGCCGGACGGTTGCGGCCGCTGCTCTGTCTGCTGGTTGAGGATACTGACGACATATTGACGTTGGGTGGTGTTTGTATTTGAAAACATACGAAAAGGAGAAGAGAAGAGCCGTGCGGGGGAATGCCCCGGGTTTTCTTAATCAGTGATGGGGCAGGGAGTGTACAAGGTTGGCTTTGGTCCCCGCTTTTTATCAAGTGGGTGTGTTTGGCAACTGTTGATCCATTCTCTTTCTCTTACTTCTGCTGCATCTATTCGACTATTATTGGCCCTTCAAGATACCCCGTACATTGAGAACTGACATGGGAAAACAATTGCCTACTAAAATCTATTTTATTCTTATGAATTCACTTTATTGTTCGCGCAATGTCTCCCCTCTTACACCCCCCGTCCACCGTCTACGTCTAAAATCGTTCCCGTCATAAACGAGCTCTCCTCGGAGGCCAAAAACCACGCTGCGTTGGCCACGTCGTCCGGTCCACACAGCCGCTGCATCGGTAGCAGGGCCATCAATTTTTTAAGTTTCTCGGCGCGCTCTGCTTCGTTCTGGCCCAGGCTGGCCTGCAGCATGGCCGTGTTGCCCACCGAGGGGGCAATGCCATTGAAGCGGATCGTCGGCGCGTACTCCATAGCCATGGTCTTGGTGGCAATGGCCACCGCCGCCTTGGACGCATTGTAAATAGCGAACCCGGCGCGCGGGCGAGTGAAGCCGGTGCTGGTGATGTTGACAAAGACGCCGTGGCCTTGTTGGAGCATGAACGGGGCGATAACCTGGGCGCTCAAAAAGACGGGCCGCACGTTGACGTCAAACGTCTTGTCGTACTCTTGCATTGTCTTGGTGTGGATGAGTGCGTTGTCAAATGTGATTCCTGTTGGTCAGATTTTTGTTGTTGCATTTTTTTTTCTGGAACATCTCCTCGCTGACTCACCCGCATTATTGACGACGACGTCGAGGCGGCCGTAGGTGGTCTCGGCAAAGACCAGTGCCTCTTCCCAGGACGCTCGTTTTGTCACGTCTGCTTTCTGGTAGTGCACATTGTTGTGCTCGTCGCCCGCCTCTAGATCGAGCACAATAACCTTGCAGCCTTCGCGCGCAAATCGTTGCACAATGGCAGCACCGAAGCCGCGGGAACCCCCTGTGACAACCACCACCCGCGATGCGCTGGCGTGTGGCAAGATAGGCATGGCGGGCACTGTATGTGCACAAATGAAATTACAGAGGAAAATTAAAGAAAAGGACGAGATGAAAAGAAAGTGGACATGATGAATTGTTCCCATCAACTCGATACACAGAGGCTAATAGTCGAGCCGACCGCATAGCATACTGTCCCATGCCCCCCCAATTCCCCACACGCTGATCTCCGGTTATTTATTTTTCCCCAGACTGAGTACCTGCATTTAGTCTACGGTTATTTATTCAGGCTCCGGCTTCCGGTCGGTCTACATTGGAAGACGATGATGATCAAAAACCGGGAATATGACTCCGTTGGCGGGGATGAGAAGCGCCGTGTGAGGAAAGAACAAGGGAGATAATAACGGAAATAATTAGTGACAGTAGTTAGATTGAAAGTCCTTTTGCCTTGATGCCAAGCAAACGACACCATAGAAAAGACAGTTTAGGGATCAAAGAAAAGACAGCGAAAAGGAATAATACAACACATAGAAGAGCGGGACAAAGGAACAGAATTAAAATGCCTATCCAAATCGCCATCGCGACCAACTCACTCGGCAAGTCGATCGCGGGCCACTCGATCCTGCACAAGCTCGAGGTGGCCAGCCATCACGGCTTCGAGGGTGTCGAGGTCGCCATGGAGTGTTTGGAGGCACATGCCTCTTCTGCGTTTGGATCGCTGCTCACACGGCCTTCCCGTCTGCGCGCCGCCGCCACCGATGTCCGCAAGAAGGCCGACACGCTCAGCCTGCAACTCGTGGTGCTGCAGCCGTTTGGGGCCTACGACGGGCTGAAGGATGCCGCAATGGTGGAAGACCGCCTCATCGAGGCGGAGTTGTGGTTTGACCTCTGTGCCATTCTGCGCGTTAGCATCTTTCAAATCACGTCGGCGCTCTACCCACTTGATCCTGCTTCTCTCTCGCCGGATGTCGACTCGCTGGCGAGCAACATGCGCCGCTTGGGACTGCTGGCACAGAAGCGTGGCTTACGTGTGGGCTACGAGGCACCTGCCTGGGGCATCCACCTCGATACCTGGCAGCAGATTGACGAGGTGCTCCGGAAGGTTGACTTGGAGAATGTCCAGCACTGCCTCGACACGTTTCACATTGCCGCCCGCGTCGCCGGCAATCCTCTCGATACAAAGCATCCAGTACGGCCTGGAGGGATGGCCGCGCTGCAGCAGAGTCTCAACGAGATGAACAACACGCTGCTGCCGCAGCGTGTTGCCTACTTCCAGCTCAGCGACGCCAATGCGGCCGACCCCGACCAGCCAGGGTATCCCCGCCGTGACCTCGCTCAGCCGGCCTACATGACGCAGTCGCGCAACTGCCGCGTCTTTCCCGGGGAGGGCACGCTGCCCGTGTTCGAAGTGGCCAAGGCCGTGTTTGATCTGGGGTTCAGCGGCTGGGTGTCCATGGAGGTCTTTCACACGGACCACTGGGATGCGCGACCCTCGGTGCCGGACGAGTGGGCGCGTCGGGGCATGGCTTCGTGGCGCAGGGTGCAGGAGTATTGCGGGCTGAACAAGACGGAGGGGGAAAATGGTTCAAAAGGCTCACGGCTATGATAGATGGGTGGGTAGTCATCATTTTGAATTGGCATACAACGATGTTCTCCAAAGCCGATATTAGTTATCTGATCTTGATTATCGGGCAATTCTCGTACGTTGGGATGCATGGCTCTTGAAGTCACGCCCCGTCCGTGCATGGCCAGTGACATTGTCCACGCAAACGCAAACGAGCAGAAAGCACTAGGTATATTCCAGACGGATGTAGCCAATATGGCGGGGATTAACGGACAGCTTAGCATTATCTGTCGGAAGCTGGCCAGTGACTGGGTCTTGATCAGACAACGCTCGTCGCGTGGGACCGGTCAATTTTTTTATCACCGGTCCGCCAAGATGTGATGTTATCGAGGCAGGGACAGCTTTGCAAATAAAATAAAACTTTTGAAGGTGGTGTTTGCTTGTTTGGTTATGATGTTGTGACTCACTATCAGCGCATGTACGATTTACCTAATTGCCACGAAAAAAAAGTCTAGTATGGAAAGTTTGACGGTCGACGTTCTTGTTTGCGGGGGTGGCATGTCGGGCTTGACCTGCGCCTCGTTTGCTGCGCGCGCCGCCGCCAAGGTGCTGGTCGTTGAAAAGCAGGATGTCGTCGGTGGCTCGTCCAACTACTCGGCCGGCATGTTCTGGGCCCCCAGAAACTACGACAAGCTGCGCGCGTGGGTGCCCCACGGCGATCCGATGTTGCAAAAGGCGTTTCTCGACGAGTACCTCCCGGCCGTACAGTGGATGCGCGACCACAACGTACCGACGGCACCGCGCTTTGACGGCATCATGACCATTGGCATTGGCTTTCCCATTACCATCCGCGCCCTCCAACGTGTACAGCGCGGCTGGATCGAGTCCAACAACTCGCAAATTTGGACGGGTGCATCAGTCGTCAAGCTCACCCAGGAGACGCCCGGTGTGGTTGGGTCGCGCGTCACGGGTGCTGTCGTGCTTCGTGGCGGCCGCCTCTACAATGTCACGGCCAAAACGGTCGTTCTCGCAACCGGTGGTTTCCAGGGCTCGCCTTCGCTGACATCTCGCTACCTCGGCTCCGGCGCCGACAACATTTTTGTGCGCGCCAACAAGGGGTCCGTGGGTGACGGACTGCGTCTGGCCGATGGTGTCGGCGCCGGCACCAGCCGCGGCATGAACACCTACTACGGCCACCTCATGGCAGCGCCCCTGCGCGCTGAGGACGTCGACCCCAAAGATTATTTGCCACTGGCGCAGTACCAGAGCAAACACTGCTTGCTGGTCAATGAGGCAGGCCGCCGCTTCGCTGACGAGACCACTGGCGATGAGATCATCAACCAGTACCTAGCCCGCCAAGAAAAGCGTCGCGGCTTTTTGCTCTTCAACGAAAAGACCCGCTTGCAGCACTGCGTCCGCGCCCTCTTCCCCAACGCTGGTGACATTGACCGGCTGCAAAAGGCCAAGGCACACGGCTGCCGCGTCGAGAGTGCGCCCACGCTCGATGGTTTAGTGGGCATTTTGTACACCTGGGGCGTCGACGCCGTCCAGGCGCGCCGCACGATTGACGACTACGACCGTGCCGTGCGTCTGAGTGACAAGACTGTTGTGCTCGATGCCCCAGTTGGTGGAGGTGCCGAGCACGGTGCTGCTCCGCCCCCAGCCCTCGTCGACGGCGACGGGCCGTTCTTTGCCATGGAGGTCCAGCCGAGCATCACCTTTACGTACGGTGGCATCGCCATTGATGCCGAGGGCTACGCACTGACTGCCGACAAGACCCGCATCCCCGGTTTGCATGTCGCCGGCGTCGATGCTGGTGGCTTTAGCAACACGGGTTACACCGGCGGTTTGTCGCTGGCCTTCGTAACCGGTTTGTGGGCCGCGCGCCGGGTTGCCAGGGAGCTTAATTTGCCAGAGCCGAAACTGCCGGCTCCACATCCGAACGATGTCAAGGTTACAACCACGGGGGCAAATTTATAGAGTAAGTCCGAAGAACCCTATAACAACGCCGAGTGAGGCATTCGAAACGACGACGGCGGGGACAGACGAGACGTCCATGGTCGGCTGGTGGACATTGGATATGAAATGAAGAAATTTTATCCCGTACTGGATAGGCGATTTCATCAGACAACAAGGGTGGACAAAAATAGCTGGCATCTTGACCCGTGAAATATATGTCGTTTGATACAAGTTCATCCTCAGTCTCATGTATTTTCCATCTACGTACATTTTTAGTCTGCATTTTTCCGTTTTGATCGACATCATTATTCTTTTCTTCACCAACCGTGGATCGTTTTCATCGTCTCTCCCCCTGTTCAGATTCAAGTAGGTGTAGAAAACGCCACGGAGAATACCGAGATAGTATCATACACTCAGGAACTAAAAACCAAACCATAACAAAGAACGTAAGACACTAATCCACGTTCTCCAAACACAAAGTGGGGAAAAAAAAAGATTTCAGATCACGGAGCCACACCATTTACTACATACTGCCTGGGCTGCAAGCGCTACGACAGCTCGTGAACGACAACGCGAGGCCAAGAGAGACACCATCTGGCCTTGTGAAGCTAGGCCAGGGCCTGCCCGCGGAATTAGCCATACAGGGTGCTAGTTGGTAATGGACCGTGCATCGTGATTTTACATTTGAGTGGCTCGATGTACGTCGTACATGAAGGTACGGAGCTGGTGAAAGTCGCTTATAGGAGGCATAAAAAAAGGGGGGGTGGTTAAAGGCCTGATATTCTCGAAAGGTGCAGATGCAGGCCAATGGTGCAGCGTAAAAAACGTAGAAACTTTTCGATAAATCAATGCTGTAGAACGGTTTCTCCTCATCTGCTTATTGCCCGCCCCTGCCACGGCCTCTTTGTCCTTATCCACGTTCAGCCTCTCCATAGCTTCCCTGGCTATTTCCATGTCGACTTCCGCCCCTTTGCCGTTGTTGACCTCGTCCGCCCCTTTGCCATTGTTGACCTCGTCCTCCATTTCGCGGACCAGTTGGTGTCTTCGGTGACACCGCCGATGCGCTCGGTATTTTCATGGTAGTCCGGCAGTCGGCACATGCTATCGTCTGACAATCCGGACACTGAAACGCAAACCTTGCCGTCATTTTGTTGCAGCGCAAGCAATTCTGTCGGCCTTCCACGCGAGTCCACCAGCGCTGGTGCGGGCAGAATGAGGAGCGGGAATTTTGGTGGTGCCGAGCAAATGTTGGTTTCGGCCGGTGTGGTTGGGCTGACGGGCCGCTGCTCTTCTTGTTCCTCGTTTCGCTGTCCATTGTGTTCGTCCCTTTGTTGGTCTCACTTTTTAGCCGCCCAGATATGTCTTCGGCCATCTTTCCCGCCTCGTATGGCGTAGCACTGGTGTCCGCTTGTGCGTCTGTGTTGGTAGGAACATTCTCAGCGGCGTCGTTTTCACAGCCCGCTTGCTCCTCACGTGCAGCAAATATCGCATTGGCCTCGTCACGATGCTGCCATCGTCTTCCCAGATCCTCTTGTGCCCTTTTCTTTTCGCTTGCTTCTTGCTGTCGTCGCCACCATCGCTCATCTGCAGCATCCTGCGCCGCTCTTTTCGCCTTAAGCTTGTCTGCCTCGCGCTGCTTTTTCCTTTCTTCGTCAGCTTTTTGCTGCCGTTCTTGCTGCTGCTGCTGTTGCTGCTGCTGCGCTCTCTGTTGCTCTTGTTCCTTTAGCCGAAGTTTGGCTTCTTCGATCCTCGCCTCGTCAAGTTTCTGCTCAAGCACAACCGATTGTCTCACGACTGTCAATAAAAGGATATTTTCCTGTTGAGCCTACTTTGCAGAGCTTCCGTTTCCCGGCGCAGAACAAGACGATCATTTACATGCAACGTAGCCCGGCGTTCGCGAGCCAAAACCTCTGCGGGTGTCTCCCGTGACCCGAAAACATAACCATAGACGGTGAATTTGCGGCGTTTTTGCTATTTCCCGCAATCGTTGTCTTCTTCTTCGTCAATACTTTTCAACTTTTCCTCGGTCTCACGCAAGATACGGCAGGTGTTCGATATGTCCTGATATAAACTCGAACGTTCGTTGTCTGCTTCTCGCAGTTTCTCTTCGAGCGCCGCGATATGTGTTCGATAGTGTCTCGAGGTGCTTGTGCATTTAGCAGTAGTCGGTCTGACATGTGTGCTGCCATGGCCGTCGGCATGATTTCCTCTACTATCCCTACTACTGTGAGACTGGAGGCGGGAACGGATGGACGGGTAGGAGAAAGTGTCGTACTCGAGGCGTTTGGCGTCGTCTACGAGGGTAGTATGGGCGATGTTAAGCTAAAGGGGCATAGCGAGAACATAAATATACTATGTATATCAGTCTTGCATGGGCTATATTTTTTAGGAGAGCGCGTGTAATGTGATACGCACCAGCTGGAATTGCCAGGATTCTTATCGGGATGGCGTTCGCGAGCGAGGCGCCTATAATTTGCTTTGATTGTCGTTAAGTCGGCTGTCTCGGCGATGTCAAGGATCGCATAGTAGTCATCAACTTGAAGATACATACTATTGACGTATACCCGATGACTTTTTTTTATTACATGTGTGGAAGCGTGATTATTTACGACGGCAAAAAAAAAAAATATGTATTAGGAATACGGATGGCAAAAGCCTCTTAAATACATGAGGCGAGCAACAAACAAGTACAAACAATCAATAAGAGAGACAAATTACCGCCGACATATTGCGAATTATTAAGCGATTGGACGTACTGTTTCTCGCTGAGATACAGCCCCTCAGGAAGGCCGCATCTAAGGTCGATTTGTCGACCGCCCATATGTACAAAGAAGGACCTAACGAGCCAATCTTAATAGCTTTTCTCTTCCCAGCTCGTATCAACGGCTGACCGTTCCCATACAATCTTACTAAACCGTTCGGTTTAAGTTTTTACGTTTTCTACCTACCGACCTCGATCAAATTGTGACCAGGATCCCTAAATAACCTTGATCAAACATTTAATCAGCTTGATTAAAACATATTCAAGGTTTAACCTCAATTAACAATAAAGTAATTTAAGTTAACAGTTTAGTACATGAATTAACTTTTATTTCGGTAGAAATAATAGGTTATGTCTTTTTCTTTTCCTTATACCGTAAAGTTAATTAATACGGCAGATGTTATACGGGTTGTATACGTTATCAGAAAAAAAGGAAAGGAAGTAACAAATATCAAAAATGGTTAAAAAATAGTGACTAATAAGATATGAACGTAGATATTCCGCAATAATATTTAATGAAGTGTAGCAAAGATAGCTAGTGAAATCGACGTGTCCATATGCGTTTAGGTTAACGAGGTGACGTCTTTCGTTTGTAGATGTCATGACGCTTATACGTGAGGATCTACCTGGGATATAAAGATGATCACCAATATCTCACTATTGACTCTTTCATTTTAGTTTATCTTATTTTGTTCCGCATACCATGATCCCATATCAGTGTTCGAGTTGGATTCCTGTTGGCATTTACGGCACAATTTACGAACCGATATCTTATATTCTTATTTCTCGGCTGAAGTAGATAAAAAATGGTAACATTTGCCTTTGATGATACGCAGCTCAAACTGGTCGATTACCACCAATAAACGGTACTGTCGCGTTCTTCAGGAGATGCCTGTCGCCAACAAACGCGGTAAATATGTCTATACTAAGCACATGTTTATCCGTACATGCGGCCATGTGCCAAGCGATCGCTGTCCTTGCCGTCCCGTGCCTTTTTCATTTCGCTAAATGTGACCTCATGTGGACGATGGGAGCTGTGGATATTTTGTCAATGTTTCCATCGGCAGAGCTGCAGGTGATGCTATAAGACCCGATTGGACTCCTACGCTGCTCTGCTCTCTCTGGTTGCGGAGCTCGCTAGCATTCGATCCTCTCTCGGACCTAGCGTCAGTCGCAGCAAGGAAGCATCTTTGGAAGTATCTAGACACACGGTACAGCAGCGAGATACGCCACAGGCCATGCGATAGGCGGGCATTTTATTCTATAACCTGACGTAGGGAGACTTGGCAACATGTCACGAAGCTCTCCGCGGTGAATGCAATTTTCCTATGCCTGCAAGGTATCCCTGTCCAACACTCGGCTGTTACATCCCGCGTTTGGCCGTCATACATGGCTGGCCTAGCTGCCTACCATGACGTCCCAAAATTGTCCATCCGTTCTCGAGTAGATGAGATAGTTGCAGTGCGTGGGATCGCAGCGTTGTACAAGGCTGTGATGTGCTGGTAGACGTCGGGAGAATTGGCCAAATTCAAACATCTTCAGTATCCAAGAATCAAATCCGCATGGGACCAGTGCTTTTCTGAACTGTAGAGAAAATATTCAGATAAATACGATCTTCGAATTCCGGTTAAATAAGCTGGGCATGTTGCTATCACTTATGTCCAAACATTCGGCTCGCCTCTGTTTTCACTCTATTACACAATCAACGCCAGAAATCAAACCGTCCATCACCAAACCTAGTTGTATTCTGTGCTCGCACCCACAACACCTTCCAAGTGGTACAGAGGTTCGAGCTTGGCATCGCGTTGGATGAATACGTAGCGCTTGACGAACCATGGGAGCCAGTGGCGGATCTGGTAAGCGGCATGGCGGCGGGTGGGGACACCAAAAATGTAGTCCAGCTCCTCGAGGGTGCGCTGCTTGGTCTCGGGAATGAGAACAAATATAACCAAGAAGGCAAGGATGTTTAGGCCAGCGTAGAAGCCAAAAGCGCCAGTGGGGCCGATGCGGGCCAACAGAGACGGGAAGGTCAAGCCGAGAGCGCTGCCTACCGCGTTGTTGATACAGATGGTGATGGCGCCACCAATCTCACGATGCGAGAGCGGAAAGGCCTCGGAAAAGTAGATGGACGGCATGGGGCCAATGCCAGGGCCGTACAGAGCCGAGAAAAGGTAGATAAAGAAAGCAATCAGAGGCACACGTGCCGAGTTGTCCGTGGGCATCAGGAAGGCCAGACCGGTCGCCAACAGACACCAGGCCATGTTGGGAAAGGTCAGTAGAAGCAAGTTACGACGGCCAAACGTGTCCATGGTGTACAGTGCTGGGAAGGCGAAGATAAACACGATCAGACCGTAGCCAAAAGAGGCCAGTAGCGTGCTGCGCGTGCCGTAATCGGCTGCGGAGAAAATTGTTGACGAATAAAACGCAATGATGCTGATGCCGCTGAACTGTTGTGAAACAACAATCCAGGCACTGGCCACTGTGGCACGGCGCAGACGCGGCACAGTGAAGAGCTCCCATGTACGGCGCCGCAGACTGGTGCCGGAAAACGCTTCGCGTTCCTCAAGATACTGGCAATGGGCGTAAAACAACTCGCGGGCAGCCAGCATCTCCGAGTTGCGCACACGGCAAAACGACTTAAAGGCCGCTTGGAAGCGACCCTTTTTGAGCAGCCAACGTGGGCTTTCCGGACACCACCACACAAAGAAGACGACAGGGAGCGCAGGCACAAAGGCCGAGCCGAGCTGGAAACGCCAAGCTAGGGGACCGATTTGGTAGAATATCAGGTTGACGGACAGGCCGACCAAAATGCCAAAGGCCACGCACAACTGGAAACTGGTGACCATGCCGCCACGAATGGACGCTGGGGCTACCTCCGCCGTATATATGGGGATTACAGACACCTTGATGCCCATTCCGAGGCCCATGAACATACGGCAGATCATCAGCTCCCACCAGTTGTGCGTAAACGACTGGCCAAGGACGGGGAAAATACAGAACAAACCCGTCAGAAAGATAGCACCGCGACGGCCGATCCAGTTGTTGATGGGATCAGCTGCCCAGGCACTCAGCAGGCCGAACAGAGTCGGGGCCGCGTTGATTGTGCCAACCAGCCAGGTGTTGTGTTCGATGCCAAATTCCTGCGGGAAAGAAAGGTTCGCACCGTTGGCGCCCGTGTTATCCCAGCCCTGGACGGCGGATCCCAACGAGGAGAGAGCGATGGCGTAGTAGAGGTGGCGTGGCAGATGCCACTTGTGTGTGATCTCACGCTTAAGCCAGTGCTTGTCCTCGTCCGTCAGCTCCGGCAGCGTCTCCCATGTGCCGGGCGACGGGTTCTGGGCCGCAAGGGCGCCGCGGTAGAAGACGTCTTTCTTGTCGGAAAAGCCGTGTTCGTCGCAAAAGTCGTTGACGCGGACTTGGAGCTCCGGCTTCGCGATGCCAGCAAGAGGGTTGACGATTCTGCGAACTGCTTAGTAGATGTGATTTTGGCATTCCTCAGTGGCCCGTACAATTACCTGGCATTGACGTTGTACGAGATCTGCTCGGTGCGGTGCTCAACATGTGCCGCAGTCTTGATGTCTTCGGGATCGAGCGGCTTGCTGGCCATGGTGGGCGTTGATGACTCTCTTGCCAGGCTCAAAAGCGGAAGAAGAAGAAATTATGTGCAAGTTGGCAATGCTGGCAATGCTGACAATGTGGCCATGCAGTCATTATTGGTTGCTGGTACACCGTGGTCTTTATAGACGATCGTCAAGGTGAAGCCCAGCCAAGCCGACGCCAATGTCCCACCATCTTACATATGAGGTTTGCATGATTGTTTCCCCATTTCGAGCGTCATCCTGCAAGCCTCTTTTGTTCGTCAGTTTAATTTCGTTTCTCCAGATTCTTCTTCGTCTATCCCAGTCGGGGCTAGCAGTAGTCTTGTCCGGGGTTGTCTGGGGTTGGTTACAAGAAGCACGAGAGCAAAGAGGCTAAGAGATGGTACTGCGGTATGGGAAATCGAACATACGATGACTACGACAACAACACAGTGGCACACCTCGTCTAGGCCGAGCCAAGCGGGGCAGGATTCTGCAAACAAGTTCTTTCTCAGGATTCACAATAATGGGCAGGCCAACAGAAGTAGAAAAAAGCGTAGAAGACGATTATGACACGGGCATCGTGATTCAGGGGGACCACAGTAGAAACCATCAGCAGCAATTCCGACAATCGGACACCCAAAGCAGCACAGAATCGGAGACAAGAGAATCGGGGGGCGAGCGGGGTCAGACGTTGGGGAAGCAGAACTAGTGCCAAGCAGCGCCATAAGATGGGGCATTTCCAGTCACGGGCGGTCTTGGCACCTGTGGCCCTGTACAGGGTCATGCCCACGCGGCAATGAACTGTCCAATCTCATCGGTTTTTGCTACCTCTGCCCTGCACCGATCATGTGTATTGTGAGACCTGTGCAGGCCAATTTTGGGGACGCGGGGTGCACCAGAACAAAGAGTAGACCCTGTGCAGGACAACATGGTGTGGCGTTAGAGCTCTCGCCAAAATGGCCATAATGCCTGTGCAGGGAGGTGGGTACATCATACAGTTGCTTGGATCTGTACAGGGCGACCTGTGCAGGGACAGACACGAGGGTTGCGGCAGAGAGACAAATGCCATGTGTCCGTGCAGGGTTTGTTGTCTCTCCGTCTCTTTGCGATGGTGAGCTCCTTGCTCGTTTCGTCACCATCGCGCTTTGTCCCCATCTTTGTCTCCATTTGGCTGTGCAGGGCAGATCCGCGCGACCTTGTGTCTGCACAGGTACTTCTGTCATCTTGTAAACAATATGAGCTCCTTCTCCATATGCTGCCTGTACCACGCAGGGCAAGTGCCATTGGCCATGGTCGTCCGGATTCTGTGGTCGCCATGTTGACGTACAAGAAGTCGGCCGTCTCGTTTAAATTTGGATGCGTTCAGGTTGCCTCCAAACAAACCCCTCGCTCTCCATTCGAACACGCAGCTGAAGCATACCCGAACTTCAACGTACTCCATAGCGACACTCCCTCCTACCGCAACAATGGCCTCTATCACGTGGCTCGACAAGCTGGAGCAGGAGCGTAAGTTATCCATGACCTGCTGACACACTGGCGTTTCTTTTGCAATACTAACCCCCGACTGTGCTTAGTCAATGTTGATGTCGACTGGATGGATCCCAACTACATCAAGTCGATGCTGCCCAAGATCCGTTTCCACGACCAGACGAGCAACCAGCTGTGGGTGGACATCCAGCTCGGCGACGAGTCCAACGCCGAGCTTCTCAAGCAGACGGCCGCCGAGCTCAAGGATGCGGGCTGGCTGGCCATCTACACGCGCATGGCCGTGCTGATGGTCAAAAAGAACATTGACATGATTTCGGGTCGCGTACTGCTACAGACACTGCCGTCCAGGGCCTACGACACGGAGTTCACGCTGTCACACGCCCGTCTCTACGATGCCGAGTTCAAGCGCGTCGGCATCAGCCGCGACCGCTTCACCATCAAGATTCCCAGCACCGGCCCTGCGCTCAATGCCGCTAAGATCTTGCAGGCCGAGGGCATCCAGACCTTGGGCACGGCGCTCTTTGGCGTGCCTCAGGCCATTGCATGCTCCCAGGCCGGCTGCCTCTACATCAGCCCTTACTACAACGAGACGCGCGCCCACGACTTCCCTGACGAGCTGTGGCCCAATGTTAAGGACCCTGCCAAGGAGCACCCCAACTCGCCTCGCGTGGTGCAGATCCTCGAGGTGTATCGCCGCCTCTACAAGGAAACCGGCAAGGAGCAGCCCCTGCTCAAGAACGCCAGCTTCATTTCGGCTGAGGAGGCTCTTGCCGCCGGCGAAATGGGCTGCCACTCGGCAACCGTCTCGCACACCGTGCTCAACGAGCTGGCCTCGCGCACGTACGATGCCTCGACCCAGCCTGGCCAGGGCATACCGAAGACGGCACTACAGTACCGCGATGGCTCGCCGGCCGTACCTGCGCGTCTACAGTCGCTGCTGACGATCGACCCGCTTCGCGAGGATGGCAAGCCGCAGTTCACGCTTGACGAAGCTGTCAAGATTGATTACCTGGCCGACGGCGGCAAGGCACTCGAGGCCGCGATTTCCGCTGACCCTGCTTCGAAGAGGCGCCTCGAGATCGCTCTGGAGCTCTTCACAGGCGGTGAGAATCGCAGCAAGGAAAAGATTGAGAAGGCCCTGGCTGCTCTGTAAGCATTGCTCGACAAGACCACATGATGAAAAATCCATAGAATGAGGAAAATAGAAAATACATACATTGATTTGTCCTAAGTGAGCCATATCTAAGCGAAACAAATAAAAGTGAATTCGACGTAACCATCGTGATCGTCTCTCGTATCATGACACCATCCATAGAATCTGGTCCGGCGGCGGCTGCATCAAAACCTCCTGCCGGCTGTAGTCCGACGTATTGACCACAATCACATCTTCAATGTTGTGACGCCCATCATTTCTCGGCATTTCCGATGGCACAGAAGGAGCTGGCGGCCCCATGGAGTTGGTTACAAGCTGTCCGATATCTGCATCGTCGAGATTGCTCCAGGGAAGCGACACGTCTCCCTCGCCCATGTCTCTGCTCACGTCGAAAGGGGGTGTCCAAGACCAGTTGCCACCGTCCGATACACCATGGCTCATATCGCCCAGTGGCAGCGATAATGCTGCATTGTCCAGAAGAAGAGTAGGTGCTGTTGGATGTTGCTGTTCTTGGGACATCACAACAGGGAGAGACATTGGCAGAGGTATTGATATAGGTGACGACAATTCCAGCTCGGCCGCACTCCCCGGGCGCGAGCGCGGCGTGTCTGCAGCAGGAAACCCAGCCTGTGTGCGCCACCGCATCACTTCGTCGCGCAGTTCATCACGCTCGCGCGTCAGGGTGTCGATCTGCCGGATCTGCTCGTGGTGCCTGGCAATGGACTCGTGCACCACCATATGTTTGGACAGACGGTTGATGTCGGCGTCTGCCAGGCTCGGCAGCATCTCGGCGAGTTCCTGTAGATCTAGGTCAGTATAAGCAGTCTTGCAAAGACTGGGCACCAAGAACCCCACATACTATCAGCTTCTCGCGAAAGGCCTCGCGCCGCCACCGTTCAAAAATGCGGTGGGCCGCGCGGTCGTCGGACGTAAATTGGCGAACCCGCTTGCGTGTCCTTTTCTGTGTGGTGGTCCCTGTGCCATTGTCGTTGTCGTTGCCGTGACCATTGCTGCTATTGTTGTTGCCGTTAACGGCGGCGTCAGGCGACAGCGCCGTGCCATCGGTCATCTGCGATCTCTGGCGGGCCCGAGCAAGTATTGACATCTGTGCCGGCATCTGTGTCTGATTTTGTTGACGGTGTATGAAGGAACCATAAACATTCGAATCAAGAAACGTGATGTCTCCGAGCGCCGGGCACCGCGTGGCAGGGCAGAGGCATACGGCGGTCTTGGTGCGCCTGTCCGGAACGCGGTGAGGTGACTGATGCTTCTAGCAAGGGGTGGAAATGTGTCAGTAAGGTATGAAAGATAGCGACAAAAGAAGACGCCAAAAGAAGGCGGAGGAGGAAAACGAGGGAAATCCCAAGAAAAAGGGTAAGGAGGGTGAGACGCTGGCACAATAGCCTTCTCCACATATGCATCCCTTCTTCTACGGCCAAAAGCTCGACCACCATCTGATCTTGGCTTCGGACTAGTTTATTCCCCCCCTTCCCCGTGTCTCTCATTTCCCGTATTTTCCGTTTCCTTCGCATCTTTTTCCACATCTCTACCGCCAGAATCCCAGTTCACCCCAGGCCAATGCCATTGATCAGCGTGCGGAGGACTGGCTTGCCATTGACTTAACGATCCCTACTTGGGACCGACGGCTTTCCCCACTTCCATCTGCTGACGCTAATAACTCGGCTGCACTGCGAGAAGTAGACAATTGCCTGCCAGCCTATATTGAAGCAGTGTGCTGTCATTTGTGACCAATAAACTTGACACTATGTCGTATTCACAACTGCATATGCCACAACTCGAGACGAGATGATCTCACATGAAGTCGGTGCAATTTTGCAACCCGGTTTAAAAGAGAACAATAGAACAAAAAGGGTATATTTCGGTTCAGCAAAACCAGCTTCGACGGGTCAATGGCGCCACCGACAACGACAGCTATTCAATATCATCACACAATGCAAATAGTCCTTCCAAAACATCTGCCAGGTGTGCCACGTCCCGCCCTTCCGGCGCCCACGCTTTGAGTATATCACACACGAACTGGACACCGTCCTTCCATCGCGGCGGCAGGAGCGAGTCGGGGAGAGTAGAGCCTGGCGGCGAGGCACTGTTTCCAGCATTCCCAATGCCAAATCCGCGCATAACAGCCAGGTCCCGCTGTTCCTGTAGGGCCAGTCGTGTCCCAACCAGAGCAAGAGCACTGCGAGTACAGCTGCGGATGGCAAGCCATGAACCTTGGTGCCGATGGGCGAGCCCATTTGCATTCGCTTCGATGCGGTCGACAGAGTTGCGAAGGTAGTCGCGTACCAGTCGGATGAGGTTCTGTCGCGTGGCTTCTGTATATTGTCCCAGTGGTGCAGATGTCGAGACGTTGAGGGGTGCCAGAGGCGACTCGAGTTTCATGACCGCAGCAAAGGCGGGGAATCGCAGCAGCTCAACGGCATCGATTCCGTGGCCACGAAGCACCCATGGTAGGATATCGGATGGAGGCTCCCGCCAAGAGTCGGGAAACCGCATGGCCGGCGGCAGCAGTTGCATCCATTGCTCTAACTGCAAGTCGTACTCCGTTGTGTCTAGTACTGCCGGATCGATCCGCATGTTAGGCTCGTCTGTGCCGTTGCTTGCCCCTTCGGTGTGGGGCCTGGATGTCTGCTCTACGTCGGCACCGAGTTTCAGCAGATACCGGCTATTGAAGATGCGGTACATGAGCCGCTTCAACGTAATCTCAGCCAAGAAGAAGAACCATCCAAAGGTGAGGTGGGACCGATCGACCTCAGGCTGGTTCGTCACAAGAAAGCCGCCACTGTCGACACTCAGCTCGTGGCCATCTATCTCCATATCGGGCACGCAGGGGAAGACGTGCGGATAGCGGATGGCATTGATGCCAGATCCAGGCAGGCCGAGCTCCAGCCGCAGTTCGACTTCGCTCTTGAGGACGCTCCAGTAGAGTGCATCCTCCAAAGCCCGCTCGGTTGACGTAGAGGGTACATCGTCACGGCGCATGGGCGCAGTGGAACCGTCGCCGTTGCCGACGTTGTTTCGTGGATCATTGGGGACGGTGTCGACGCGGTTGTGGGCTATAAAATACGAGACGCAGCTGGAGCCTGCCTGGACGAAGGCCCTCCATGCTGGTAAGATACGTAGTGTATGCATCAAGTAGACGCCCGTTAGGAAGCCACAACGGGCGGCCAGTAATGAGTCGGCACATATCAAGCATCCCATTCTCTGCTGTGCCTCGTGGAAGTAGGCCTCGGCGATGGAAAAGGCCGGATCGGCACGGTCGACCTTGACGCGGCGGCTGGCTGTGGTCTCGGAAAATGGTATCGATAGAGTGGATATGGCAAGAACGAGATACTAGAGGGGCAGTGAGGTGAGTAGAATATTCAAATACAAACAGGTAGGTGCAATATTAGCAATTGCAAAAGAAGAAACAAAAAGTATTCCTCTCGTAATCACCCACCATCAGACAATTCCGGCAGGTCCAGGCCAGTGGAGACGCCGCAAAGATCTCGGCATCGGCACGCAGTCCGGCCGGGCCCAAAATCGGGTTCTTCAAATTATTGTTGACGAGGAAGTTGTCGACGAGCTCGAGAACGCGTGTGCGTCCGACAAAGTCAGGCTGGCCAAATGAGTCGAGCGGCTTCAGCGGCATGCCGTCCATGGTGTCAGCGGCGGTGCACAGGGCTGGACTCTCCATGAGCGAAACGACCGACACGTGCGATGTGATCTTGAGCGCGTCCAGCTTTCGCTTGAACACGGGCCAGCGCAGCATCGCCTCAATGCCCATGTCAGCCGACGCGTTGAGCATGGCTTCGGTGCCAATGGGCATGTCCGTGTCGGTCTGCACACGGACGGCATAGCGATCAAAGGCCTGGCGCGCGCTGCGGTTCTGCGCACCGTTCTGTCCGCCGTCGCTGTTTCGGTGGGTGTGGGCGTGACTAGCGTCCGGGCCAAAGCCATAATGGGCCGAGGCCGGCTTGTCGAACGTTGTCGGCGAGATGTGGTCGTAGGCCCCGTCGAATCGTCCGTCGTAGAGGTTGGCCGGTATCGAGGAGCCAGAGAAGCCACCAGCAATGCCTCCGCGACCAATTCTAGTTCCCAGCGATGACTGTCTCGAGGCTTGACTGGGACTTCGCCCGGAAATTGTTTCTGGCTGAATCTGTTGTTGTTGCTGCTGCTGCTGCTGCTGTTGTTGCAGAATCAACGTGTGACCTTGCACAATCAACTTGAGGTCATCGAGCTGCTGCAGGATGGCGAGACTGGCCGGGTCGAATCGAGACCGCTCGGGCTCGGCGTAGTGGCAATCGCCACCTGTTCGTTGGCAGAAACCACAGATCGGTCGCACGTTGTCACATTTGGTCTTGCGTGTTCGGCACACCAGACAGGCGGACGGAGCTTTGGTGCGCTGGTACGAACCGCCAATGCGGCTAGGCGGTGCTGGCTGCGACGAATCGCCCGACTTCCGGCGCCGTTTGGATGACGTCGACGACGCGCCGTCGTCGAGTGTAAAGGTGGACTGCATTGTATGGCGGTAGGTAGTTGTGTGGTCAGTGGACAGAAAGGCAACGGAAAAGGGTGAGCCGGGAATTTGAGTTACATGCAGTGAGAATTGTGTGGGGAGTTGCGAACTGGGAAGGGGAGCGCTCTATGTGAAATGCAGAGTGCTGTGCAGTCCAAGCTGTATTCTCACTGTGTCACTTCCTGGGCGCTGCTGTTCTAGGGGAGCTTGAAGCCGGGGACTCCGCTTTTAGCTGCAGATAATATTATGTGGCTTGCCAATCAATGTTGGACATCCATGGCGCGTTTTATCACACTAATCAACGCTGCGAACCCTGGCCGCCGTGCTCTTACCCCGCATTCCCCATACATAGCTGACAAAATTGCATCTCGCCAGGCACTGATGGCCCTGAAACCCGTTAGCTTTCATTGGCCTTAGTGGAGAATTCAAGATGCGATTCTGTGGTATTGATTCGCTTTCTCAAAAGACATGTATGGGATTCTGTCAAAATTCCTTGCTGTGTTTCTAAATTTAATGTTGAGATTGAGGGTTGCCACCTTTTTTTTTTTTTTTTTTTTTTTTTTTTTTTTTTTTTTTTTTTTTTTTTTTTTTTTTTTTTTTTTTTTTTTTTCTCAATTTATTGTTCCGGTTTATTTTGAAAAATATAATTACGTTTCGTCTTTCTCTTTTTGTACTCTTTGATTTTCAGCGAAAAACAAATAGAGCGAAAACCTTTTAATTATTACGTAGATAGTAAGGATACGAAGATTTCAATGTGAAAATGTAATGCATCAATATTATTAGCGTCACAAGTCGAAGGCTCGTACTTGGGCCAAATCCAAGGCGTTGAGGAATCATGTCAAGGGAGAACGTTTGGGACATGCCAAAATCTGATAACAGCAAACAATAGACATCTATCGATATGTTCTACAGAGGTCCCGTTATGCTCGCAAGGAACTGAAAGAATAATGGTAATGTTTCTTGTCTATGTCGTATGCTTAGCTGTTATGACAGGTGAATGACCGTTGGAGAATGGGCGTCGAGTATAGCGCAAAGAGGCACTTGCTCTCCATGAATGGTACACAGGATGGAATCGGACGATGTTGCAAGATACATGCAATAAACAAAATGAAATTAACAAATTGCAAATATACGTCGTGTCACTCCGCGACTAAAAATGCCGTATGTTGACACCACCGTGTATCGCACCCACGGCTTCACGGGCCACCGCAGGAGAGTCGGCAGGTGCCACGGGGAAGTATAATGTGCGCTTTCCGTCTAGTTCACTTTGCCACGCCCACTCGCCCGACACCTTCAAAGTCGGTAGACTTGATGTCGACATCACCGCCATCCACCATCGAGATGTACACTTCCTGCTACTTGACGGCTCCTCCGATCGCCTCCCAATGATTATACGCCAACTCCCTACCCTCATCGCCGGGTGCGTGCTGTTCGTCGTAGACGTTCCATTCATCAAACCACATTTCAAAAGTGCAGACGGCGGCGTACGACCGTTGAGACGCCAGCCGCCCGTAAGGTTGTCGATGAGGGCGAGTTCAGCAAAGGAGGTAGTGATCTGGAAGATTCGCCCGGCGGTCAGCAGCACCGTGACATTTTCCTTGCTTTCGTGCGCGTACCTTTAGAGACGAAGGTAGTGCATTCGACCAGATCGACAAACTCTTGTAGGCAAAGCGGTCCTAGTCATTTTAGCCATTCTTACCACAAAGGATGAGTACGACTTTGGGGTGCGCCCGTTTTGGGGCTATGCAGGACAGAGCTTGTTAAGCCAGAGCTGGATACCTTTGCAAATAACTCAAGGCTTGTCTCATTTACCCACCCTTTGTCAACAGGTATACTCTTTTTGCATAGTTTCCTCATGTGTACCCTACCCTACCTGATGGCTACTAGAAACCATTTCTATGAGCGGTCGCTCCAACTCATTGCACTTACTAGGGTCCGTGGTTGAGTACCTCGTCCAGCGTGCCTCGGCTCATAACAGTTGAGCGCCGTGTACGACTCGTGTGATGACTAGCTTCTAGGACCCATAAACTTGTTTATGCCAAAGTGGCTCGTCTCTTCGGCCATCCAAGTTGGGCCCCAGCACCGCCGCCACTGCTCGAGTTGGCCCAAGCCGTCGTCCCAGTGGTATGTGGCCACAAAGATGCCTCTCAGATAAAGAGTCACGGAATCTGCAGTTATTGGAAGGCATCGATGACGTCGGTGTGGAAACAGTGTTCTTCGGCGCCGTGTTTGTTGTCCAGCGTAGACGCCGCCGTAGATGAGCAGGTTGATGTAGGACACCTCGCGCGATAGCGTCAACTTGATGGAAGGCGTCTGCCGTCGCAGATTTGGTGAACGAGGTCACGTCGGCGGACGCTTGATGGTGATGGGGGCATGGCAGATGCAAGCGATCGTATTATGATACTGTGAGAGTGAAGCTGCTAACGAACGGCGAAGAAATCAGTCGACACAGAAATATTCGCGACACAAAATTATTACTTTCTAAAAATAAGTTCAGGACCGTTATGACCATAGTAAGCTACGGAAAATAAAAGACCTCCCGAAAGACCGTGTGGGCAAATGGCCACCAATGTTACATTACCGGCGTTCTACCGCCTCTGTCCCGTTTTGTGGAGGCACGAGCTATGTCATGTACTGCGCTTCGTTCCTCTGACACAGCCATACGCAGAACGCTGGCTCTGGCATCTTCTTCGGTGCATACTTCGGCTTCTGTGCAGCTTTTACGGAGAATACAAAGGGCGTCGTAATGATGGCGTGTTCAACGGAAGACTGGCGCGGTCGGGCCGACACCATTACGTGGTTCAGCTCCAATTGTGGCTGCTGTGACTGTCCGTCAGAACTGGATCGTCAAGGCCGGTCATGATACCGACGGAAGCTACATTGCATTTATTGTCCTCGAGGCTGTCAGTGTCGTCTTGTGCTGTTTCCTGGCACCAAGTGGGTGGGTTATTCGCAGCGACGGCACGCGTGTGTAGAAAGTTATGGCCACATTCTTGACTACACGCGCATCTCGTGCTGTCGACGCGCCATCACCATCTGGGTGTCAATGTCATCTGGGCGCCCACGGACCTGTACGACTACATCTATTTTGGTATTTGTTTTTGTATCTTGCATATGGTATGGCCTTGTCGAGCTCTGCGACACGGATTTGCCTACTACACAACGAGCGTCATCAGCAACAGCCCAAATATTAGCGTTTTACGGCGGCATTACAAATCCATCCCGGCCGCTGGGGCAGCTGTTGCCTCACGCCTCGATATCATCAAAACACCTTACACCAGCATGTCTGCGTCGCCCCAGGCCTCATGGCGGACAGTCTCCTCGTGGTACTGCTGGTCTATCTGTGGCGATCAAGGATGCCAAACATACCGACTCTCACTTCGAGGACACCAGTGATGATGTGAAGAAGGACATTGGTGACGCTTTTGACGACGGTTCAGCCACCAAACACGATGTCTCCGAGACATTACCCTGCGTGGGGCCTATGGGAGCTCAGCTTTGTCAGTGCATAAATGAAATCAGCCAGTTCAGGTCGTATCCAGTAAGAGCAGGGGTTCGTATTATGCGAGGGGGTCGGCCACTTTAATAGACATCCGACCAACACTATACAGGAAAAACATGTTGAGTCGTAACTAAAGAAAAATCAAAGGCACACCTCATAAGCTACACAGCTATGTTGTCGGAAGGAACGGATGGCAGCCGTCGTCCGAGCAGTTTGCGCTAACACCAGCCCACGCTGCTCCTATTGGCGACAAAGGCAAGCACCTAGCATACTTGGTAGCTACACAGGTCGTCAGACCTAGCAAATTGCGCTGACACCAACTCACTCTGCTCCTATTGGCGACAAAGGCACACCTAGCACACTTGGTAATTAGGCTGCACAGGTTGTCAGACCTAGCAATGCGCTGACGCCGGCTCACTTCGCCCACATCAGCGGCCAAAACAGTCCGCATAAAGCGGGGCTCCGCCGTTCGCGCAGACCGTTAATACCTGTGAAATCCGTCCTCTGGCATTTAAGAACGCCTGTCACTCAATTGCCCGTGTTGATCGTTGACACGACACATTTAACGACACCTCCTGTCACTATGTCTTCGTCACAGCTACCGCCGCTTTCGTTGACCTGCGAGGTCAAATTCCCTAGCAAAGACGACAATCTCCATGATCATGTTGTCCGCTGGTCCGACATCCACGTCAGTGTCCCGGCTGTCGTCGTGATTCCCGAGTCCGAATCCGATATCGTTGCTGCTATAGTGTATGCCAAAGACAACGGCCTCCGCGTTGTCGTCGCCGGCGGTGGTCACGCTTCCTTCATTCCCGTGACAGCCAAGACGCTCTATCTCGACTTGCGGCGCTTCAAGTCGATTGTCCTAGATGAGGGTGCATCGACAGTCACCATCAGCGGCGGCGTATTGACTGGCGAGCTGCTCACTTATCTTCTCGAGCGCGGCTTCTACGCTACGCTTCCAAACTCGTCTGCTGTCGGCGTTGTGGGTGCTGTTCTGGGTGTGGGTAATGGGCCGTTTAACAGTCTGCACGGGTTCATGGCCGACAACGTCGAAACGGTGCGCATTGTCACTCTGCCAAAGGAAGGTGCCGCAGCGTCGCACAACATCAGCCACTCGTCTACCAGTGCCGACGAGCGCAGCTTGTTTGCAGCCGTGTGTGGTGCCGGTCATGGCCTTGGCGTGATCGTCTCTATGACGCTGAGGGCCTACAAGGTCGCAGATCTGCGTCTCGATGGGGGTGACCAGGTGTGGAATCGACGGGGCATCTTTCCCGCTCCTGCCGTGCGGGATGCGGCCCGGGCCTTTGTATCGCTCCTGCCTTTAACGGGCCCTGCGAATGCAACCCTTCTAATTGCACGCAGCCCACCGAATATGCCACGCCCAGGATCGCCTATCGCCATGCTGGTTGCGGCGCACTTTGGTCCTTCTGCAGAAGCCGAGGCATCACCAGCTGCCAAGATCCTCCTCGGTGAAGATTTTGCCGCCAAGGCCGCCGTGTCGGTAACAGAGGGTGTACCGTTGGCAAAACTGAATGCCTCGACCGAGCCGTTCAATGCACATGGTGGATCCAAGATTCTGTCTGGCACATATCTGCACTCCATCAAAGAGGACGTCATTGTGTCGCTGTTTGAGCGCTTTGTTGCCTTCACCAACGAGCGTCCCGACTTGTGGAACACGTACATTGCAATCCCCACCTGGAACACGACGAAATCTCTGCAGCTGGGTGCCACGCCGGAGAGAAAGGATAACTTTCATGTGGCCCGCGACCGCAATGTGCTCGTCCTCTCGGCCGTTTGGTCCAAGGCTGGCGGTGCCGACATCGAGTCGGAGTCCAATACATACTCGGCAGACATACAAGAGATTGCTAGTCGTGGAGAGTCCGGCCCGTTGATTGGCTTTGCGAACAACCTGGCATTCCCCGCCAAGTTGGCCGACTACTATCCCGGAGACAAGGTGGACGAGCTGGCACGGGTTAAGACAAAGTGGGACCCCAATGATCTTTTCTGGAGCCCGTCCATGGGTGTTGAGTGACCAGAGTTTGATAGCAGACTTTACAAGCCCGCTCACTGAGCACAAATGCAATTTCCCGTCAAATGAATACGAAAGTTGACCGAGTAAGTAACGCAAACAATTTGGAATGGTGAGCTAGAAGTAAGAAGTTTTACAGTCGTTTATAGTTTTAGTCTTCTTTTTTTGTCATTGACTTTTTTAACACTATTAAACAATTCGTTATGAAAATACACCAACAACTGTCCTCTGAATGACTACCTCGACGGCATCCACACATGCGGCCGAGTCTAAGAAGCACTTGTCAATATGGCCACCTGCAGGTTGTCATCTGCGCCTTGAAATTCGGCCGTTAGAAAGGGAAAACTGGGCCCATAGCGATCGCTCGCGGTGAACATTTCATTGGTATGTCTGAAGGAATCAAATCGTTGAGGATAGCACGGACGCTACCCGTAGAAAAGGCCCGGCCTACGCTCGCCAGTCGTCTGCTTGGAACAGGTATGCTACAAGAAGGTCAAAGGAGCTCTGGCACGGTCCTTCGGGGTGCTTTATATGTATAGCGCACATACTTTATCAGCCAGAAAATCAGAGGCCAAACTCGTTGTGGATACATTGGTACTTGGGGTAGTTTCTGTCGTTGGACGTGCCCTCGTGTTTGTAGTGCGCATCGTAATATTCTGGCGTGCCGTTCGCGGCGCCGCCCACTGTCTCGATAACTGCCTCGCCCACGATATCATGGACCGAGCCTATCGTCGAGCGATTGGGACAGTTCTCGTAGTCCGCCTTGGATGAGTGTCTAGGAGGAAAAGAAAGTGTCTCGTCCCCTGGCCTGCTCATTGGATCAAAGACGGGCACATTTTCCAAAGAGTTTTCGATCGCGGATGACAGCGTCCGGACTGGCGGCTGCGGGACAGGCCCTGGTACCTACGCGCTGTCCGTTAGCATTCTGTGCCAATGAATTAATACCAATCGTCATTGCTATATTGCATACCGTCGATCCTGATGCAGTCGCTGACTGCGTAGTAGCTGCATCTAGGTCTTGTCGAAGTTGGCTTTCCATTTCTGCGGCCTCGGATTTTCGGACCATCACATTGAAGGCGAAGTCCCATGAAAAAATATATGTTGGGTCTAGCGTGTCGTTGTGGATACGGGCTTTTTTGGCTCGTTGGTCGCTTTGCTTTTGGACATGATGACCTTCTACATCATGGTGACTGTCGACGAGCATTTGGCTGTCGTGAGCCCGTTTTATGCCCGCCGTCGTGTTGCTCGTCATGGCCGCTAGTCTGGCTGAGCGTCGGAGGCCTTTTCTTGCGTCTGTTGTTGCCGCTTCTGGCATTGCGACTTTCGGATCGAAAACAGGAGAGACTTTTGAGAGGAAAATACGACGACTCGTTTTTTTTCTGGGTATTTCTGTTTTGTCTCGATCCCGTATGCTCTTTTGAAGGAGGCAAAATCAGCCTTTGAGAGGGAAAATCATGCAAGGCAGACAACAGTCACAATGTGCAGAAATCAGTTAAGTTCTGCAAATCATCACTCAGCTGATTGGCTGGTTGAGGCTGGATGTTGACTGGCCAGACTGAAACTTCATTCATGCCCCTCGGGAAGCAAGATATTTCCGACACGACAAAAATGAAATCCGGCCACTCAACTAGAAGAATTGGTGGGGTCACTCCAGCTTTGCAAAGTCCTTGGCTCATTACCAGCTTCCTCATTATTTCAAATGCAAAATCAATACTACAAATGCGAAGGACACGGACACGGATGTAGATGATAAGCATTTCGTCGTCAGAAATATCCAACCTCAAATACGAACCAGTGCCAAGCCCGGCGGTGACCTTGAATACCACGTGGTGAGCGCCATCATCCTCTGCAGATAAACATTGACTTCTGGCTCATGGTGCCACCGAGAGGCAATGATGCTCTCCAGTCGGTGGGGATGAGATGCTCACTGGTGCCGGTTGGAAAATAAATGAAATAACATGCATTTGTTATTTGCTTCACATCTATCGTCGCCGTTGGCCTAGCGGCAGCTGAATCTGTTCCGCATTCCGCCAACACCCGCGCCACAGAAGACTACATTACCGGCGACGCGTCGAATCTGGTCAACGTCACGGGCAGTGTAGTGAAAATTGTGCTCCAGAACGTCAATGTGAACAGAATTTATCACGTTGCTGCCTGGTTATGGAACACGTCGCAGACACTAGCAGCCCAGAACACACCTGTACTTTGTGCCGACCAACATCACCAACTCCTGCGTCAACAAACTAATGACGTATGGCACTGTTCGAGTGGTCCTGCAGCACTTCGACCCGATCATATTCTCAAACGTTCTGGTCAAGGACGTTGTGACGATCTATGGGATCATGGTGAACGAAACAACAACGGATACGCCAACCCAGAAGGAAATCAGTTAGGCATTTGGTTCTTCTGGGGGTGTAATTATTGATTTGGATCATTGGTACTACACTGGCAATGATTATTTATCACATGAACATACCCGGTACGGAATTTCAGTTATGATTATGGCCGAATGTTGCAGTGCAGTGGAGTTGATTGAATGCATGTATTATTTATGTTTATTTAAGAACCATTTCCAACACAAGTCATGCATAATGAAAACACTCTGGAGATAGGCGAAACTTGACGTTAGAGAAAGTACCTTTTCTCGGCTACAGCACGGTCACGACTGACCACAGCCCCGTTGCACCTCTAGTACAGGTCCTTGTGGGCAGCCTTGACCAGGTCGGCACCCTTCTCGCCGACAGCGTAGACCGAGTTCTGGATGCGGCAGTCAGGGATCTCGGGGATGATGGAGGCGTCAATGACACGCAGGCCTGAAACGCCGTGGACACGCAGCTCTTTGTCGACGACACCCTGCTGGATGTCCTTCGAGAGACGGTTGGTGCCGCAGGGGTGGAAGGCAGTCTGGCAGCGGTCCAGTACGGCGTGGTGCATGGCCTTGTCGTCATCGAGGGGCATCTCCCAGGGGTACTCGGCAACGACAATGTCTTTGAAGCCGTCGCCCTTGGTCAGCATGTCGTAGGAGAAGCGGATGCCCTCGCGCATGGCGATAATATCGAGGTCGCTCTCAAAGAAGTTGAGGTTAATGTTGGGTTGCGCAAGCGGGTCGGCGCTGTTGAGCGTGATCTCGCCCGGCTTGGACACCGGGCGCACCAGGTCGACGACGACACTGGTGTAGTTGCCCTGCTTGGGAACGGGGTAGTGCCACTGGAAGGCGCTGCCAAAGGCGGAGACAAAGTCGAGCTCGAAATGCGGCTGGCCCTGGCCGCAGAAGGGGTCGACGCCACCGTTCTTCTTCTTGGCCTCGACGTAAGCAGGCACCTTCTCGAGGTAGCTGTCGATGCGCGGGAAGCCGACCATCTCGAGATCACCGGAGCTCAGGGGCCCCGTATGGCTCTGATCGTACGTCTGCTGCGTCGCCTGCACATGCGGACGCGCAGGGTGCAGGAAATCGTCGAGGCCGTAGCCGTCCTTGACGCGCAGCACAAACGGCACGGCCGGGTGGTCGAACAGGTTCTGGCCGACATTTGGTGAGTCGACCACGACCGAGATGCCGTGCTTCTTCAGCTCGTCTGCAGGGCCGATACCGCTCAGCATCAGCAGCTTGGGGCTCTCAAAGACACCCTGCGCCACAATGACCTCACGATCGGCGTAGAAGGTCTGGTCCTTGCCGTCCTTGCCAATGACGGTGACGCCCGTAACCTTCTTGGAGGCGGCGTCCACGATCAGCTTCTTGGAGTGCATCTCGGACAAGATGGTAATGTTGGGCTTGCCGCGCAGAAACACGACGCTGTTGGAACGCACGCCCTTGTAGATGGTGTCGACACAGTGGGTCAGGCCAATCATGTTGCCGTCGTAAATGTTCTCCGTGTCGGGCTGGCCCGTCGACTTCCAGGCCGACTGGATGGCCTTGCGGAAGGCCTCCGTCTCGGGCAGCAGCTCGGCGTGCGAGATGTGCAGTGGGCCATTGGTGCCCAGCTTCTTCAGGCCCGTGTCATACAGCTTTGGGTCATCGTGGTAGGTGGCCGACTTGCGCAAGTAAGGCAAGAGCGGGTCCCAGGTCCAATCCTTGCCGCCGTAGGCCTCCCAGAGGTCAAAGGTGCCCTTGGAGCCAGGCACCCACGTGAAGTAGTTAAGCGACGACGAGCCGCCGAGGGCCTTGCCGCGCGTGTTGGGCTTCTCGATGCGTTCATAGTCGTCGCGCTTAACCATAGTGGTCTTGTAGGCCCAGTCATACTCGCTGCCTCGCAAGGTCATGGCCTTGCCGGGCGTCGTGATCTGCGCCACGTCCTCAGGCTTGCCAATACCGGCCTCGATGACGAGGATCTTGGCCTTTGGGTTCTCGGCCAGACGGCCAGCGACAACGTTGCCCGCGGTGCCGCCACCGACAACAACAAAGTCAAAGTGGTCACCGTTGGAAGGCATAATGGGGGTTGGTCAGAGTGACGCCAAAATTAAGGATAGGGTATGGTAGAGTAAAGTTTGCTGATGATGCGGATGATTCTGATGAGATGAGACAAGAGAAGAAGATTTGATGATGACAACGGGGACAGAGTGCACTTTTATAGACTCTGTGCTAGGGTAGAGGCTGGGTGTGCAGGGCATTAAGTTGCACTGGTGGGCGAAATATCACATAACATCAAGAACGAATCGGTCGACAGCAAAGGCATCAGCCTCTCCTTGCCCCTCCTCGCCCCCTTGTCTCTATCCCTTAGTCGCCCTTCTTCATTACTGCCATCTTGCATCTGGCATGGTGGATCATGAGAATATTCCCTGACTGCACTCGTTGATCGAGATCGAATTGATCCACCAGAAGTACCGGCTGTGGGCGGAAACGAAGAAACGCGAGCTTGTCCGACGGGTGTCCGGTGGCACGAGCCGCATTGATTGGTTGTCCGCATGTGTATGAGTTGTGAGCTATTGATGGATGTGAATGGAATTAACCAAAAGATGTTTGACGTTGTCACTGAGTAAGGCACGGTAGCATCAATACGTCAAAGGATCCAATAGAGAGCAATCCTTAGCGATGGCGCTGATGTGGCCTCCTACAACGACAAGCAAGATTTTGCGAGGCTGCGAGACTAGTGACTCTTGGAGCCCACTGGGTAGGAACTTGCCGAGATCCCGAGACCTGGACCCCGCTGGAAGCTACCTGTAACTTTTCCAACATGCCCCTGTCCTGCAGACAACACCACTAACGCCGAGAGAATTCCGACAAGTAATTGCGAAGCTATCAGGTCGCTGCCCAATCAAAACCAAGTAAGTAAGTGCGCCATAATAGTTAGTTGACAACAGGTAATGCATAGTCGCTGCCAACTTCTTTATTACCAGCTTTGTTACCAGCAGTTGTACTCCGTACCCTGTCAGCCTGTTCAAACCTCCGTTGACATTTGTCTACAGGGATAAAACATACGATAGCGTGCCCGCCGATGCCGAATCGAGTTGTATTTCAAGCTCTACCGGCAGGCAATCTTTCCCATTGCCACGGACAACGCGGACGTTTCAGAGGACTATTTGTAAGTCCAGAACCATCAGTGGCAGCTTTCTGCGCGTCCTTGCATACCCTCCCTGGCGTGTCCGTTCTTGACTGGCCAATGGATAAGGTGTCGATATCTGCTGACTGCGGTATTTTGTCCTCAACGGCCCAGATTGCTGTCATCGGTCATCACTGATGCTCGTTGTTCTCCGCTGTGACCGTTACGGGAAGCGGCACGATCCCAGCAGTACGCACATTGTTTTGAGGATGACCCATCAAAGTGACGTATAGTATCGCAAAAACATGCCGTTACTGAGATTCAGCTATCGTCGCTTCGTAAGGACCTGAATCCAAAAAGGCACGCATCGAGATTCCCATGTTGCATTACAAGGGATAGGCGGTGTGCTGTCCGATGTTAAATCTGTCAACGGGTACGATGAAGATAGCAAGAAAGGACAGACCTTGTGTCGGCAACGAACTACGACAGCACATAATTAGTTCAGGTCCAGGACGTGGAGATAATAATGGGGTAACAGAGCAGGAGATGACGCAAAAAGAGTGCTCCAGTAAGAGGTAACCATTGGACAACAAAGGTCGTGCATCAAGGCAAAACTACCGGATACAAGCACAACTCCGTCCGACTCCGAGACTTCTCCTTGCCCATACACAGGACAGATATATCAAGTCCATCTTCACGCTGTCCTGACCACCCTTGTAGTACAAGACTCAAGCATCTCATCATCCCGTAAATTTCATCTATTTTCAAAGTCCCACCTGTCGACATCACACTCTCGTCACATCATATTCACTTCCTCACATACCATGTCTCGCCAGTATACCCTGGCTGAAGGTCAGCCTCAGCCCGCCAACAACACCAGCGTCCAGCTGCGTAATGGACTTGGCGGTGGCTATGTCCTGCTGCAGGATACGCAGCTCATCGAGACTCTCGCTCACTTTTCCCGTGAACGCATTCCCGAGCGTGTTGTTCACGCCAAGGCAGCCGGCGCGTACGGCGAGTTTGAGGTCACGCACGATGTGTCCGATTTGACATCGGCCGATTTCCTATCCCAAGTTGGCAAGAAGACCAAGGTGCTCCTTCGTGTATCCACAGTCGGGCCAGAGCGCGGCTCGGCCGACACGACGCGCGACGTGCACGGCTGGGCCATGAAACTGTACACGGACGAGGGAAACCTGGACTGGGTGTTCAATAACACGCCCGTCTTCTTTGTGCGCGACCCCATCAAGTTCCCGTCGCTCAACCGGTCTCACAAGCGGCACCCACGCACCAACGTGCCCGATGCCAACATGTTTTGGGACTTCCACGTCGGCAATCCCGAGGGCATCCACCAGCTGATGCACCTGTTCAGCGACCGGGGCACGCCGCAGTCGATCCGCATGATGAACGCATACAGTGGCCACACGTACACGCTGCACAAGGCCGACGGCACGTTCAAGTACATTAAAGTGCACATCAAAACGAAACTGGGCGTCAAAAATATGGACGCCGCCGAGGCTACGCGAGTGGCGGGCGAGAACCCGGACCATCTTGTGCAGGATCTTTTTGACGCCATTGAGGAGGGAAATTTCCCGCAGTGGGACATCTTTGTGCAGGTCATGGACCCTGCTGACGCCGAGACGTACCATGTGAATCCGTTTGATATGACCAAAGTGTGGCCGCACAACGATTACCCGCTGCATCCCATCGGCCGCCTGACACTTAACAAGAACCCTCGCAACTACTTTACGGACATTGAGCAGGCCGCTTTTTCACCGTCCAACATGGTTCCCGGCTGGGGAGCGTCGGCCGATCCGAGTAAGTTGGTTTGGCACCATCAACAAAAGCACAAAGTCCCTTGCCTCTGCTAACGCACCCTTCTCCACACAGTGCTCCAAGCTCGCATGTTTGCGTATCCCGATGCGGCCCGCTACCGTCTGGGCGTCAACTACCAGATGCTGCCGACCAACAAGACTGTGGCCTCCGTCTACGTGCCCACCGAGCGCGACGGCTTCATGAACTTTGGTGATAACTACGGCGACGACCCCAACTACGTCGGGTCTATGCTACGGCCCATGACGTTCAAGAAGAACGTAGTGGCGTCAGCAGCCGTGGCTGAAGCCAACGCCAAACACCAGAAGTGGGCCCTCGAAATGGCCAGTCACTACACCAGCGAAATTGGTCCCAAGGACTTTGAACAGGCCACGGCACTGTGGCATGTGCTGGGCCGCGAGCCGGGCCACCAGGACCGTTATGTGTCCAATGTCGCTGACAACGTTGCCGAAGTGACGGACGAAGCGCTACGGAAGGAAGTGTATGCTCTGTATGGCAAGGTGGACAAGGCGCTGGGCGAGCGAATCCAGGCGGCCGTCGAGGCCAAGAGAGCTGCAAAGAAGTAAGTTGCCGGTGGCAACGAGGATCAGAATGGAGCCGATATAAATGTGGCTGTCTATTAATTTGTTTCGGGTTTTTTAAGAAATAATAAAGGTAAAATATAGACTTCTCTTCGTAAATACTTGAATTGGCTAGTGATCGAGCACAAGGTTGGTAGACTAACAGTGCGAATATAATTCCGAGACACTCCGAGTGTATTTTGCCACGCCAAATTTGCTCAGCAACTAAACTCACGAAACCGCATTACTTAACGTACGCCAACTTCACCACATACTGTATCCAAACATCGCCAGGTGACAATGGTTCGGCATCCCCACTGAATTCGAAAAAATAAATGAATAACTACATATGTGTATCAAGATCCCCCGCTACGACGGCTTTCACCATTAATCATCTCCTCCAATCTGGTCCAACATGGCAAGCGACGGCATGAAAAACACCGAGCCTGTGACGGCTGTAGAGTAATCCAGTAGCCTATCGTGTTTCCCTGGCGGGACACCGATGAACATGCGTTCCAGCATGCGTTCAATCACCCACAGTCTCCGAGAGTAGCCGATAAAGTAGGTACCATACTCGCCGGCGCCGGGCGAGCCAAAGGGCATGTTGTCGCGCAGAATGTCAAACTCGGCGCCCGTGTCGTCGTCCTCAATTGTGTTCAGGGTCTTGTGAGAGCGCTGGTCGTCGCCCGTGGCGTCGTCCAACTCCACGTTGTCGAGTTTCGTGCGACCAATGATGGCTTCTTGTTTTTCGGTGCCTAGGGCACGCCAGTTGGGCATGGCGTGCAGGTACTTTTGGACGACGACATAGCTGCCGCCGACAATAGCCACGCTGTTGCCAGAGACGTCGTCCCCGCTCACCAGGACGGCCTCGGTAACGTCGCCGCCCGTCGGATTGGCCGTTCCGTCGACAAACCCGAGCAGGTCGCGGTTGTCAAAGTAGCGGAAGCCAACGGTCTCGTCTACAACTTTGACGGCATCGCCCAACTGGTCGAGCAGCTGCCGCTCGAGCTCGAAGCACATGTCACGTCGTTCGGCACGAATGTGAAACAGAACGTCTCCAGGGGTGCTGACGGCCGTGTGCCTTGTGCCCTTCACTTCCTTGAAAGGGTGCAGCTCTGTCGGCCGTGGGAGACGACCTCTCGTCACCGTGTCCCAGACACGGCTACCAATACCGACGGTGCAAACCAGACCGGCCGAAGCATCGCGGAAGGCGACGTTCTTGGCAATGTCGTTGACGGACGCGACGACATCACGGATTGTGGACGCGTCGTCGTCACTGATAGGTTTGTCATCTTTGACGGCCACGACCAAGAAAATGGCCGAGGCGGTCAAGGGCGCATCGACACGTTGGGGCTGAGGGTGCGATGCCATGGTGGGGCGTCGTTGCTTTGGGCGGACAGCCGTCGAGGAGAATGGCCGGGAAGTAAACACTCTCAGTGTCAAATGTGGCGGTACGATCAAGGCTTGAGATGGCCGTAGACAAAAGCGTCCTGTGCGTAGTCGTGCAGCGCGAATGGTCACCACTGTCGTCATGCTTTGCGGGAGGGGTGAAGAACGGGAGCCGTGAAGCGTCAATGAAATTAAACCAGGCAAGTGAAAGCGGGCAGATTCTCTTGTCAGCATTCCAATTGCAACTAAATGCGCACGTCACGTATTTTGGCGAGACCTGGTCATGGAGTTCGCTGACACATGCGGGGCCCAACCATGCTACAACCGTTGCATTCCTAGCTAACTGATTGGGTGGGGCCTCTTGAGCAAATCGGAAATATATCGGTATTGTCCTTTCTCATGCTGTCTTGCGCGAGGAGAACTGTTTCGTCTCTTCTACGACATATGGAAGCAACTCATAACCTGGCGAGTCCTTCTTTCTCGGTCAGTCAGCCTCATATTCGTTTCGTCCTCTATTTAAACCATATTTGTCAACAATTCCCTGTACTGGCGCCCGTCACAACGCCTGAACATGTGAATGCCGAGGTCGCCTCATCGCTCGGAAACATCTCGGTATTCACACATCAACTACTCGTGATGCAACTCAATGACGACACGAGGACACGCGCCCGTTACCTTCCAGCATGGTTTGCCCACCCAACAGTTGTCCGACAATACCGATCCGCGCAGTGGGTTCTGAACATCATGTCCTCTCTTGCCCGAGGCAAACGCCACGTTGGATGCACCAACTGCAGCCATTGCTTGTCGGTGGGCTTGGTGATGGGTCCCGTCTGGCTGGTAAACTGAAAGAAAATGGTGCCTGTCTCATGGTCCATGGCCCAGGAGTAGATGGCTGGGCAGTGCAGACACGCAAAACGGTGAACAGTGCCGTTGCGTATGGAGTGGACGGCGCGGACAGTAGCGTCGTCCTGGCATTCCAAATTGGCGGCGTAGTTGACATTGTCGCCGAAAAACGCTGTTGCAGGCTGGTCTTGAGAAAGAAACGCACTCTCATTACTGTTGTCACCGTTGTCGTGTTCCCTGGTCTTTTTCCGACATCGGCAGCATGGGGTGTCGTTGTGACAGTGAAACGCGCCCGCCACTTAGGCCATGTCTTGTCGATCCTCGAAGCAGACGCATTGTCCCGATTCGAAGGGCAGCATGAGTCGAGGATCGTTGGGGGAAATGTGGCCGCACATGAGTCCTTCGAGAAACTCGTAGTTGCGCTCCAACCCCTCAACTAAGTCGTGTTTCCACGGCGGCATCCGCACCGTTTCGCCATCATCGGCTGCATGCATCTGAATCTGAAGAATGGGAATAGCCCAACATTACAGCACTTCACGCTAGGTTGTCACCAGGAATATGGGGCTTAAACCGCGAAGAGCACACGGACTCGCATCTGTAGGTAGCAGATGTAGCCGATGTTTGTTGTTAGGTGTCCGGAGCAGTACCGGTGCGTAATGGGACCCGATGGGGACGGTGCAGGCGTCGATAAGTCCCGGCTTTCCAGGAGAGCTCAAGACCCGGCCGAGCGGACCTGCTCACATATGCTGGCACATGCCCACCATACCCTCGGCGCCAATACAGTGCCGTTTGCGGGCAGGCACTTTTGTGGGTATGTCATGGGGATGCCCGTCGCGTCGCAAACCATGCCTTTGTGCGTGGGTAAAGAGCGTGGCCGGATGTTTGTCTCGACAAAATCCACAAAACAGGGTCTTGGGTCCGTCCACCTCCGGATCAGCCAGATACTCTTCGACGTTTATATAGGGAAACCGGGCCATGTGCCGCTCTCTCCACTCCTTCTTTGTACGCGGCACCAAGTCCAGCGTCTGCACTCTGTGAATGTCTTGTAGCATGACAAGCGCGTCCACCAGTGCCTTGACACGCTGCGCCAGATAATGTCGAAGCGAGTCACAGGGTCTACAGTAGCCCGTCATGTTGCGCCGCAGACATTCCAAATAGGATTCTGTGATGCGCGGGTTTTTTGATGGCATGGCGTGTAGGGGCAGGATCATGCGGCCGTCCATTCGCGAGAGCGGACCCGCTGTGGATGGTCTGACGGCGGGTTGGGTTGGTCCGACACAAAGAAGTTATGGAACCGTTTGCACGTCTGGCGCAGGATCATCCACGTTGCGTAGTTGGTCTTCGTCCAGATCAACAACAGAATTTCGTCGGGAAGGTTGATAAAGGGCACGGCTGTCTTGTTGTATTCTCGGTAGGGCTCCCATATGATGTGGGGGGTTTGGTGGACTGCCCATTAAATAGGACGGTCTTTTTGCGTGACGCTGTCGTTGCCGTACTTCTTGAGGGCCTCAATATCAAAACCATGGAGAGCTGACTCGTGCAGACATGGCAGTTTCGGCATTGTTCCACGAAACGGAAACACAGGCATCCGCGCCGACTTTTCATATCTGTACGGATCGTCTTCCACCAGCTGTTGAGCTTCCTCCGAGCTGATTGGTTCTTGTTCGTGTTATTTGTAGGCCTCCATAAAGTTGTCGAAGCCTTCTGACGAGAAACACTCCTCGCGATCAAACGTGTGTTCAATATATCTCACGCGCTGGGCTCAATCCTGGTATCGACTAAGGTGTACCATTGTGGTACTTATTACGCGGTGATTTTAATGCGGCGAGCGCTTTGTTGTGTTCTGCGGTGTTGTGGTTGATTGGTTTTGGATGCTTTGTATGTCGCTAACAACTATACGTCAAGGTGTGCTGAGCTGTTGTAAACATAAAACAAATCGACGGAAGCTGCTCATGTGAAGATATTTCGTCCTGGGCAACCAATTGACGAACAACATATTTATTTGCTATGAGTTCGAAAAGTGACGGGACTGAAACACATATATACGTCGATTTATCATAGTGAACTCTGTTTTACGTCAGCGAGGCTCGATGCGCGGAATCAGTCACATGCACCATCTCTACACTACATAATAAGTTTGACGTCGCTTATATTACCTAGTCACCAACGGACGGCTCATGTGTTCATAATTGCTGCTCTTCATGATAAATTTCTCATTACTCATGGTCCATTTTCGAAACATTCACGCAGCAGCCATCATTCGTTCCTGCTGTTCTGCGTTGGCCAGCAACATCGACTTGGCAGGCAGGTCGTGCGTTGCTCCTGCAAAAGCTGCCATTGCCCTTAGTGCTTGTGCCGATATTTGTGTTGGTTTCTGTAAAATCAAGTGGTGCGTGACCAATGTCGCGTTTCGATAGTACGCTGCCGCTATGCCGGCGATCTGTGACTCGGCCCCGGCCGCCATTTTGTGGCGGACGGCCAGTGCGACGACGGCGTTGACGAGAGCAAATGCAGGTGCAGAGGAGGTGGGCGGTATTGTTGCAGGAACTGCGGCAAAATAATCATATTGGCGGTCTAAGAGATCGAGTATTTCAGATAATTCTCCCAGAAATGGCAGCCCTCGCCTCATCTCTTCGTACGAGTTTTGCAATAGTCGTCGAGCAATGGCATGTGGCATCATAGCTGTAAACGGCGTCGATGCTGTGTTGGCTGCTTCCACACTGGACTGCACCTGTTTCATGTGTGATTCAAATGCGCCGGGAAGAAGGAAACTAGGAAATGGAGACGAGGATGCATTGTCGTCGGTGGCCTCTACTCGAGAGACAGTCGGTTGAAGAACCTGTAACGCTGAGTCGAGAATCGATATGGGTATGCCAGGCGGTGATGTGGCAGTCGATGGTGCATATTGTGGTCCTGACAATAACGACGGCTTTGTTGATGATGATTCCGCAGCAAGCTCGGAATGTATTGCCCTCGCTAGCGATGATCCGGCATTGTGTTTCTCTGCCCCTTTTGCTTTCCTATTGTGACTGTTAGATGACTGAACTTACCGAAAACACACAGAGGTAAAGCAACCCGCCAATGGAATAAACAACCAACTTCTTTCCTTTGCCTCGGTACTGGCGGGCAGTGGCATAGACGCAGCCAGTGCAACGTGACGCACAATGCCCGCATTGCGGCGTGGCCCCGTCACAACGGATCTTACGTGCCTTACATTGCATGCACGCCTGATATGTAAGTCGTCCTTATCTGTCGCCGTGCAGTCAAAAATAGGATCTCGGCTTACAATAAAGATCCGGTTAGGCCGGGGCATGTTTGGTAATCGATATGGTGGTCATAATTTATCGGTGTACCGCCAAGGAGAGTCGGAGGACAACGAGCAGATTGCTTCCGAAAATCAATCTCGTCTTGTGATTACGACTGCTGAGAATATTTCTGTCTTTATATCTGCTTCCGCGTGCCCGCCTTGCTCGTGACCGCGTGTTGTTGTATGCTGTCCTCCAGCTACAAATTTGCATCCGAGTTTGTCAGCTTGGGTGATGTCACCAACATTTGCTTCCGATGTCTCCACTTATTTACTTCCACCTCTAAGCGCCTCCACTTTTTCTCATATGCGGCACGTACCGGTGTTAGTTCGTGCGAGCACCTTGTAGCTTTCAGGTCGATTTGCTTCCGTTGTGTCAAACACATTATCAGGGATACTCAAAAGATATTGTGATTCAACGTTCTTGATTTACGGATGCAAATGTTATTCAAGAGGCGCGAAATACAAAGTCCTCAACACGTTTATAAGACACGCATTGCCTCGATAACGCAGAATAACTCTCTCCCATCGTCATGCGCTCCTTCAGCAGTTTTACTATACCACAGCCTGCGCGTACAGCTCTCGTCTAAACCTTGTTTTCTTCTACATTCACACTATTTTTTGAACTTCTTTCCTCACCTCTACAATATGGACGCCGTCACCCGTGGCCTTGGCTCACTTGGCACCAATCCGCCTCCCGGTGTCGAGTCTGCGCTCTCGGTGAACGGCTCCGACTGGCTTTGGGCTGTCACTTCCATCTATATTGCGGCCTTCCTCGGACTGCTCGTCTTCTGCTTCACCACTCCCGAGGCCGACCGTGTCTTTCACTACTTGTTCACGTGCGCCCTGCTTGCAGGTTCCGTCACCTACTTTGCCCAGGCTTCAGATCTCGGATGGGTGGCCGTGGATGGTCGCCAGGTCTTCTGGGCCAAATACGTCAATTGGGTCGTCTCTTTCCCCTCTGCCGCCCTGGCTCTGGGTCTTCTGTCCAACGTCTCCTGGACTACCATCTTCACCAACATCTTTATCTGCTGCCTTTGGGTCGTCACCTACTTGGTCGGCAGCTTTGTCACCACGGACTACCAATGGGGCTTCTTTGCATTTGGCACATTTGCCTGGGTGATTCTGGCCATGAGCACGCTCAACGAGAGCCGTGAAGCCGCAGCCCGTTCTGGAATGACACGTGACTACATGCTGCTGGCCACCATCGCCAACATCGCCTGGCTGCTGTACCCCGTAGCCTGGGCGCTGGGTGTGGATGGACACGGCACGATTGGCGTGACAGCCACGTTTATCTTTGTTGGTGTGCTCGACTTGATCCAGATGCCGCTGCTCGCCTTTGGCTTTGTGCTATTGTCTCGCAAATGGAACTATGCCCAACTCAACCTCGACGTCAGCGAGTCACGCAGTGGCTGGCACGCCGATGATACCAGAAGCGAGGGACAGGCCAAGACCGTCGCCAGTCCGGAGGCCATGCCGCTTCAAGATACGTCTGCGTAAGCGGTCCGCGTGTAACACAACAACGTGACGGGTGGTGCTTCTCCAGGTATCGCGTTTCTGATAGAACAGTATGCCGCACCACCAGACATCTGAAGTACGTGTTCTTGTTTTGTTCTTTCTTGTTGTTAAGTTACCTTGCCTTATCAAGTCAACTTTTCTTGGACGCTTCATTACTGTGTTTTACTTGTTGTTGAATTTGGACGACATTATCTCCTAATTGTCTTTTCCCACTCGTTTATCTATATCCAGTTTAAGTAGACATTTTTCATTTGTTGTTATTTAAAGTATTCTTCATTGGTGTAATTATTTATTATTATTACTTTTTTTTTATTTACCGCAGAGCTATTTATTACGTCCTTCTAAGCCTGGATAATGTCTATATAAAATAAATAGCATGGCGCAGTTCACTAGAAATTGGCGTTTGTAAAACCAAAATTCAAAGAGACCTACCAAGTACGCAGTAATCACTTACCCCTAACAGTCGACGCCGGATACCTGGCATATCTAACAATATCCTCGTCTCCAACAGGAATTATGTCCGCCCCAAAGCGGCAGTTTCAGAACAAGCAAGATTGATCTACCATGTTTTAACACGCCTCGCCTACTTGTCGGCGTATTTCCGAAGCGTGGCAGTCTTGAGCAATCCATGATGTGCACCGTAGCTATGGTGATATAATGGGCACGTCTGTCAGGTACACAGTCTTAACGGGATAAGATAAGACATACTCACACCATATTGACACATCTCACTTCCCTAACTCACAATCATATCACAATTCGGGCTATTTCACAGACGATGGCGCCCACACTCGTGCCACACTTCACCGTGCTTGGCTACATGGACAAGCAAAGAATCCACGACCTCAAGGCGATCTGGCAAGGCCCACACAGTGTTATTATGCGATTATCTCAAGTCTTGTCAAGGGTCCCAACAGCTACGAGGCCGATATTCTGCTGGGCGACGGTGGCTGGATTCTGCGAGACCTAATGACGGGCGTGGCGCACCTGGATGATCGGACAATGACGCGCACGGCCGACGGCCACAGGACGTACGGCCATCAAGATGACCGAGTATAGAGACCACCACTGGTTCTCGGGCCCGATTATGGAGACGAGCGACCCGGCGATGGAGTGGTGGAGGACGCACTGTGGGTGGGTGAGGGCCGTTTCGTGGTGGACGACATGGGATCGGCGGTGGCGTACGCCGTCTACAAGGGCGGCAAAGTAGGTGGTAGGGTGATGGGAATAGCAATATTGGATACATGTGTAGTTTATTTTAATTGTTTAAATACACGCCACCAGTCTTATTTTCTCGCTTCCAGAACTCGTCGTAACTTGACATCGCGATCTTCAATAACAGCTGGCGTTGGCAGACCATAAACGGCATCCGTGTTGGCCACGAGTGTGTCAACCCAGTCGGCCGGCTTCCCCTCTTTGTCCAGAATATTTGGTGACTGTTCAGACTGGTCGTCCCAGATCGTCTGGATGGAGCCGGACAGGTTCTTGAGGAAGGCACCGAGTCCGCCTGTTCCTCCACCCATGGCATATGACTTGAACGGACCCTGCACCGCCCAGCGTGGTCCGAGACTGGCCTCCATCACGGTGTCGATATCACTTACATCGTCGACAACACCCTCATTGACGAGGCTCACAGCCTCACGCAACAAGGCAAAAGCCAGGCGGTTGCCCACGAAACCGGGCACTTCTTTGCGGACAACAACAGGACGGTGGCCTGACCCAAGTGTCTCGAAAAAGGACTTTGCAAACCGCACGCGCTCTGGTGCCGTCTCGGGTCCTGGGCTGATCTCGATCAACGGCAGAATGTGCGGTGGGTTGAACGGGTGGACGACCAACAGGCGTGTGCGGTCCTTCATGTTGGCAGCCTGGGCCGACACGGGTATGCCAGACGTCGAGCTCCAGAGGTGTGCCTCGGGCGGTGCGGACGCCTCAATGGCCGTGAGGGTGCGCCGTTTGAACTCGAGATTCTCGGGCCCTTGTTCTTGGACAATGTGCGCACCAGTGCAGGCGTCCTCGACGGACGGGGCCAGGCGGAGGCGACCATTAGACAGCAAGTCAGACACGGTCGTCTTGGCTACTTTGGATGCTTCTCCCAAGTACAGCGGCAGGATGGACTCGAGGTGTGCCTGCAAATCCAGCCGTGGATCATAGACAGCCAGATGTGCGTCGGTGTACCGGATGTGGAGAGCGGCAAACGAGATCCCGATGGAGCCCAGGCCAATCAGGGCGATCTTGGTGGGAGTGCGTGTGGCCATTGGATGAGGCGAGAGGGCGACAGAGACGAGAAGTCTGTATAATTGTGACGGCGAGCGAGGCTGAGCGGAGATTCCAGGATATACGGGGGAATGTCAATGGTGGTCTGGCTCTCAAGGAATGCCAGGGCGTGAACAATATGGACAATAACGCCGCTGTTTTCACGGTGTCTTGGAGAGTTGGCTGGCCTTGTGTTGCAGTCTGATGTGAGTGGACTATGTGAAACGCGGACGAGTCATTCGGGGAACTTTCGTTGGTGGACTCTGTTACCTAAATCGGCTTCTCAAGTGCGGGGATCGGTTCAGAACCCGGCCTGTGAGCTGTTGGAGCATTCACAGGTCCACTTAATGCTAATAACGGCAACCTAATTCTCGGTGCTGCAGCATGCCTTACTGGTACATTCCTGCTGCTTGCCAAGGTGCTTATTTCTTGTCTGGATACTCCGTACTGCTCGGTTGCGTATTTAGAGATAGCATATTGTGATATGATTCTTTTATTTGTGTAGATGTCTCCTCTTGTCTCTGACAACACCATTCTCTTCCTTCCGTCCATACTGTCCATTCTCTATCCTACTTACACAATTCAACATGTCCTCCCTCCAGAACAAAGTGATTGCCATTACGGGCGCCGGCTCAGGTATTGGTCAGGCCACAGCTCTGGAGTGTGCTGCTCGCGGTGCTTCTCTGGCAATCTCGGACATCAATGAGGCTGGCCTTGCTGCCACGGCCGCTGCT
The DNA here is from genome assembly GCA_001630435.1 of Sporothrix globosa. Taxonomy (NCBI): domain Eukaryota; kingdom Fungi; phylum Ascomycota; class Sordariomycetes; order Ophiostomatales; family Ophiostomataceae; genus Sporothrix; species Sporothrix globosa. The sequence goes on from LVYW01000006.1 coordinate 72,908, forward strand.
CTCAGAGAGAAGGGTACGACGGCCGTCATCAGCCGGGCCTTGAATATCACCAAGTCGGGCGACGTCGACGCCTGGATCGAGGAAGTCATCGACCACTATGGCCGCCTCGATGGGGCTGCCAATATTGCTGGTGTCGTCGGGCCACCCGGTGGGTTGGTATTTGCAAACATTGTCGACATCTCCAATGACCACTGGGATGCCATCCTGGGGATCAACTTGACCGGTCTCTTTTACTGCCTCCGTGCCGAGTTACGGGCCATGACGGCCGGTGCCTCTGTCCTGAACGTCGCCAGCATGGCCGGTGTCATGGGTCTTCCCGGCATTGCCGCCTACAGCACCAGCAAGCACGGCGTCGTGGGCTTGACGCGGAGTGCCGCCAAAGAGGTCGGCGAGCGCGGTATCCGGGTCAACGCTTTGGCGCCGGGCCCAGTGGACACACCGATGCTCGACCAAGTCAAGTCGGGCGCTGGCGGCGAGGATCGTCCTGTCACAGAGACGTACAAGAATGTACCGCTGCGGCGGCTAGGCACGGCCGAGGACATGGCGCGGACGATAGCGTTCTCACTGAGCGACGATGCTGCGTACACAAATGGAGCCATCTTTTCGGTGGGCGGCGGCATTGCCTGCTAGGTGGAGTGTGGTAGTGCAGGGATTAAAGTACATCTGCATACGGACAAGTTGGCTCAGGGGATCCTAATTCCGTTTGATTCCCTAGGCTCCAATGCAACCACAATTTATTCAAGCACACCAATATCTCTTTCGTGTTCGACGTGCATGTCCAGCTTGCCTCACTTGGTATCATCAACAGCAAGATCTAGTCGGTCGGGCAACGATTTTGTCTGCCACGCTCGCACACCGGAGGCAAAGAGGGCATCCATATCTATCACAATGTTAGTGTCAAATATGCCAGACGGAGAGTCACCGTTAATCCATACCCTCGAGTGACCGTCCCTTCGTCTCGGGGAACAAGAAAAAGACGTGAATTCCGGCCGCAATGTTGAATGTTCCAAAGATGAGGAACGTGCGCCACTGCAGGTTCTGGAAGGCCGACGGTGTGTAGTAGTCTGTAGGTCAGTTGCGGGTTCCTTCGCTGACATCTCTGCCAAGATTGTACGTACTGTTGGCAAACGCAAATATCCAGTTGGCCGAAGTGGCGACTGCAACTGCCTTTCCACGCAGCCGCTGCGGGAAGATTTCCGGCGGGTAAGCCCATCCGATGGGATTCCATGTGCAGGAATACTGGAAAATCTGTGAGCTTCAGTCAGGTAGGAGTGAACGGAAGGGAGACTTACTGCTGCCACAAGAAGATAAGTGCACGCTATGACAGCCCTCTGTGCGTTGTGTGCATCATCGTTGATGACCCAAGACACAGCCTTGGTCCCGTTCAGTCCCCCAGGAATATAATGTCCGTTGGTCGCCATCGTGGCCGCGGTCGAGTACAGAAAGACGGCCATCAAGGCAGACCCAATCATGAGAGCCGGTCGCCGTCCCAGTCGGTCCAGGAAAAGAATTGCTGGCAACGTACAAACCACCTGCACGGCGTACTGCACTCCGGCTGCAATCAAGCTGATGTTGCCCGTCAACCCGCTCATCTGAAAGACGTAGCTAACATAGAACAAGATGGCGTTGTTGCCCGACAGCTGTGTCCAGATGTGAATAAAAATGCCGGCCATGATCCGCTGCAGGTTGTCCCGCTGCACAAGCTCAGACCACTGCACAGCACCCATGGCCCGGCTAGCTGCCATTGCCTCTTGAATCTCCATGTACTCAGCCTGTACAAGGGGGGCATCCGGGTCACCGTGGCCGTGCAGTCGTGCCAGTTCGGCCAGGCACTCCTCCGGTCGATCTTGCGACGCCAGCCACCGCGGCGACTGCGGGAAGAAGAAGAGGGCCGTGAATAGAACAATTGGTGCAATCGCTTGCACGCCCCAGGGAATACGGAAGCCTGCCGTCGTACCCGTCTGCATGGCTCCGTAGGCCACAAAATACATAGTCAAGGCGCCCCAGTTGCTGGCCCACGGTTGCAGCGACAGCACCCGACCGCGAATTTCTCTCCGGCACAACTCGGCCAAGTAAACAGGGCCAGACGAGGTCAGTATGCCGACCCCGGCGCCAGAGAAGATGCGACCGACAATAAGCATGGCGACATTGACGCTGGCCGCCGACAGGATGGCGCCAATGACAAACAGCACGCATGCAATCTGAGCCGTCATGCGCCTACCAAGGCGGTCCACCAGAGCAAACGCCACAAAGCAGCCGAGGAACGACGCGCCCGAGATGCTCGCTGTGATGCCGCCCGTCACGTTCGCGTCTGGGTGGCCGTAGTACTCTTTGAATTGTGGGTATGAGATGATGCCGGACATGGACGACACGTCAAAGCCCTGGAGCAGGCCGCCGATGGCCAAGAAGGCGGCCAGCGCGTAAACGTTCGTGATTGTATACATGGGGACGTGGCGAGGCTGTTCGTTTGTCTGTGGTGTTCCTATGCGATGAAGATAATGTCTTCCATGTTTCGTTCATCTTCACAGCAGACTTCGTGATATATCATTATAGAAGCGCATGGCTGTGATGGCGTGCTCGTGTCGGATACAGTCGAACCGTCGATGGATGCGGCCGTGGATGTTAAGTTTGACGTTAACGTCAACAAAAGCGATATCCGCGACGGTATTAGCCAATAATGGGTCGTTGGCATCCAATTGTGGGCCTTGTCGATCGCGGACCTCGCATCCCATCGCGGACCTCGGAGAAGTGATCACACTCCTGGTACAGAAGAAACAAACAGAAGCAGATGCAGTGCACTCGAACGAAACATTAAATTAAACCGGAGTCAACACTGGGTGTCTACCATTTCCTACAGGATGAAGGTGACGGCGTACGACGTACCTATGGTATATACTAAATTAGTAAACTTTAAACTACATATGGTTACGTCTTTCTATTTTGTCTATTTCTTCTCGTAGTTGAAAAAGCCTTCGCCTGACTTAACACCCAGCTTGCCATCTGCAATCATATTCTTCAAAAAGGTGCGCGGAGCATCTGGCAACTGCCGCTCCTCGGCATAGTGCTCCTCAATTGCCAGGACCACGTCGAGACCCACAGTGTCCATTTGCTCGCACGGCCCCTTGGGCGTCTTGAGGACGGCCTTAAACAAGGCGTCAATCTCGGTCGGGGTCGCCACCTGCTCGTCCAAAACCAGCAGTGTCTCGCGCTTGATGGCGGCCCAGATACGATTATAAATGTAGCCGGTGGACGATCGGCGGACGTGGAACGGCTGGAAGCCATGGGCAGCGCTCTCTTTCATCAGAAGGTCCACAATTCCGGGCCGGGTTGTGTCGGTTCCCATAATCTCGACGGCTGTTGTATAACTGAGTGGCTGCAGCAAAACAAGGGGGTGAGGCAGTGTACTTACGTGTCGTCTCAGGTGGCCAGTACGAGTGGATGCTGGCAAACCGGTCGGGCGTCCTCAGGGTGAGTCCTTCCAACAGCTCGCCGATGGTGTAGCTGCTCGAGTTAGAGGCGACAATGACGTCTGGCGGTGCGATTCCATCCAGTTGCTGTATCAATGCTTTCTTCAGCGGCTTCGACTCAGGCACACACTCAATCGCAAGCCACGACTGTTGAATGGCCGTTTCGAGGTTGTCAGGAGATGAGAACGAGGCCTCGCCCCAGTCCGTGTTACCACTGCGGCGGCCGGGGAGAGATCGCAAAGGCCATTCTTTGCGGAGACGGCCTATCTCTTTGGCCGAACGATCTAGCTGATCACGGCTCTTGTCGACGATGTGAACTGGACGACCATATCTGGACCACTACGAACGTTAGGGTAAAAATGTAAGATTAGGGGTGGACCGACGTATGGACGTACCATGTAGGCAAGCCGAGTGCCTTTGTGTCCCCGCACCAATGAGAGTCACTCCTCGAGAGGACGCCATGTTAGTGATGGAGGGATATGGTGTGGAGAGGTGCGAGGTAGTCTGCCAAGGAAGAGTCACTGCCCGCCGAGAAATAGCGAAAGTGAGAAGATGTTCCAGCTGTACCGTGTATCGCAGACTGGTCACAACTAGCACCAGTAGCTGGTTGACGATCGAGTGGCACCGCCCGTTTTTTGGATTGAGGTGTTATGAGTAACTGTTCTTGAATGTGGATTTGAATAATCTCCACGACCCGAGGCGTCTCGCCGGGCTCGCCCTGATAAGGATGGGGATTTCCCCAAAGAACACGCTAATTTCCGTGCCGAAAGACCTTGCATGAGTTTCGGTGGAGCAACGTTGCGTGGGAGCCGCGTTTCAGGGGGTCTTTAGGGAGTCTAGAAGGCTTCGTTGATTTTAGTGGCATCTCGTCCTTCCATTACAGGATCACCAACCGATCCGACAGACAACAAAACCCATACCTTTCCCACATTTATATCGGCGACTCCAGCGGGAAATCCTCCAAAGTACCCTTGGATGTGAGATTGACGACGTAGAGCTTGTTGCGGGTCAAATCTGGGGAATAGGGAAGTCATAGGTGAGTCCTGCCAAGGGGGGGTGTTGCATTATTCAAACACAACGTGGTCGTCTCTTTTGACAATCTCCTGCAAATATGTGCGGTTTCAGTATTTATTTCCTACCAGAGTCACCTCTGACATCTGCAACAGAGGAGATGTTGGTGTGCAGTGTGTGTATTCACAATTTGATAATTGATAGTTGCTGTCAACTGAAAACAAAGCATGCCTCCGTTCATTCACCCTACACGTAAATGTAACAGAACTTGCCACCGTTCCCGCCCAACTGGTCATGCGTCTCATGCAGCTTGATGGCCGGGCCTAGCCACTCCATGTCGACCAACGACTCCAACGGGTTCGTGTCGGCTCCAACAGCGCCGGCTGTGTCCACCTCTCCTGTATCTCTCCTCATGTTCATCTGCATAGTCGCGTTCGAGTACGGCACAGCATACAGCCGCTCCTCCACGTTCTGACTCTGCCAGATCCACCACAGCCGGTCCAATGAGGTATGATGGAAGTAAAAGAGTGGATCGCCGGGTGACGTGAAAGGGTCGCCGCCAGGGTCAACAGCTGCAATATAATGCCCGGCCGTATGGATGCCCCAAGGGTACGGGTCGTTTTTAGGAATCGGCGAGCCTAACAGCTGGTCGTAAAACTTGTCCATTTTTGTATTTTGCAAGAGACTGTAGGCCTTTTCGTTCGTGGCGCCCATGGCTGCGTTGCGGTTGACGTCTCTCCGCAGGCAGCGCGGGTTCGCGCCCGTGCCGTCGGCCCGCGGGTTTTTCGGGAGATTGCTGCCCGTGGACGAGGACGTCGGCCCAAGGTTGACTACCATGTCCGCAAACGGTCCGCTCTTGACGCAGCCGCCGCCGCCACCGGACTTGATGATGTTGGGCGTGCGCCCGTACTGCGGCACGCCCTTGTACGACGGATCCGGCTCGCCGTTGCCGCCCATACTCGATGCGTTGCCATTCAGGAGCGGTGAGTTGCCCGGATCTTCGGCGTACCGGTCATAGTTCATGTACGGTTGATACCCAGTATAGTTGCACTCGTTGCGCAGCGCCTGCTCAAACAGCCACACAAAGTACTTATGCGCTCCAAACAGGTGTATGTTGTCGTGCAGCTGCATCGCATGCGTCATGTGGTACGCCACAAAGTCGTCGTAGCGGCTCATGGCACCTGGGAACCGCGTCTTGTCCGACTTGGGCGGCAGCTTCATCAGACACTTGATGGCACCCGTGTACTCTTGACGCTCCGTCTCGGCCATGTCGCTCCACTCTTTGCGGATAGCCGCGTTGTCGAGCGTGCAGTTGTTGTTTTTGTTGGCCTCGATCTTCTTGTGCATCCAGGCGTCGACATTGGGCATAGCTGACGACTCCATCTTGTCGACCGAGTCGATCGGGTAGACTGGATTACGGGGGCTCCTGGGTGTGTTAGAGATGTTTACTTGGATAACGGCCGAGGTGGGTAACGCTCAACATGGAAACGTACGAGTTGATCTTGGCTTGGTAGTTGCTGAACGGCGCATCTACAGCGGCAGCCCTGGCTCCAGAGAGCAGGGCAAGCGAGACGACAGCATTCATCCACATGGCGGAGATCGGATGTGGTAGATCGTTGTGATGGAAAGTGTATTTTCGCACCCCGGACAGAACAAACATACATATATGCCAATACTCGGACACATATCTGTACGGCAGATGAGAGAGACGAGAAAATGGGCGAGTCGAACAACCGATCCGAGCACAACTCCCGCCCCCGACGAAATTAACAAAAAAGTGCCGATAGATTAGATCATTAACGGCCCAATATACGTCGTGCAATCAAAAATCAAAACAACATCGTTAAGACGTCCCACCCCCGCTCCATACCGGTTGAGTGGACAAGTCCTCGTCCCTTGTCCTCACGTGTTGGCTACCAGTCGTAAAATCTAGGAGCTACGTGGATTCTACACTCCACGATCCACTGGGCTCTGGTATCGAGACAATTTGTCACGACCTGCGACCAGCGACTCCGTAGGACGTACAGTATGAAGCGTGTCGATATGCGGGCTACGTAGAAGGAATTTTTCGATAATTGTCGTATTTTCCTTGTGCGGGTCCTTCACTGGGAGATGTTTGTGAGGGTTTGTATTAACCGTGTTTTGATTGGAGACAGACAAGTACATTTTACCCGTAGACTGATATTATCAGAAGCGAAAATCTTATTCGGCGCGTGTGTGGATTAAGAATGAAGAAAACATAACAATACATTTGAACCGTGCACGTATTGTAGGAGAAGACTTACTGTATTTTGCAAGCTTTACTGTCGCTATAAAAGGCTAAACTCATCATACACAAGTCTATACTTGCAAACACACAGCGGAGGTCAGCCGTGGATTTATTGCACGTGCCATGCAGGCCGTTTCTTTTTCTAGTCTTAATACCTGGTCATTCAGTCAGTCATTCAATTGTTCAGTCGTTTCGTCATGGCATTGATGTACTGTCGAGTAAGTCATATGTTGTCGGGGCGTGATTAAACATTCATTCATGCGCCCCCGTGTTGTCGTCCAGCCGGGCGCGACCTGGGCGCATGCCACGATAAGAATAAAACGGTGATGATGGCGGTGGTGACGAGGACGATGGTAGACTCAAGTTTGAAGCCAGGACGGGAGGTAGAAGGAGGACCGTCGCCTGGTCAAAATCAAATGGCATGGCACGGCCAACTTCGTTCCATGCCACGTTGCGTTCTCGCAGATCGTCATCACGCGGGCCAGCGGCCGCAAGCTCGTCCCATGTTCGCTCAGTCTCCGCGAGCCAGTCCATGTTCTTGGGAAAGAGCTCCGCGTTCGTCGTCAATGAGCGAGCTCCAAGGTCTAGTCCTACAAAGACAGCGACACCAGATGCGAGACGGATGTGCACGGGTGCACAAGTATGTCCCGCTCAAGCTCAATGACTTCGAGACAGACAGGCATAAGCCGCCCTGGGAAGGTCTCGAGGCAGCGATACGCAGCCGTCTCGCGCTCGAGCACGGTGTGGTGGCGGTACTGCACACACTTGGCCACGAGAGTGTAGCCGTAGACAGTAACAGTAATCTTGAAAAGAACACTTTAGCGGCCAAAGCAGACACATATGTCCAAGCACTCGCAGTCCTTGTCCATGTTCTTAACACGCACGTCCCTTGCAGTAAGAGCGTGCCTGGTCGCCTCCATGGACGATGAGCATGGCCCAGCGGCCGCGTGAAGCGCTGCGTTTGGACACTTGTTGTCTAACGGCAGACCACGGACGAGACCATGGATGCAGGCCTGTGTGCAGTACGACAGGGTGGGTGGCTCGTTTATGGAGCGGCGAGGAGATGGGGTGGAGGGTGTGACTGCCGGAGTATACATTGTAGTTGTCGATGACATTGTCGCCGTCGTAGGTTGTCGAAGGGCTGCCCTGGGGTTGCTCGGACCCGCGGGCGCGCTTCAGGCCTCTTTGGGCCGCCGATTGCTCAGTAGTCAGACCTTTGCCTGCAGAACGACGGACGGGAAGTGCGTGCCACCATCGTTGACCAGCGTGCCGAACATGGCAGCGTGTGTACTCGCAAAGTCTGGCCAGGGCAGGACGTGTTGTGGGTAGAACCGGCCCCCAACCGCCGTCGTGTCTTGCGATGATGCACTGGATGCTTGTTCGACGGTGAATGCAGCGAAGATGTCTTGATCGACTCCGCGGATGTAGTCAAGCAGTCGTGTCGGTGCTTGGCACGCCTCCAGCTCGGCTGTCCGTGCCGCCAGCACAACTCCCCGCGCCTTCTCCTTTTCCCTTTCGCGTCGCTCTTGGTCTGCCAGCAACTCGGCGCGTTCTGGTCGCGCTTTCAACGCCTCAATCAGGCGTCGGAGGTCAACGGAAAGTGCTGTGGATTGTCGAGCAGCGTCGTGAAATACAAAGAACGGGGAAAACCACACGCCTACGCAGGTCAGTGGTGTCGAAAGTTGAACGGCAAATCCCACCAAAGTCCGTGATCTTCCTCTCTAACCATAACAACCAAGGCCTGGCCCGCTGTTCTCTCCAGGTGCTAAAACGCGTTAGGGGCTACTGCCGCCAATCCCTGCAGCGCAACAGCACGGAAGTCGAAAAATCCTGACACCGTCGTTCACGGAGACTCTCCCACCTTCAACAGAGCCCAAAACGACAGAGATTACTTCCAGGTAAATTAAACGGAAGCAAAAAGTCATGATACATGTATTTTATGTATTCTGTGACTCGTCACGTGAAGCGCACATTAATTCCGAAAGCACGGAATGGCGGGTTAGCGCCCAGGCCGCCATGAATGCGCTGTAACATATGTCACGACAGTGCCGAGATGCAAAGGCTACAGTGACGTGATCCGTTAGCGCCAACGCCGACACTCGAATGTCCCACCCGAGATTGACTGTCGATGACTCTCCTTCATGTTTAGTCTTCATCACCATCACCACGATGTCCTCACCGGCCAAAACGCGGGCACCACGCCAGTCCATGGCCTGCCAATGGTGCCGTGCCCACAAGCTCAAGTGCGACGCCGAGCAGCCGAGCTGTCGCAATTGTGCGCGGCGGTCGGTGGCGTGCGTGACGACCAACCTTCGGAAGCCAGACGCAGAGGGACGAAGGCAGTTGCCTGTGGGAAGGCGAAGACGATACCAGCCAACGCAGTCGGCTACTCCGAAAACACAACCCGGCAAAGAATACCCGACTCTCCTTCCCTCTCCACCACATCGCGCCTTTGGGACGGGTTCACCGGACCAGATCCTCCCAGGACACTTTGCGACGCCGTTCGGAGAGGGCAGAGATGAAGACGATGTGTCGACAGAGCCAACAATAGCCAGAACAGACACGCGCAACACGAGTGCGACCACACCGACAATTGGTGGCACCAACAGCGTCTGTCTTCTGGTGCAGTGGCTGGACCTGTTCATGATGAAGAACCCGACATGGCAGCCCGTGTTTCCGCACTTTCGACATGGACTGGCGTATGCATCCGAAATCCCGCTGCCATCGCCGTATTTGTCGATTGGGACACCCTCGCCGGGTTTGCCTCCAATTCCGACCGACAGTACGATGAGGAGGTACACGGAGACATTCTTCACCATGATCCACCCACTCTTTCCGATTGTGGATCGCCAGGACGTCCCGTACACTGTGGCCCAACTCGGCGACAACCAGACAAATGACTACGGCCTTCTGGCCTGCAGGTATGCTCTCTGCAGCCTGGCGGCTGACGAAGAACACGGTGGTGTATCAGACGACGGCACTCACTATCTCGAAGCGGCGTATGGTCTGTACGCTCACTTGGTGGCACGGCCGTCCATCCCGTCTGTTCAAGCACTTCTCCTCCTCACTCTCGCCCTCCGAAACCGCAACAAAGACGCCGCCAGCTGGGGCAGTCTTGGGCAGGCCATCCGACTAGCACAGACAATCCAACTGCATCGCGATGATAGCAACAACGACAGACAGAGTGCGTTGGCCTCCCGCCTTTGGTGGACCGCCTACATTTTGGAAAGGACAATGGAGTTGGAGACGGGCCGGCCGTCGGCCATTCGCGATGACGAGTGTGATAGGAGGGTACCGAGCACAGCCACCGAGGGGTTCGACTACTTTGGGAGACTCATCGAGCTGGCCCATCTGAAGACGAGGGTCATTCACCTGCTCTACCGCAGCAGCGGACGTCGTCCCGTCAAAGACTTGCTCTTCGAAATGGGCCACCTCGACCGCGCCCTCCTCGACTGGGCCGACACCTTTCCCGAGTCGGTACGGCCTGGCCGGGATCTGTTTTGCAGCAGTGGCGAGCTCCCACGGGCCACTTATGTGTCACTCCAGTTCCACCAGACGCTGATTGCCCTTCACCGACCGGCGCTCATGTCTGCACCCGGCTTCCTGCGGAACCGAATCAACACCTACTGCGCGGGCACGCCTCTGCGGGACCGTCTTCATTTTAGTCTGTGCATCGGAGCTGCGTCGGCGCGGGCCATGTTGAAGGCAACCAATGACCTGTTAATGTACTCGTCGACACGCGGTAAGACGACTCGGTTGATAACGGCCGACCTCGTCCTTTTGGGCGTCCTGACCCTCGGCATCTACGCCACCAAAGTGTCCACGAGCCGCCTCAACCGGTCAGACCTGGCGCTCGTGGACACATTCGGCGCCCTGGTGGAGGATGAGTACCGCCAAGCAGGGCACAATCCAGCGTGCATACGGGGGATTGAACTGTTCCGGACGCAGCTGGGTGCGAATGTCGATGGGGCACAGGGGACGTCACCAACAACATCGACCACTGTTTCCACGCAGTCCGCTGGTGACCCTCCACCAGCTTTGACCGGCCCTGCCCACATCACATCACCCGCGGCGTCGACGGACGAGTTTGGTTTCGACTTGAGCATGGATGCCACTGACCTAGAGTCCTCGTGGGCCCATTTTTGGAACGAGGATTTTGATAAATTGCTGGCGATGCCGGAGGGTTGGGGGGTCGCTGGTGAGCCACAGACGGTCAATATAGCCAATGTGGTCAATTTGACCAGTGCAAACATGTATCTACTCGGTATTCCACAGTCGTGGCCATGACGACGGTGAATTGCAGTAATACAAAGGGGTTGCTGTAATTAACAGCAAGTGTACCAATATGAAAATGAACACCCGATGACCGGCATGATCTACACGGCTTTGGCCCGGGAATACTTGGCAGCGTCTGACAGCAAGTCTGCCACCGCAGTCAGTTGCTGAAACTGTGGAGAGCGACCACCGGCGACACCATCGGCCAGAATGACGAATCGGAGAGGCGTCAGCTGCCATTGGTTGACAAGTGCGGAGTCAAACAACGACAGTGAACTCAACTTCCTTACTCTTCACGTCTACAATTCAGCAAACTCCAATTCACATGACTTTAATCAGTCTCCCTCCGCGCTCTTCGTCTACGATCTCATACAAAATAAGAATGGCCCCTAGCGCTGTCGTCCTCTCCAACGAGGAAGGTGCCAACGCCGCTACAGGCGCACTGGGCAGGACCACCACCGGCAAGACTCTGAAGATTCGATCCTATCCCAAGTTTGCTTCGCTCCACGAAGAGCGCCTCTACCGCAAGCAGCATCTGGCGGCTGTCTTTCGTGTGTTTGCCGATCGCGGCTTCGACGAGGGCGTGGCCGGCCACGTGTCGGTGCGCGATCCAATTCTTACCGACCATTTCTGGCTGAACCCTCTGTCGATGCACTTTTCTCAAATCAGTGTGTCCGACCTCGTTCTCGTCAACGAAGACGGCATCGTCGTCGAGGGAGGCGAGACTATCAATGCCGCCGCATTTGCCATCCACTCGGAAATCCACAAGGCGCGGCCGGACGTGCACGCCGCCTGCCACGCGCACTCCGTCTACGGCAAAGCATTTAGTGCCTTTGGGCGGCCGCTAGACATGATCACACAGGATGCCCTCCGTTTCTATAAGAGCCATGCCGTGTACGACCAGTTTGGCGGCATTGTTCTCGATCGGGAGGAAGGACGACGAATCGCGGCTGTCTTGGGCACGGAAAACAAAGCCGTCATCCTGCAGAATCACGGCCTGCTGACTGTTGGCCGCAGCGTCGACGAGGCCGCCTTCTGGTTCTTGTCCCTCGACAAGACGTGCCATGCACAGCTGCTGGTGGATGCCGCGGCCCAGGGGAGTGGCCACCCAAAGAAACTGATTAACGACGAGGAGGCTGCCTTTACCTACACACAGGTAGGCACGCCTGACAAAGGTTGGCTGTCGTTTCAGCCCTACTACGACGAGCAGCTGGCCAAGACCAATGGGAGTTTCTTAAAGTGAAGAAAAATGAGGAAAGGCTGCGAGGAAGGATCATGATGATAACTACGTACATATTGGTAATACGATTGAATTGATGTATAATTTGACGCTTTCACAGCTCCACAATTTATGCACTACCCTCTGCCTCGTCTCCATCTGCCCTCGCCTTCTTCTGCACCTCCCTTCGGTGGAGATAGTCCACCAGAAACGCCATCGCCAGTGCCACCGGCTGCATCAGCAGACACACCAAGTAGCCCTTGAAATACCGAGGTGCCTCCACCGTGGGCATGGACAGGATGGGCACCCAGCTGTTAAACGCCATAGCAAAAGCCAGCATGGCACTGAGGACAAAGGCGCGCTCCTCGGCGTCGTTGGTGCAGATCAGGTTCGCCCACGAGTACATGACGGGCACCATGGCGTTCTCGACATTGCTGACGGCGACGCCGAACCATTTGTACGCAAAGGGCGAGTGGTCATAGGCGACGAACGCGACCAGGCCGAGAAAGGCAATGGTATGCGCCAGGGCAAATAGCGGCAGGCGCGCGCGGACGCCAAACCGGTCGGCCACCCAGGCAAACAGGACAATGGCCACAATCGCGGCACAGGGCGGCACAGCCGTCAGGTTGTTGACGGTGGCCGTGGAGTAGTGATGGCTGCTAGCCACCGACTTGATCCACAGCGTGTACGTCCCTTGGAGCATTGACAGGTAGCCCTGCTGGTAGATTATGCTCCAGGGCACGAGCACCCAAAAGTGCCAGCGCCCGACGAAGCGGCGGACCGACGACAACGAAAACACCAGCGAACCCTTTCGGGTGGACCGACGGCTCATGGCCGCCAGCCGGGCGCGGGCGAGCGTCAATTCGTCTTCCCGGAACAGCCGCTTGTTGGGGTGCTGAGGCGTGCCAGGAAAGGTGAGGACGCCAAAGAGAGCAATGGGAAACGCAATGACGCCGCCGACGAGATACATCCAACGCCATGCCGCGCGCCCGAGGGCGCCGTCGAGGTCGGCGTAGATTCGAGCCGTCAGGAACCCCGTCGAGATCGTTCCCACGCTGCCCGCAACGTAGAAGAGCCCGGACCGCCGTGCCAGCTCGTCCGGGCGATACCAAGACCCAAACACATAGTGAATGGACGGGAAAAAGGCGCCCTCGCCCAGGCCCACCAGGAAACGGTAGCCGGCCAGCTCGCCGTAGGACTGCGCCCGTGCGCCGAGCGACGTTGCGATGCCCCAAATGGCCATGCACACAGGGATGACGATCTGGGGCGGCGCACGTGTGTTGACCAGCGTCAAGGGGATGATGCTGACGGCGTAGCCAATCAGGAAAATGGAGTTGATTTGCACATACTGGTTGCCGTAAAACTTGAGGTCCTCTTTCATGCCGCTGACGTACGCATTGGTGTACACGCCGCGGTCAATGTACAGAGCCCAAAAGCCGGCACACGCAAACGCCAGGATCGACACATCAAGCTTGGTCACCAACCGGCGCTCGGCAGGGCCGTCGTTGGGGTGGAACCAGCGCCAGAAGGACGCCTTGGTGGACCACTCACGGTTGACGACGGGAGGGGATTCTGGGCTGTTGACATTCGGAGAATGGTCGGACTCGGAAGCCGCGTCCGACACAGGTGGTGAGGCCAAGACGGAGTCCTCAATGGCTTTTTCATTGGCGGACATGGTGGGAGAGGAGGGGACGGATTTGAAAATAAAAATAAAAGCAAAGCGACGACAAGCGAGTGCCAAAGCCACCAATGTAGTATAGGTTGAGATGTCAGGTCGCGATGCAGAATCTACCCTCAATGACAGATTTGATGCATGCACGTAGCTTCGATTATTTATATACGCTCTGTAGATTGCACGTAAATTTTCAACATTTGCAGCAGCCTTGCTCAGCCGTGCATCCTTGTTGTCAACACGAAACTATCATCGACACAAGATGCACCCGCGATGGCGCAATCAGTATCTACGCAGCGATGCGTGACGGCGGCTTACGGTTTCTATGGAGAGAGAATAGCGATGACCCCGGTCAAGCAAGGTCAACAAGGTTAGTCTCCCCAGTAAGGCAACCATGCAGCGGATACCGACGGATTTTATGGAGAGCCACGCTGCAAACATGCGCCGCTCTAGTACGACAGATCAAACATTACAGGCTCGCGTTCCTACACGACGAGACGCCATCGCACCGACAAAGATTGGGGTAGGCGCCAAGACGCTTGTTGGCGTATATTTCCCACCCGAGACGACCACCCGAAGGCGCCAGCCGAGTCAGCATACGGCGGTACATTCACCCATTTAACTTAAATTTAACTGACAAGCTTGCCCACCCGAGTTGATGTGCGCCCTTATTATCCCCGCCGTCGACACACCTGACCCTAAAACGGGTAGCATCTAGAGAGATGGCGAGATGGCGAGACGACAATAACCTATTGCGCAATTGAGATGGACGAGGCAAGACAATGAGCTACAGAATCTATAATGGTAGAACACGTTATAATACAATAATTGTCGTAGCTGTCATTGCCACGATGATATGGTGAACGGAATGAGGAATACAGAACTGTATGGGCCTTTGGACACAACCACACAATTTCTCAGAATGGGCTCCATCGATAACAAAACGTTCACAACGCCGTTTGACCGCGGCAACCGTCCGGCACCGTACCCACTGCCCAAAACAGCGTACAATGCCCATCAGCCCGTTTCGGCCGTCGTCATCGGTGCCGGCGTCGCGGGCATCGCCACGGCCGTGCTACTCCAGGCTAAGGTGCCAAATTTGACCCTCACCGTCTACGACCGCCACGCACGCGTTGGCGGCACATGGGAGGAGAACCAGTACCCCGGCGTGCGCTGTGACGTGCCCTCGCACGCGTACCAACTGTCCTTTGCGCCGAATCCGCACTGGACAGAATTTTATGCCAAAGGCGCGGAGATCCGAGAGTACTACGAGGCGACAGCCAAGAGATTCGGCGTCGACAAGCACGTGCGGCTGCAGCACGAAGTGGTCAGAGCCGTGTGGAAGACCGAGGACGCACATTGGCAGATTACGGTGCGGGACCTGGTGTCCGGGGCGGAGTCTACCGTGACGGCGCAGTTTCTCATCTCGGCCACCGGCCGGCTGAACAATGCTGCACCGCCCAACATTCCAGGCCTGGACACCTTCCAGGGAGCTGTTGTGCATACAGCCCGCTGGGACCACCATAGCGCCGCCGACATCCTCGACAACAAGAGAGTCGCCGTCATTGGCAACGGCGCCAGTGGCATGCAGGTTCTGCCGGCCGTTCTGCCGCGCGTAGCCCACCTGAGCCACTTTGCCCGCACACGCAACTGGGTGTCGGCGGCGTTCAACGGCGGACTCGCAGCACGCGCGGCGCAAAAGGGCAACCCGGCCGGCCACGCGATCCCCGAAGCGACGCGCAACCACTACGCGTCCCGCGAAGGACAAAGGGACTATCTAGCATACCGCAAAGAGCTCGACGCCACCTTCCACAAGGGCATCGCCGGCTTCTACGCGGGTAGCGACGCCAACGCCAAGCTGCGCAAGGACTTGACGGCCCTGATCTCAGAACGTGTCAACCACGACCCCGAGCTGCTGGCCAAGCTGATTCCCGACTATGCACCCATATGCAAGCGCCTAACGCCCGCCCCGGGCTACCTCGAGGCCCTCAGTGACCCCAAGGTCGATTTCGTTCAGACGCCTATTGCGCGCGTGACGGCCAGCAGCATCGAAACCACCGACGGCCAGTCCTATGCAGTCGACACTATCATCACCGCCACCGGCTTTCCCGACAACTACACTCCTACCTATCCCCTGGTAGGCCGTTCTGGCACAGACATCCGCGACATATGGGGCCCCGGCGGCAGTGTCGGCTACCCCAAAAACTACTTCGGCGTCATGACCCCTGATTTCCCAAACTACTTTTTCGTCTTGCAGGCCCAGGGCACCCCCTTCTCCGGCACCGTCCCTGTCAAGTGCGAACAGACCGCCACCTACATTGCCGCTTGCATTCGCAAAGTGCAGGCCCAGTCGTACGCGGCGCTCGAACCGACGCAGGATGCCACCGACGAGTTTGACGCCGTGGTCGAGGGCTTCTTCGCTGACAAAACAACGACCGACACGTGCAGCAGCTGGTGGAAGCAGGGGCCCGGACCAAGCCGCGTCACCCTGGGCTGGCCCGGTACGATGCACCACAAAGGCGACGTGACCCGCACGCCGCGGTGGGAGGACTTTGCCTTCCAGCGGCGCAAAGAGGCCGCGGAAAATCGGTTTCATTATTTTAGCAGCGGCTTGACAGCGCGGGAGGAAGACGGCGACCCGGACGAGCTGACATCATACTTGACGACAGCCGACGAGGTCGATCTACAAACGCTGCACGAGGGGTGGACGAGGGGCTATTAAGGGACGACCTGTAAAACGATGCACGCCTCTCATTCGCTGGTTTCAATGTCTATTGGGAGGCTGTGCATACACATGTGCTACCCGACTGCATGTGCAGCGAGCAGGGGGCATCCGCTAAAGTGCATGCAGGCTGCTGTATGGATTTGATATCAGCGTGCAGGTGCCGGCTAGGATGCCACCTACACTGGTCACGTCTGTCGACTAGATGGTGTCTACTGTTTGTAATGAAGCCAGAGTTCCAAGTGCAACTATTCGTTAACGACGTAAAGGGGCGGTTGGATGTGATGGCCTGCATCCAGTGTGCATGAGGCACGCAAGCGACTCTGCATGTCGGCTGCAAATGTGCGGTGATGAGGTTGTGACACAACACGTTTCGAGAGAGGAGCAGGATGAGTATGGTGCAGTCAGGACTGCCATTTATGTTTCCCGATCAGTCAGCCAGCCATTTCGAGGCTGTTCCTCGTTTGTTTAAAATATAAACCAGATACATTTCTAGCCGCGAACAAAACATTATAAGCTGCATCACTACAAAGTTAAACACTTAGTTTTGAAAGCTTCACAATCGTCGATACTAATAAAATTGCTTACCATGGTAAGAAGGCAAACGTCGCGTTCTCTCCGAATGTCAAAAAATAACATAAAATAAAATAAAAACCCTGACCACATCCCAGAACGCCAACGACAACGGTGGAAACACAAACTCGCGCAACAAGGGCAGCAGGGACAGCTGGGGCGACAACGTCGTAAAAGACTTCCAGTTTGGAAAATCACCATTTGACAACACGTATCTCAACTTCACATACATCATCAACGCCGATGCCGAGACGCCCACGCTCGTGCCTACGTATCTCCCGCCAGGCCTTTCGTCTCGACAGTGGCCGTTGGTTTACGAGAGACACCCTAGCACGGAGCATGATGTCGCCGCCATGCGACAGGAGATGGCTCGGATCAGGAATCTCCCACACCGAGACAAACCTGCTAACAAAACCACTAATCCCGCCAAAGGGCGGAGATTGCTTTGGCATACAAACGTTGCGAAGCAGCTTGAAAACGACCCGCTTCTCGACGCCATTCGTCAGCGCATACGCAAACAAGCAAGAAAGAAGGCGCGAAAGGAGGCCCGCAAATTTCAAAAGGAAGTGGCCCAAAAGCAAGTGACAATTCCGCACCGGACACAAAGGAGATAAAAGACAAGAATGGTACCATTAGGAATATTTTCAAATCTGGTCTGGGACGGGACGTGGACGAGGATGCAAAAATGGTGCGGCTACTCGAGGCGTACCGGAGGCCTCGGCAAGTGGGCAAGCTGCCAAATGGAAACAAGCTGAGCATCGCCAAGGAGAGACACGTCTTGAGAATAAGCGCTGATGTGCCGTTTCCATTTCTGCCGGAATTGGATATCATGGAATAGAACGAGATGTAGTTAGGTTTATGTACAAGTCTCATATATTCAGTAGAGTACAATAATCATCGTCCCGTTATTGGATATCCTTGCTGTCGATGATGGTGGCCACGACATCGGCCAGTTCAATGAGCGAAACGCGCACAAGCTCCTCGGCCGTGGCGCCAGGCAAGTCGCGGTCGCCGACGGCGTCACGGACGGCGTAGACGTCATAGCCGAATTCGGCAGCGGCGCGGACCGTTGCGGAGACGCAGTTGTGGGCCTGCACGTAAGTTAGCGACTTTGGAGCGAAACGCGAACAGGAGAAACAAAAAGCGAGCGAAGCGAGGACCAAAGCATACCATGTAGCCGACGACGACCAACTTCTTCTTGCCAATCTTGTCGAGCTCCTGCTGGAAAGTGGTGCCCGTAAACGCCGTGGCATGGCGCTTGTAAACGACAGGCTCAGAGTCTGTGGGCGTGAGTTCTGGTAGAATCTCAGCCAACGGGGTGCCCGGAGTAAAGACGGGTGCCCCCTCACGGTTGGCCTGGGCGACGTGGACGACAGAGTTGGGGCCTGCCGCGCGGTAGCGGTCCAAGAGGTCCTTGATGACGGCGCGGGTCTCGGCAGCCTTCTCGACCTTCAAGAGTCCATCGGCATATTCGCCCTGGGTGTCGATGAGGACGAGGACAGAGTCAGTGACGGTGGGGAGAGATGACGGGATGCCATAGATGGCACGGATGTTCTGAGGGGCCATGACGGTGTCGAGTTGTTGGAGGCGTTGAGTTGAGGGATGTGGTGCTGGGCCGAGTTGTCTATTTCGGTAGTAGCCGATTGCGTGCTTGGGTTGATGAGGGTGGGCGAAGAGAGCTCTTTTGAGCTTGGAGCTTGTTTCGATTGTGTTAAATACAAAATCGTCGGACGTGGCAGGCGCGTCCGTTGCCGGCCGGGTGTGGGGGATGGGGGGATGAATGGTGTGATGGTGTGATGCTATTCCCACCCGAGGCGACTTACACGTATTTGCGCTAAGAAATGTCCCACCCGAGCTCGGCTGGTCCTCTGTGGATGACTCCGCAACGTCGAACGAACACTCGGCTCGTATGTCGCATACTGAATTGTTATGAGGGATTATAGAAGTTTGTCATCAATTGAAATGAATAGACTGCTTATTTCACGTATCGATTTTCAATTGCTTATGTTTATTGCTTTTTTTTTGTTACAAAATACCGACGTAACTAAATAAGATGATAAATGCAGAGGAATTAAAATTTTAAGAAGGGCTTATACTTGTCGAAAAAGTAACCAAAATAATTCGAACAATAACCCGACCCTTTGTTTCGAGCTCGATGATGAGAGCGTCGGATGTTGACCATTACATCATATCGGATGTCATTTTAACAGTCGATGTGGGCCGAGTTGCGTTCGAAGCACTACAAGCCCCATTGGCGGAGCCAGATTTCGACAGAGTCGGCTGCAATGGGAGGCAGCGACTGCAAAGTTGCACTTCTCCGAACAGCGATGGATGTGTCAAATAGAGGCCGTGCTGGAGCCGACGCAGTCGCCAAACTGGACAAGAACGGCACGAGACGAAGGGCAGACAGCTTGGCCGACAGGGCATCGTCCGCCGTCTGTGCTTCTTTGACCAACGTGGCCACCCAGTCGTCGAGAGGGACCGCCTGGAGTGGCGTGCCTTGTGCCTTGAAGTGGGCGAGGACACTCGGGAAAAGTGCGTCTGACCAGGTCACAGAACGGGGGTGGACGGCGTGCACGAGCGTGGCCGCGCCCGGGGCGGTCGCGGCTGTGGTGGCTGTGACAAACTCCAACAGGATCTGTGCCAGGAGGTCTGCTGGGATCCAGTCGACACGTTCGTTGCGGCCGAACGATGTGGGCAAACGCCGAATATGGGCAGAGAACGCGACAAGGCTGGGAAACCATTCTTTGGGGTTCCAGATACCTGCATTCTTTGGCAGCGTGACAGGCCCACTGATTTGGCCGACTCTGACGACGGTGATGGGGAGGCTGTGGACTGCCGCTGCTTTTTGCAGAAGAAGTTCGGCCACCAGCTTGGACTCCCCGTAGCCAGACCCGGCCGTGGAAAAGTCGGACAAGAACTGTTCAGGGACAGCGGTCGCCACGCGGTTGGCAATCCCGACGGAGGAGGTGAAGAGGAGATGGGGATGGTGGGTAGACGACGAGGCCAACTCGACCAGCTTGACAATTCCGGCAAGGTGGGGCTTGAACGACGACACGGCCAGGTTGAAGTCGACCTGCCACTGAGTGTGGAGGATGTGGGTGACAGAGCGTTGGAGACGGGCGTAGTCATCGTCGTTCAGGCCTAGATGGGCGTCGGCGAGACGTGCATGACGGAAATGTAGATGGCCGGAAGTGAGGGCAGTTTCAAGCTTGTCGGCGGTTCCCAACCGCGCCTGCAGTTCTTTGTTCTTTTCTCGTCCACCGTCCTCCGCCCGGTTGAGACACCAAATCTCGTCGATCTCGGGAGTGTGCAGTAACGTGTTGAGCAAGTGCGAACCGAGACTTCCAGTGCTGCCTGTCAGGAGGATGACCGTGGGCGTGTGATTGTTGCTGACGCCGTTGGTTCCGTTGGTGGCGTGGCCGTTTGCGCCGTTTGGGTTTGTTCTGATGGCCTGCAACTCCCGAGAGTACTCTGCTAGCAGCTGCTCCGCTGCACTGCCTTCCCCATCGACCGCCTGCCCACCATCACTATGCATCTTCCACAGTGCACCTGTCAAAGCGGCCAACGACGGATTCCGGTAGATGAGCGCAGCCGCAATGTCTGCCTGCCTGACGTTGTCCGGCACATCCCTTGCAATCTGCCGTCGGAGCGTCAAGACCTGCAACGAATCCAGTCCGACCGTCACAAAGAAGTCGTCGTCGTCGGCAATGTCCTTGTCTGTGCTAGCAAGGCCTTTGATGACCGCTTGCAAACTGTCTCTCAACGACTCTTTCGTGGAAAAGTCGACAACACCCCCCTCGCCCTGGGCGGCCTCTGCCCTTTCATACAGAGCATCCAGCTCGTCTTTGTACAGCTCAATGGTCGGCGCGCGTCGAATGGTGCCCTTTCCGGTGCGGACAAATGGCTTAGAGGGATCACCAACCAAGACAAAGTCGGCATGGATGCGGGCGTGTGCCGGGGCGGTCCTGTTGGCGTCGGCCAGGACGGGCGAAAGAGCAGCCAAAAATCCGGGCAGTGACAGAGAGTGTGCACTCGGCGACGGCTGCACCAGCAGGGCCGTCTGGAACCGGCCTTGCCCAGTCACCAGAGCATCCCCAACCAGCGGACTCGCCACAATGGCCAGCTCCATGGCCTGGGGCTGCACCTTTTCGCCGTTGGATAGCACCAAGACGTTGTCGATGCGGCCTTCGTACCTGTACAGATCGCTCTTGAGCGGATCCGGATGCCGGGAAAAGAGATCCCGAAAGGGATACTCCTGGAGTTTGGGGAACGTCGAGAAGATGGGCTGCCACTGCTCGAGCCCCGCCTTGCGGACGCAGACCAGCTCGTACAACCCACCGCCGCGGTCTTGCAGCTCACAGCCCGTGTCTGGGTGGACGTGTGTGTAGAACCAGTCGTGTCGGTCGGTCAGCACGGCAGGCAACCAGCCTGTCTCGGTGGTGCCGATGCCCTGGTGGAGGGCCGTGTGCGGGAGGCGGTCGACAATGCGGTTGCCGGTGGTGTGGCTCAGTGGGCCGCCCGCGTAGCCAATCGCCTTGGTCGTGCCCAGCAGCTGCAGGGTCTCCTCATCCTTGGCCAGGTCCTCGAGGAGCGACGGCGGCAGGTAGAGCGCCTCCGGGTTGGCGGCCCGGATTACGTCTGCCACGACGTCGGCCGTGTTGAGGGCCAAGTCCGGGGGCCCCAGCACAATCGTCCCGCCGTGCACGAGCGGCCACAGGATGCCATTGTTGAGTCCGGCCGCGTGGAACATGGGGAACCCGAGGTACGCACGGGCGCCCCAGATGTCGTGTAACAGCAAAGGGCGGCCATGGACGGGTCGCAGCAGCGTGTTGGCCTCGGCGAACGCAACGCTGTCCAGAAAGCGGGTGACGGGCTTCGGGTGGCCTGTGCTGCCGCTCGTGTGCAACACCCAGACGGGGTCTCTCTTGCCCTCGTCCCACGTCTTCGTGTAGGGAAACAGGGGGGACGGGGTGCTGTCGTCGAGGAAGAACCCGAGCTCAGGCAGAGCAATGAGTCGTAGGCTCGCGACGAACGGCGTGCCAAGGTCGACCACCCGCTGAATGTGTGTGCCCCGCGAGGCCTGCAGCCACGTCGTGCATCCCGCCGCTTCCAGCACGGCCGCATCGCCTTCGGGGCTGTTGCGCAGCGATGTGTAGAGCATCACGAAGCCGGCCTTGACGGCGGCCAGCACCAGAATATAGTAGCGGAGGTCGGGTGGGCCGCTGTACCCGAGGACCTGTGCCGGCTTATCGGAGATGGCCTTCGTGTCGTTCACATTCTCTCGTATCCAGTACGCTGCTCGGTCGACTGCATTCGCAAACTGACGAGCCGTGACGGTCGTCCATTGCTGTGTCAAGTCGGCCGACGACGGATATTCATAGAGAACGCGGTCGGGCGTGTCGGCCGCCACCTGGTCGGCAATGTGTGGCAGGAGTCGGCGGCCGGCCTCGGGGTGGGGCGCGGACGACATGTTGTGGCAGAGAGTGTTTGGTCGAGATGGAGGCAATAGTCACCGCCAACCAGACTTGTCGATGTTGTAATCAGCATTCGAAGTACGATGCACAAGAAAGACACAGTACGGATGGCGAACGCGCCGGCACAAAAACTAGACCACATGGACGACAAGGATCCAGGACAGGCTGACCCGTGAGCTCGGGCCTGACCACATTTGGACAGCCATTGTGGCAGAGAATTACACCATCGCGACTCGGGATTGTCTGTTTGGAAGTCGGCACAGTAGTGACGTGCGGTGATGGGAATAGCACCGGAGACTACGTGAGGACAGGAACTACCGTCATCACCGACTCCACTCCCGGCTTGACGATGGAGTTGCCCAATCTGCATCGCCGAGTCTCTGGGAGCATTTGGGAGTCTTGGCAGGGAATAGGCAGGGTTTACAGGGGTTGGGATAAGCGCTGTAGCCGTTTTTGGTCGATGGTCTGTTTCTTCCATGGGCACCAAGACGGACTATTTTCGGCGATGCCAAAAACAAGGCTAGCGTCCGAGCACGTCACTTTTGTATAAGTTGACGACCTCCACGACAAGCTGCCGGGGAGAAGACGGGGAGGCGAGGTCTTCATTATTGTTTAGTCTTCTTCTGTTAGCATCTTGTGTTTGTCGCTTCCCACTTCCAGTCGACAGTCCACTCTGGTGGATACCATCCCAAGAAAAGCAAAATGCACGATGGTGCGATCGATATTGCAGAAGATGATTCCCAAGCTAAACTTGTCTAAGAGCGTCCACGAGTTTTCGGGACAAAAGCAAACTCGGCGATGCACACGTTGTCGGCGGCGATCCAAGGTGAGCAACGAACGTCTACGAAATAAAATAGTAATTTACCCCGAGAAAGGCGTAACATTTATTTGTACAAAATAAAAAAATAAAACTCTGCGAAAGCACTCTGAGTCTGTGGTTTGAAACAAGTCACTGGTCGCGTGGTCGACTTTCCACTCTACGAGCTTCTCATTGTTCGACATTGATCGACAGTTTGATTGTTTTCCTCTCCTGTATATTCCATCCGCCGCATCGCCACCTACGCATCGCCATCTACACATCATGGGCTTGTGGATCTTGGAACCCGACACGGACGAGGTCGTCCCGGGGACTGTCCACTTGCAAAAAGAGAGCGAGAAGCGGATTCGCAACACAACGTTCCTCAAACATGGCACAGGACGGCATGCAGGGACCGTGTTGGCGCCGCAGCCGTCGTCGAGTCCGAACGATCCGTTGAGTAAGTCCGGTTTGCCGTTCCCCGTGCTCGCTTTGCTCGCTCGTTTACTGATGGTTCCGTGCAACAGACTGGTCGCCAGCCCGCAAAATCCTTACGTCCATCTTCCTCTCCTGCGGCACCGGCCTCATGGCGGGCACCCACAACTTCATCAACCCGGCCAACGTCACCATGGCCAAGATCTTCCACACGACGGCCAACACCGTCTCACAGAGCGTCAGCGTCGTCCTCTTGACGCTGGGCGTCAGTGCCGTCTTGACAAGTCCGCTCGCCCGCATCTGGGGCAAGCGCCCGGTCCTTCTCGCCTCCAACGTCATCGCCATCCTCGGGTACGTCATTGTCGTCGCCGCCGGCGAGAACATTGTCGGCCTCTTCGTCGGGCGCGGCATCCACGGCCTCGGCATTGCCGGGCTCGAGTACCTAGTAAGCTCGAGTGTCGGCGACTTGTTCTTCGTGCACGAGCGCGGCATCCACCTCGCCATCTGGCACTATGCGCTGTCCGGAGGCAACGCGCTGGGGCAAGTTATTGGAACGGCCATATTCTCGGCCCAGGGCTGGCGGTGGCCGTTTATCTGGGCCTGCATCGTCTACACCGTCTACACCATTGTCCTCTACTTCACCTGTCCCGAGACGACATACAGCCGCCCGGCGCAGCTGGATCTGGACATTTTGGAGGACATTGACGACAGCAGCAGCGAGCGGGAAGTTCCGGGGATTGCGAGAGGCGACGAGAAGACGGCGAGCAGCAGTGTCAATGACGGCGATGTCGAGTCCGCTCCGCCCGCTCTCGAGGCACGGATGAGCTACCGTGAGAGTTTGCGCGTCTTCAACGGCCGCTTGAGTGACGAATCGTTTTGGCACGCCCTCATCACGCCTTGGAGCGCGTTTCTCCTGCCCGCTGTCTCGTGGGCCGCCATTTCGTATGGCTGGAGCGTCGCCGTAGCCGCCTCCTTCTCTGTAGGCCTGTCGTCCATTTTCACCAAAGCCCCGTACAACTTCACCAGCAACCAGGTCGGCCTCACCGTGTTCTCGTCCTTTGTCGGTGCCACCCTCGGCAACGCTCTGCCCGGGCCACTGTCTGACTGGATGGTGACGTTTCTGTCCCGCCGCAACAAGGGCATCTATGAACCCGAGTTTCGCATCGTCTTGTCCGTCCCCTCGTTCTTCTTGGGCCTGCTCGGCTTCTGG
This sequence comes from Sporothrix globosa, assembly GCA_001630435.1. Lineage (NCBI taxonomy): Eukaryota > Fungi > Ascomycota > Sordariomycetes > Ophiostomatales > Ophiostomataceae > Sporothrix > Sporothrix globosa. Next base: position 98,034 of record LVYW01000006.1, read on the forward strand.
GGATTTGGGTGGTCCCTCCAGGTCCGCGCACCGTTCATGGTCCCCGTCTTCTTTTACGGACTGGCCATCTTTGCCGGCTCCATCAATTCCCTGATCAGCAACACCTACCTGCTCGACTGCCACCGTGCCCAGGCCCAGGACGGCTATGCTGCCGTCACCATCTTCCGGGGCATCAGCAGCTTTGTCATGACATTTGTCATCAACATCTGGATCCAGCGGAGCGGCTACAGGGACGTGTACTTTTGGATCGGCGCCGTGCATGGTTTGACGTGCGTGATTGGCATGTTTCTCTATGTGTTTGGGAAGAAGGTAAGTCACACGACCCCGTTTTAGTAGGCAGTTAACGTTCCCCGTGGCTTTACGAATGCTGACAGTTTAGATCCGCTTTTACATCTCCAAGAACAAGTTTATCCAGAGCAAGCTGGCCAAGCGCAAGGTGGCGTAAAGCCAGGTTCTTGTCATTCGCAACTTTTTATTTTCCAGTCAATATAACTTCAAATTCAAATACTAAAGTAACACTAATACGAATTTACACCTTTTTTGCCATTTACTCCGTACAATACACACGCATCCTACTGGTACTCCTGTTTAATGGTCGTTGTTGCTCGAATCCCGCTGTTTGTCTTTGTGTTGCCGTTGCCGTGTGCGTACCCCTGACCCGTGAGCTCGACTTCGTCGCTGCCTTGCGACCGCGGACTGCGGCCCGTGCCAATGGTCGTCTCGTTGCGGCCGCGGCGGGCCACGGATTCGCGGTACGTGTGCTGGACGGTCGTCTGCACGACAGGCTGTGGCTTGTCGACCGGGGCCAGCACATCCATGCCAATCTCCGCATCGGCGTACAGCGCATCCGTGCTGTCGCTGACTTTGGAGTACTGGCCCGTGGGCGTGTTAGAGCTGGGCCCACCGGAGCCGCCCCAGGTCTGGAGGGGCCCGTCGGGGCCCGTGGGCGGTGCCGAGCGTTGGTCATTCGAGCCACCCGACGAAATGAGGCGGGGAAAAAAGCGGGAGACAAAGGGCCGCAGGGTCGGCAGGCAGGCGGCGATGATGGCCACCGTCAGTTCGAGGTACGACCAGAGGGCGGCGCCCGTGTTGTCCCAGGTGGTGTCGGACGATGTGGCGGCGGCGTCGAGGGTCGAGAGGCGGACGATGGAGATGATGCACGTAAAGAGGCCGAGGCACAGAATAAAGGCCAGGATAATCTTTTGCCGCAGGGGCAGCTGGAGCTGGCGGATGGCCGGCAGGGGCAGAATGAAGACGGTCAGGTCGGTGATCAAGTTGATGACGGCCGGCGCAAAGAACGCCGGCACGAAGTCGATGCAGTGGCCCTTGACGGTGGGATCCCAGAGCAGCTGGATGGGCAGGCAGAGCATAGACAGGAAGGTGACGAGGGCAATGCCCCAAGCGGTCAGGAAGACGAGGGCGGCGAGGTTGGCGCGCTGGAGCCAGGTACCGACAAAGATGCGGCGGTACATGAGGACGATGGAGACTTTGACGAGGATGAGCGCGGCGTTGTATACGAGGATGGAGGAGTAGAAACTCTGTGACGTCGTCAGTGGGCACAAAACGCGAGTGAGTAAAGCGAACGAGGACATGAAAGAACACACCTTGGTGTATGGTACCAGGTCTTCGATTGTCCACACATGACGGCCCATGCCAAAGTGTTGTTCTGCGTTGTTAGTTTGTGCGAACAAAAGCAAAAGCCAGAGGACAAGGCTGGAGACAACGCACCCAATCCGATGGCGACGGCCGCCGCGATGGCGAGGACCTGTGCAACGACCAAGACCCAGTCATCGGGACCAAAGGCGTGAACGATAAAGGTGCGCGTGATGACACGGAGGATAACGAGGGTCGACGTCAAGGCGCAGCTAACGGTGATGATGGCGATGATTTCAGTGACCTTGGACTCGCCATCGCGGGAGTGGTCGATGTCGGACATGGTGACGAATGAAGGGCTGACAGTAGGGAAGGTACTTGTATTCACGACGGTGGTCTCGTACTGTCGTGAGTCGATTAACATGGATGTCTGGGCAGGACGCGTCTCTTATATCGCCGAGTTGCTCAGACGCAACATATCTTGTGGCGAAAGGAACAAGAGAAGCAGCAAAGAAGGCGGCTAGAACAAGGCTAGAAGGCAGCGACTGATATAGGAGACGATTATATCAAAGGAATTCACGGCCAAGACGGGAGCCAAGGAAAACGACGGCCGACGGTCGATGGCTGCCGTTGAATGTGGCCGGACGTGATATCCAGCAGTTGAGAGGCGCGGAATGCGAGGCCAGCGCGGCTGGAGGACGACCACTGTGAGGTCTGTGCAATGTAGTTGGAGGCGATGTTGACTAGGATGGTGAGGGCTTTTCTTTCTGCATCCTGTCACGAAGAATGGTCCTGGCTCACAGACGTACACCCGCAGAGGCTTGCAAAAGTCTGCAACGGACGGCTCCCTTCACTCTGCATATCCAGCCGTGGTCGACATTGAAGGACGTGCTCGCCAAACAAGGGTGAACCTGGGAACCGGAGACGAAGACGATGGCGTTCTTGTGGAAAGGTTGCAGGTTGGAAGTACGCGTCCGACATAACAAAACAGGAAAGGAACAGCCTCCCCTCAAAGAACATCGCGAACTACTGCAGCCACAACTCTCAGGCCTCGTCCATCTTTTCTCTTCGCAGCATGGAAGGAATGACGATGGGCAGGGGTAGCAGGACCAAGGCCCGCCACGTCTGCCGTTTGCCGTTTGCCGATTTAGTGGCCGTAAAGGGCCTCGAGGTCTCTAGCCCTCACGAACTCCAGTTGGTCTTGGGTCCCCCTATCTTCCCGTCCCGCAGTCCCATGTCCATGCTCCAGATTTGGCTCCATTGTCCGCCCTGTCGACCCTCTTCAGCCCTCGTGTCGTCTCCACAATTGTCGTTCACCGGTGCGGCCGTGCGCCTGTGAAAGTGTGGGAAAGTGTGGAAATTCTGTGTGGAGATGTGGGTACGGATGCGCACGGATGTTTATGGGTCGGGTCCTATTGGAGAACCAGAGTTTTTGTCGGCGATGAACCAAACATGAAAAACGACAGAGATATTACAAGTACGGAGAACGTCGTACGTCGAGCGGAGTATCCGAAACAAGGCCAACAGAACTCTTGGGCAGGTCCTTTGGGTATCGTCGAATGTGACCCTCAGGAATGGAGTGATGAACGGAGAAGTTCGACGCACGAGCAGGGACAACGGAGAGTCTGCGAGTATTAGTGAGAGTTTATTCAGTGGATAGTCAGTGGAGGCAGGGTGTCATAGTCCGAGTCCAAACACGGGAAGCCACAATAACGACGGAATACAAGTACGGCGCATCTTTTGATTTTGAATTCGCTGCTCAGTAGTTGCTTGTCTCGATTTTGACGGCCCCGCAGCCGAGATTCCCGCTCCAGTAAATTCCGCATTGGCCGCATACATGGTGCTGCACATGTCAGGGGTGCCTGTTGCAGCTGCGACTCTGCATTCCCTTGAGTGGTTGAAAGGATTTCTCCGGAGGGAAGAAAATAAAAGAGAGGGAAAACAATGAGGCACAGGAACCAGGATGTGCTGTATTTCAGGGGTCTTTCCACCGTGCCAACAGTCTCGGATGACTGTTTACGTTTGTTTTGGGCATGTCATGTCTCTTCTGCTGTCCATTCCCTGCCGTGTTGACCCCTGAAGAATGTTTGACATTTCCCACAGTTTCCAAATGGCTAGTGTTCGAGGGAGTCTTTATTTCTGCCGACCTAAAATTGGATTCGGGCCATCTCCCCAATGTGGTAATCGGGGGGCCATCTCTGGTTTCGTTTGACGGAGTAGGATGCAGGGCCGTGAGCGAGGTCATACCGTACAGAGTATGGAATCACACAAGGGAAACGCCAGCTCGACAATGTAAGGTCCGAGAGGAGTTGGGGATTGTCCAAGAGAAACTAACAAAGCTTGTTTAGAGGAGACGCTTGACGATCGTGGAGACGCGCACCCGGCAGACTGCATCCGCGGACTGTATTGTTTTGTGACGAAAACAAAGACAAAAATTGATCAAACCAAAATTTAAAATCCCCTCAACTTCGCCTACACTCGCAGACTCCCTATGCTGGAGACATACTTTCGCTCAAACGTAAAAAGCGTTCGTCTCTTAGCAATAACCCGCTAACAATCAAAGCCTGGTCCAGGGTCCAGGTGACATCGTGTAATAATTTCCCCATTTCTGGCTTTTCCCTACCAGGCAGCAGGAAATGACAAGTAATATGGGGTACGTCGTACGTTGTAGTACTCCGTACGTGCCACTCCCAGCCAAAAAGTGATCGGCAAACCACTGCGCGCTCTTGAGTTCCCCAGACATTCTAAGCATCTCATCAGTTTTTCATTTCCATGTGCATTTAGGGTGCTTCGCGAAATCTTGCAGCACGCAGGTGCTCGTCTTGGCGTTCTCGGCGATCACCAACGTCAACAGGTCCGCTTACTGTACGACAGTCAAACAAGACACGTCATAGTCTTTCCGTCGCCCTCGTCCTTGTAGAAACAAATCCCGGACCTAGCTCGTGCTTAACGATGCCATCTCTGCTGTGCATCTGTGTGTTTCTGCACGCGCACCTGCTATCTCCTCTCCATCCTTCACGAGGTCCGTCCGCAGCGCTAATTCTTGCCCGCGAAGCTTCTTTCCTTAACTCAGGACCGTGTAAAGCTTAGCATGTCTCGGCCTGCTTGGATGTGCACTGTCGTTGCTTGGCCGAGTTTGTGGTTATGAGTCAATTGCGTTTCTCGTGTCACTCGATTCACCGACGTGAGCCATTGTCATGCAGTGTAATATTGTCAAGTTCTAACTAATTATTTGTGTATCCAAGCGATGTCCATATTATCCATACCCTAAGCCCATACAATCCAAATGGTCCTTTTCCGGTGTCCTCTCTCCATCGGTCCATTGTTGTCCACCTCGCCCTCTACTTCTTTCCAGTCAGAGAGCTCGTCACCGAGCCCAGGCCGAGGCTGTCGAGAATCTTGTTGAGGCCCAGTCCGCCCAGCAGGTTGTCCACCAGTCCGCCCAAGCCCAGACCGCCAAGCAGCTTGCCCACTAGGCCGAGGACGCCGCTGAGGAGCAGGCCGACGGCGGCGAGAATCTGGGCGAGGGGCTCGGACAGGAGGCCCCAGAGCGGGTTGAGCTCCTTCTTGGCCTTGGGCATGTTCTCGAGCTTCTTCTTGGCGCCGTCAATGGTGGTGGTCACCTTGCCGGTCAGTTCCTTGAGCACGTCGGCGAGGTGGTACTCTTCGGGCGTGGCCTCGTGGGTGGCGGCGTGGTGTTTGGCCTGGGACTGGATGCGGCCGTCCGGGTCGAGGCCGCGGACGACGCCGTTGGCCTCGGTCAGGATCTTGCCGCCCTCTTCGATGAGGGGCTTGACCTCCTTGACGAGGCCTTCCTCGTCGAGTTCGTCCTTGGGCTGGCGGTCGGCGGCCTCCATCTTCTGGGTGATCATGTCGCAGATGGGCTTGACCTTATCGAGGCAACGCTCGAGAGCCGTGGTGATCTGCTGCGCCAGCTTCTTGTCCTGTTCCTTCTTCTCGGCCTCGGGATCCTTGTCCTTGGTGTCCTTGTCCTTGGTGTCGGCGGCACCGGACGCGGACTCAGCCGTGGTCTTGGGGTCATTGGTGACCTGCGAAGGGGCGCTCTGGACGTCGGCCATGTTGACAGTGGATGTAGGTGGAAGTTGAGCGAGGTAAGCTATGTTGGTGTGTGAGGGTTTTTTTTGCGGTGAAAGGAGTTGAGAATGTTTATGAACGTTGTGTTATTATGAGGTGGTGTCTTGGAAGTGGAGGTGATGTGAAGATCTGCTGACGATAAGAGGATGGATGGCCAGACTTTTATACACAAATCTGTCTCAACAGACGCGACATGGCTCCATCGCATCATCGACTTCCAACGAGGCAGCCTGTCGTCGTCAGAGATACGTCACTCAGGCCAATTGGCAAGTAAGGAGGCGAGAAGGTGTAGAGTGTGGCCTGTCTCGACAGGCTAGAGTTGTCAACTTGGATGGGAACGCTCTAGAACCATCTTCTGTGGTCTTGTATGACATGGCCAGTAGGAGACAAGGACCGATATTAGCTAGATGGAGGCAGTGAGGCTGTCTGGGCGTCTAGAAGAGGATGCATACAAAGCCAGCCAGGGACTGTTAGGATGACTTCATCTTTGCAAACTAAGCCAAGCGATCAAGATCAAGATCAAGCCACGAAACCATGTACTCACACACCGACGACAACTTGGGCGGGCTCTGGGGTAGATGTGGAGAGGGGTAGCGGGTGTACAAGTTCATCAAGACTCGCAGGATTACCAAGTTCATCGGCTGCACCAGGAATGTTCCAAGAAATCAAATCGACAACGTGGAAACCGTGACGAAACGGTGTGTACCGAGAAGGACAGAGAGGGTGCATGGAGAGAGAGGAAGGAGGAAAGGCTACTGGGGCACTCAAAGAGTCAGACTAGTCACAAAAGACTGGGGAAGCTCGTCTAGCTTGACAGCTCGCCCGCCGAAGGGTGTTCTAGAGCCTCGTGTGACGTCCCCATGTGGTGGCAAAATGGAGTGGGTGGACTGCTCTATTTAAACACACAAAAAAAACCTGCCAGCCTGCATCCACTCGAGCCAAGTCTTGGATCATCGATCGATGCCGATCTGTCCTCTGAAGAGTGGCCCGAGTTGGCAGAACGTGGATGTAGAATGTGGGAATGTGGAACTTAATTAGTGACCTACACGGATAGCGGCGTTGCAGCTGCAACGGCTGCTAAAAGCGACAATCTCGAGCTTCTTTTTTGAATTCTGCAATGATTTACAAGATAATCGTGAAAACTGCAACAGTGACCATTTACTCTGCAGTAGACTGCACAGCAGACATGGAATTGCAATATCAGAAACGAGTAGAATAAATATGAATAAAAGCAGCGGCTCTATACTACATCTCCAATTCATTCCCTCGTTTACAAAAACGCAGTCTGTAATATCAAAACGCCTTCAGCAGATCCCAAAAATGACAACCCAAACGCCAACACATCAACCGTCTCTACGAAAAACTAATGTTGGGCATCTTGGGCGCCTGGCCAGTGTTGGGAAAGACGGTGGGAATGCGAATGGTCAGCTGGATGCCTTCGGTGGTGGACTTGACGTCCAAGAAGATGTCGGACGGGCTCTCGCCTTCCTTGCGGTAGCTTTCGGCGTTGACGCGGGGGGGTGACCCTCCTTTCGGTTCACTTGTCGTCTTTGTCCGGTCCTCATGCTCCCCCTTCTTCTTGTTCATCCTCCCCACAATGTTGCCCTGGCCGTCCAGGATGTTGCCGTCGGCATCCACCCGGAAAGCACTCGACCCGCCGCCGGTGAACTCGTCGAGCGTCTGGGCCGCCGCCGCGGCTTCGCGTCGCCGCCGTGCTTCCTGCATGGATCGCCGTTCGGCGTCGGTCGTGACGTGCTCGACGTAGCCGAGAAGCTCTTCGCCGTCGTCGCCGAGGACGTCGCCGTTCTCGTTGCTGATGGTGCGGCCGACCATGCTCGGCAAATCACCCGCGACGCGCCCGAGGACGTCGTCGCCTTCGCAGACGTCGCCGTACTCGTCAATGGACTTGCCGACGAGGCGGGCGGTCAGGAAACGGGGCAGCATTGGCCGGCCATAGCTGGAGATGCCTGGGACGGCGGCGGGGGACGCAGTGTCTTTGGGCGTGTCTTTGGGCGTGGCGACGGGGCTGAGGGATGGAATGCTCCCAATTTTGGGGATAGGGGCGACGTAGGCCGGCTGTTTGCCGCGGTCGTGGAAGTGTGTTTGGATACGCGGTTCGCCGGTGCGGGCGGCAGGCGGAGAGGAGGAGGAGGATGGTGATGGTGACGACAACGGAACGGGGGCACGCTTACCGCGGCCGTGCTCGTCCTCGCCAATTTCTTCTTCGGGCGGATCATCGTAGTCGTGGTCGTCGTGGTCGTCGTCCGTAGAGAGCTCTTCAACGACCGGGCTCTGGCCGAGGACAGGGCTGTGGACAGGCGTGTGGTCTGTACTGGGGACGGCCGGCCGATGATGTAGTGGCTGTGGCTGTGTCTTGCGGGACGCCATGATTAGAGTGTCGTGTGTGGTTACGTGTGGTTGCGTGTGGTGTGTTAACGCGTAGAGAATGGACCCTGGTGAAATGACCAGCTACAGCTGCAAAGCGTACCGTCTCGGGGTAGCTACAGGAAGGTTGGACTGATCCACAGTGACAAGCGGACGGAATAATACCTGCTGAAGACGTTGGTTTGTAGTGATTTGGGACGTCGAGTACCTGCGGAGGTTGGGGTCGGAAGGCGGCTGGCGATGGTGCTGTGGGATGGAGTAATTGGGAAGAGAACAAGGATGGGGAGGACAGAGACTGAGTTGAGTTGCGTGGAGGCAGTCCAGGTGTGTGATGTCACTGTCGAGTGAGGTCACAGAGTACAGGCCCTTCAGGTACAGTCATGCTCATCTGCGCTTTGTCTCCAAACATGCAACAATGCAAGCTTTGGTCCACGGTGACGATGCTCAAGTCGTCAGCGCATTCAGGGCATTCAGGGCAGAGGCACAAAATTAGACAGAAGGCGAGAGAAGAACACAGAACCACGCGACGCCATATCGTTTGTCGTGTTTCGTCTTTTCGTCTTGTGTTTCCAGAAACATCATTGTCGCGCAAATGTTCTCACTGTTGTCGTCCTGCCGTTGCACTAACCACGAGTCGTTGACGTCACTGTGGACAAGTTGTGTGGGGGATGGCAGCGGTTCAGCGTTTTAACTTGCGACACTCGTCTGCCGTCCGGCCCTCCTTTCGCTGAGGGTGGTGTGGGTATTGCTGGGGACAACGACAGCGTATTCTCACCAGGTATCTTGGCCATTATTGCCGACGCTACTATCGATATGATCGTTGCTATTATGTCGACTATGTCAACTCGTCAGTTCAAAATGCGCCGCTTTTACCCGTCCCGTTTCAGTCTCATTGCAATGTTTTGGCAGTCCTTCTCGGGGCATCTGCCCCGAGGATAAATGGAAAATACGACGTACGACGGCAGGGGAGCGAGAAAACTCAGAAACTACAGAATATCACCGGCGAAATCGTGCACATTATGTCGTTCTGTTCAGTGTCAGAGTGTCCCGTCAAAAGAGTGCGTTTAAGCGTCGAGCCACTGTCAAGACGGTGCGTTCCTGCTAACCCCTTTCTCCACGGGAGCGACCGGTGTCACTTGGCCTGCCAAACACCTGACGTCGCCTGTCTTAGCGAGTTCAAGCCGATTACCCAAGTCGAACAGAAATAAGTTAAAATAGAAGTATTTTGTGAATGGTGACAGGAGGACACAAAGGGGTACCTGCAGTGAGCCGTATTCACTAAATACATTCCAGAAAAGAGTAGTGTAAATTTAGCGGGCAGTAGTGGCAAGTGGTGGGCAGCTAACAGGCGATTAGCGAGCAGTTAGCGAACAGAAAAGGATTTGTACACGTCAGTGGCGCCCGCAGCGCCCTGCACGTACGACCAAGTAGCCTGTGCCACTAGCCAGTAGCCTGGAGCCAGCAACCTGTAAACAGGGCCTGTCCTGGCCGACTTCAACAAAGATGAGTGGATGACAGTCGTCAACGGACTGGAGACGAAACAGCGGCCCCTGTCGTGCCCCGTGTTGGTCAGATTCGTTGGTCCGTCATTGACCTCACACTACGCTTTACCCAGATCGTCGAAGCGTCTTTTGAGTTACATACGACATTCTCCGTACACACAGATACTATTTCGTGTTAATGGTTGGCACGCTGTACTACAGCCGTCTTTCACTGCGCAGGTGGTGGTGGGGCGAAACTGGCCTGGCCTCACAGGAGACTGGGTCAACCAACAGAGTGTACTCCTCTTCAAGTCGCACATGCAACGTGGTTTATTGGCACTGTCGTGGGCACTCTACGATCGACAAGCTCGTTTCTGGATCAACTAGTAGTGGCACAAAATTCTATTGATGGTCGTAGGGGCGGAAACAAGGAAAAGAAAGAATCCAGAACAGAGTCTGCCCTCAAACTAAAACAGGGTAACTGATCAACAGGAGAATGCAAAGTGTTACGGTAGAGAACAGAAAATTCCAATTCAATGAATGTATGTATGTTGTAGACAGGTAAACAGGTACGCAGGTAAGCATCCAGTAAAAAATCAACGTCATCACCAAGTACTCCGTACATCTCAAGTGTCCACCATTATGTCTCCCTGGACTTGGTTAGCATATTATCTAGGAAGGGGAACGGGGGTTGCAGGGTCTGCCACAAACGGGAGGAACTCACAAAAGAGCCAACTCGAGATCACCGTGGATCTTGGCCTTGAGCGTAATTTCAATGTCCAGATTCAGGTCCAGCCGCAGCCGCAGCGTGTCGCTGCCCTTTTTGCTTTCACCGCCGCCCTGCTGCTGGAGGGCGCCGCCCGCCACACCGCCCAGCGTGTTGGTGACGCCGCCGACGACGCCCTGGGCAGTCTGGCCGACGTTGCCGAGGGCCAGGTTGTCGAGGGTACCGTCGAGGGGTCCGCCGCCGCCCTGCTGCCGCTGCTGCTGGCCGCCTTGCGGGGACTGAGATTGTTGTGCCTGGCGCTGAGGACGGCGCCGGCGAGCAGGCGGCTGCGGTTCCGGCTCGGGCTCGGGCTCGTACTGGTCGTCCGAGTAGTCGTCTTCGGACTCGTAGGCGGTTTGCTGCTGCTGGCGTTTGGACATTTTGAAGTGGGCGAAGGGTGAAGCGGTGGAGGGAGGTGGTGGAAGATGATGAAGAAATCTATGAATGTAAGTTGTGTGTAAAGTTATTTGTCAAGTTCTTTTTGTTTGACCATGAGAAAAGATGATATGCTAGACAGTGGTGAGCACGACAGGAGGATGGACGGCTTGTTAAAAAGAAAACGGAACGATGGGAAAGACCCGACGACGGTGACACCAGCTTGGTTTGTGAGAATATCCGTCATGTCGAATCCCATGTCGAGACCAAGGCCATGTCCAACTCCAATTCCAACTTTGTCCGACGATGTCATAATGCCATGCCTGCATCCTTGGATACTTTTGAGTTGTCCAGATATACCTTGTCTACATTCACACCCCCCCAACTCAATCGATGAAATCACTGCCCCTGTCCGGTGGTGGCAAGTGCTGGGGAAATCAAGATGGGACAGAGAGGGCCACGAGGGCGTCTCCGTGAGCGTCTGGGTGTTTGTTGTCGGGTGTCTTGTCCCTTGTATCTTTCCTGAGCCAATGCAACTGTGCCAGGGGAAGCTAGCCGCTTGCCAAAGGAGCCAAGCCCTGGCTTGGACAAACGAGAAAAAGTCCACATGGGCTGGATGGGGCGCTGTGCAAAGTATGACGAAAGACGGTCCACGGCGTTTGGGGTAAATTATGAGGGTGGAGTGGAGAGGGTGGGACGAAAAAAAAAAATATCAATACATTAAAATAATTTGCAAACTCCAGTACGCCTCCATGCTTGACGCCATCATATCAGCAGTGGAAATAGACTACCGTACAGTGAAAATAGACCCCAACCTCCCTTCACCTTTTCTCTAGCCCATGCTTCTCGCGCTGGCTGTCCCGCACATACTTGCTCTCCATCCCAAACGACCGCCGAATCAGGATGGGCACGCCTTTGCCGTCCGCCACGTCCTCGTCGGCGTCTGGGTCCTGCAGGTATATGCCCCAGACAGGCGTGATCTCGTCGCCAATGGCAATTTCTTCCTGGGCCGCCACAAACCGTGTCGCGTCGCCCTCGTACGTCAGCCACGTCTCGTCGTCGGACCAGCCCCAGGGTCCCACCTTGTGGCCCAGTGTGTCTTTGCGCCCGGCATGCAGCAGCCGGCCCGTGTCCTTGTCGGCGTAGATCCAGTTGAGCATCGGCGGGTCGACGGCAATGGTGCTGACGAGGCCCAAACACGGGGTGTCGCCCGGGTAGTTAAAGTAGTACCCCGAAAAAGGATGCGCGTGGCCGTAGGCGACACGGGCGTCTGGGTGGTCCAGAAACAGGCGGCCGCCGATCAAGACGACGGTGGCGTCGGCGGGCGGTTCGCCGGCGAGCGACAGGGCGGCCGTGGCGGTGAACTTGGCCTTTTCCTTGTCGGCGGCATTCTGTTTCTTTTGCGCGCTCAGCGCCTCGCAGACGCCAATGGTGGTCGGGATGGCGGCTATGGTGAGCAGGCCGATGACCATGGTGGTGGTTGTGGTGGTTGTGGTGGTTGTGGTGATGCAGTGATGTAGTTGGTGATGTATTGTGTATTAACTTGTATTATGGTCAAGATGTGTTGTATGTTTGTGGAGAATCCTTGATTTTATAAAACTGGTTTGTTTGGATTGTTTTTCCGCTGTAAGTACATGCCACCCCACCCCCACCGTCGGCCAACCGTTCCTATTTTTAAAGTGCTAAATGCACCGTTTCTTTTTTCTTTTTTTTTTGTTGTTGCCCTTTCTTCACACCATCACTCCCTTTTCCCCAGGCTACCCCGGTAAACCCGTCACAGCAGTATTTTAGCCAGGGAACAAACACACAAGTTCAGACAGGCAAGCACACCCCCTGTACGAGACCACGGCGTGAAGCCCCATATTGACAGGAACATTTATTCTTTCCACGGCCGTTCTTGACCGACGACGTCATATTCCAGCCATCTGCAGCCATCTTCAGCATCTTCAACCATCTCATCCGCCCCCAGCTACCTGTTTTTTTTTTTTTTTAATACACACCCCTGACACCCCCATCCACTTTTGCACAAACGTCATACTTTTTTATTTTTGTCGTTTGACTCCGCTTTGTTGTTCTAGATGTCCCTAGTCAATGCGTGGCTGCAAAACAAGAAAACAAGAACACAATCTACGTATCCATGCCGTTCCACAACATATCCTGCAAGCACTCTAGCAACTCTGCGTAGTTATGTCGTAGACTCGTCTAGTCCCAGTCCTACCCTGTCAGCTTGGCGTCTCCCAGCAGACGTCATAGCTTCTTTAGTGCTCTCTCGCCTCTCTTTCGTCGTCCCTCGCCCCCTGTCCCTCTTCTCCACAGCACCCCTGGTCGTTGAATCGTCGATCAACAGCAGGTTATGGGGTAGTCAAAGTCCTGCTCAATAGGACGTAGTTTAGCCAGTTTCAAGATCCCCAATTATGTTGTACAGCATACTGTCCAAGAGTGCCAGTATTAAACTTAAGAGGCAGCCGCAGACCATAGGAAAAGGACCAAAAAAAAAAAACAAATCGTTAAAACACACACAAAAACGTCTTGTCAGCGTACAGCTCTGTTTAAAACATACATTCAGCTTGTATTCATCAAAAGTTATCATCAAACTTGCATTCAAATTTTCCGCTCAGAGACAACATCACCTCGACAATTCACAACTATAATCAGCACACTGACACCCTATCACCAACACCGACATGCCTCCTGTAAGTTGCTGTCCATCTGTCCTCCACCACAAAACCCACTAACGGACTCGTCCAGCGCAAGAGCAACGCAAACGACCGTGCCGAAGAGCACGAGGATGTGCCTCCGCAAGAGCAGCCCGATCAGCAGGAGGAGCAGGATGAACAGGAAGAGCAGGATGAGCAGGATGAGCCCCAGGATGAGGGAGATGAGGGAGAGCCGCAAGACGATGACCAGGGCGATTACAACGAGGGTGAAGGCGACGACCAAGAGCCCGAACTTGAAGGTGGTGAGGAGCAGGATGGGGCCGAGCAGGACGGGGAAGAGCCTCAACAAGAGGAGGAACCCGAACCTGAACCCGAGCCCGAGCCCGAGCCTCAGCCGGAACGCCAGCGCCGCCGCAAGCCCCGCCGGCCCCAGCCCACCACGCAGCAGGCACCCACGCCGTCGTCCTCGCAGCCTGCGACGCCCACGGACGAGCAGCCCCTACAGCAGCAGCAAGAGGACCAACAAGACCGGCAGCTGCAGCCACGGCGGCGTCGCCGGCCGCAGCAGGCCCAGCGGAACAACCAAGACAACCAAGACAACCAGCTGGCACAACGGCAGCAGCAGCAGCAGCAGCAACAACAACTCATGATGCAGCAGATGCAGCAGCAACAGATGCAACAGCAGCCGCAGAATGACAGCAGCAAGAACCCTCTGCGGCTGCGGCTGGATCTCAACCTGGAGATTGAGATTGAGCTCAAGGCGCGCATCCACGGTGACCTGACACTGGCCCTACTGTAAGTCTCCCGTGTACTTTTGTACTTTGATTTGTTAATACCGCTCCTCTCGTTTCGTCCTAATCTGACCATGCAGGCAGTAACTAACGGCCACGCAGAGAGACGTAGTGGCAGGTGATGTGAGTGACGGGGGAAGTGTGTACCTCATGTTAAGTAAACTGTTGTCTGGTATCATGGATGATTTTGGACGGATTCGTAACGGATTTTGTTTTATTTTCGACTTTTTCTCTCTTTTGTTGATTTTATTTGAATTTAACTGAACTTATTCTATTTCATTATGTTACGTTCCTTATTCGATTATCTCCACTCCGTTTTCAAGACGGGATGCAACTCAACAAACGCAACAAACTTCTAAATCTCATTTCCTCTACACGGACGAACCCACAGACCGACACAATGTCATACATGAAACTCATCATGGCAGTGAAGATATCGATGTCGCCCAATTGGCCCTGTTTTGTTGACACTAGACTTGATTTCTTCGGACTTACATCAGGGCTTACACTAACACGCTAGCGCATTTTTGTGACGCAAAGCAGCGGTAAACGCTGGTCAATGGGTTCATTGCGCATTGTATGTTGTAGTAAGATTACAACTTACAACATCCCACATCCGCATACCCGCCAAAACTGAATCCGAGGCGCTAAAACCCCACGACATTCACACAACCGATAGACTGTGGTAACGCTGTTAAGACGACAACATTGGCGCATTAGCGCTGCTCTGCTATCGGATTCTCTTGCACTTCGTTTCATTCGACAAATGTACGAAATACTTTGCCCAGCTTCAACGTCAGCCACAGCCGACATGATGCTGCTGGGTCCAAGAATGGCATTCAGTCGTCACAGACCTTTTTCAATCCTTTTACGCCATGCACAAAACAAACTCCAGTATTCGTTTTTGCCCGAACCTGCAGTATCATACAATGCCGCCTCCCATGTCATCGGACAATGTCGTCTCTGATGCAAACTGCAACGGAGCCGCTTTCGATAGGAGTCCCTCTTCGCGGCCGCTCGGTTCGAACGTACAGCATCCAGCAGGTTCTTTCAGAGCGACGAGATCCATTGTTATGCGTTTACCGAGCGAGGTATGGGTCTCGTTTCACACAGTCCGAAGCGACAGCTCGGACGTCAAGCTCATTGCGTGCCAAGTGACGAGGGAGAACACTTTATCGTTAAAAACATGATACCGGGTGAGTTCGAGTACCAGCAAGATCTGCAGACACCTCTGGCTTCGTGTCCCAACATGCGGACGGTGATGGACGTCATACCGGACGTCGACCTGTTCGTCTTTCGTTTTCTGGCCGACGACCTGCTCCAGATGAGCCAGAGGCCCATGTCCCAGAAAACGAGGAAAAGCATCCTCAGAAGCGCCCTCACTGGATTGGCCGAGCTTCATGGCCGAGGGATCATCCACACAGGTGAGCCATACTCCCTGTACCTGGATACTGGTCATGCGTGGTTATCATAGCAACCACCTTGGAGATGATTCGGGACGACCTGGGAGCTGAGCTAACGGCGTCCCAGACATCAAACCCAACAATATTCTTCTCGACTATGAACAGACGACCAGCGACGATCTTGCCATTACGAGTGTTCAGATTGCAGATTGGAGGATGCTGTGCTCCTTCCACCTGGCAAGCACCTCAGGGCTGCGTCTGTGGAAACCAGCTATGGCGAAGCCCTGAGTCGTGGACACGTGCTCGTCAGAACATGCCGTCCGACGTCTTCTCGTTTGGCGTCGTCATCATCTACGTGATACTCAATGACATGGTCTTTCGTGTCATTGAGAAAGGGCCAGGCGGGGATGATGTTGCTTGGTGGCCGATTCTCCGGAGACACATATCCTTTTTCGGAGACGAGGACGGCTTCAAGGGCCTACTGAAGTTGGAGAGGACAATACCTTTTTCAACCGCCTCATTGCTGTCGCGGCTGACTTTGATGCCGAGCGGCCGAGAAAGCCGTTCGCAATGTGGTACTACGTGGATGCGGAGCTCAGGGATTTGGTGTCAAAGATGACAAACTTGGATCCGACGAGGAGGATCACGGCGCACGAGGCTCTCGAGCATCTGTGGTTCCGCGGCGCCGGTGTCGGGTCGGGCCAAAGGACATAGAAATACTGCAGAGTTTAGAATCGACATCGTCATCTCTCTCTCTGTTGTTTTTTTCTTATGTATATATATATATATTTAACTCCCCTCGATAAATTTCAATCAAACGCTCTGCAAAACTGTTCGTATTTGAAGCCATTCCGTGACTGTTCTCACCCGACTACTGGGATGGTTGTGGGGAGATTACGTTGAACGGCCACGCTCAAGTCAGACACCCCAGACGCTGGGAAGCAAATAATAATCATGGGGCTGGCATGCTCGACGTCTGATATTCGATCCCAATGAGACGGCCACATCTTCGGCAACAGACCCTCCTTGATTCAATACCATGTCCATATTATCTGTTTCTTATCAAATCCCCTTCACCATTGAAAATGTCGAACGGTGAAGTCCTCTCAAGCAAAACGACCAGCACGACCACGAAGGGCAGCTGAGTGGTGGACATCGGCTTGTTAGACAGATCAGATATGTGGCACAGAATATATCACGGCGACGACATTTAGAAGACGTTCATGAACTTGACAGAAGGACATCTTGACACCCTTCGCTCTGACGCCAATATGGTCCGTCACTCTCCAGTATGACCGTCTGGGCCTCATCGAATTGCCACTGTGCAATGAGAAGGCCTGTACAGCGCGGGTACTACCGACAGCCAAGCGCCACTTTTCAGCTGTTTGGGATTACGAGAACCTTTTGTACGTGTCGTCTCCCGGGCCCAACAGTGTGGCTGAACCATGGCCGTCACTACCAGCGGCTTAAGGCCTGGCACGTGTGTCTCACGATCCCACCGTCTCACTCTCCTGCGCTGTCATGTGACATTTGTCCCGCCAATTCCAGATGCAAGAGTCTTTGGTGTCCCTCTCACACCTTCCATGGCCCGATATCGCCCCAGGATAGCAAAAAGCGGAGTCGGCCTGGCCACTCGACATGAGGGTCCGTTGGAGATGCCCCGCAATATGAGATTCGAAATGCTGTGATTGGCTGGATGGAAGTTGAATTGGAAAAATTAGGACGACGAAAAATGGGCGAAAAGGAGAGAAAGAGGGCAAGATGGGAAAAACTGGGGGGAAAGGGTAAGAGTCACAGGCTGGACATGCCCAGACAGTCCAAGCACAGAAAGAGTTCCCTCCGAAATCCGTCGCTCCTGCCCCCCGGGATGAAGACACCGAAAAATTAGAGACGAAAAGGAAAGGGCGAACGAGGAAACAGTTCGTCGGTGAATCCTTTGATTTGGAGTGACTCTTTTTTGGAGTTTTCTTTTGGACATATTTTTGGGACACCAATTTACCACCCATACTCTGTACTTCCTCCGACGGAGCACGGAACTGGAGTGTCACGTCGATCGACACTGCTGGCATTGCATCCATAGTCGCTGTCCACAGTCACAGTCCACAGCCGAAGTGGTGACTCTTCTTTTTCTGGGGCCGCCCACTGTCCGTGTCTTCTGTCATTTGTCTTTTCTTCGTTCTCCTTTCCTTAGTTCTCCATTCTCGACTCTCCCCATCGACTCAACCGAACGACGACGTTGACGACTCACCGACCGTGATCGCGATACCCTCACCGACCCCTCTCCTCTCCTTCGCTCACCTCCCTTCCTCACAATGCTGCGGGCCGCACCCACCGCCCGGGCTCTGCGGAAAGCCGTGGCCCAGGCGCCGTCTTCACATGCTCACCATGCCCGCTCCTTTTCAAGATCGGCCGCCGTGGCGGCTGTGACGCCTAGCAAGGCCGTCCCGACCGGCTCGCGGAAACAGACGACGGCTGCTACTGCGGCCGCACACCCACGACCGGCACCCAGCGCGAGCTTCAATGCACCGAAGGGCCATTCTGTGCAGCCCCTGGTGAACCCACGCAAGACGGTCATGGATGAGTCGTAAGTACCCCACGTGCACATACACGCTGTACAGTTGTTACAAAGTAACGTTGTCACATCTTGTCGTGTTGCCACAGCTAACCATAACCACCCCCTTCCCTCAGATTCATCGGCATGACGGGCGGCGAAATCTTCCACGAGATGATGCTGCGGCACAACGTCGAACACATCTTTGGCTATCCCGGCGGCGCCATCCTGCCCGTGTTCGATGCCATCCACAACTCGGAATACTTTGACTTTGTGCTGCCCAAGCACGAGCAGGGCGCCGGCCACATGGCCGAGGGTTATGCGCGCGCGTCGGGCAAGCCCGGCGTGGTGGTGGTGACGTCCGGCCCCGGCGCCACCAACGTCATCACGCCCATGGCGGACGCCTTTGCCGACGGCACGCCAATGGTTGTGTTCTCGGGCCAGGTGACGACGGCGGCCATTGGCAGCGACGCGTTCCAGGAGGCCGACGTAATTGGCATCTCGCGCGCTTGCACCAAGTGGAACGTCATGGTGCGCAGCGTGGCGGAGATGCCGCGGCGCATCAACGAGGCCTTTGAGATTGCGACGTCTGGCCGCCCGGGCCCTGTGCTTGTGGACCTGCCCAAGGACATCACAGCGGGCGTGCTGCGCCGCGCCATCCCGACCGACTGCGACATCCCGGCGATGCCGAGCGCGGCGTCGCGCGCCATGCAGGCGCTGACGGACAAGCAGCTCAAGCAGTCGATTGGCCGCGTGGCCGACCTCGTGAACCGCGCCAAGCGGCCCGTCATCTACGCGGGCCACGGCGTCATCTGCAGCGAGGGCGGCGTCGAGCTGCTGCGCGCGCTGTCCGAGAAGGCGTCGATCCCCGTGGCCACGACGCTGCAGGGGCTGGGCGCGTACGACGAGCTCAACGAGAAGTCGCTGCACATGCTGGGCATGCACGGCGCCGCGTACGCCAACATGGCGATGCAGACGGCGGACCTGATCATTGCGCTGGGCGCGCGCTTCGACGACCGCGTGACGCTCAACATTGGCAAGTTTGCGCCGGCGGCCAAGCAGGCGGCGGCCGAGGGCCGCGGCGGCATCGTGCACTTTGAGATCATGCCCAAGAACATCAACAAGGTGGTACAGGCGACCGAGGCCGTCGAGGGCGACGTGGCCACCAACCTGCGTCACCTGCTGCCGCAGGTCGACACGCGCACCATGGAGGAGCGCGCCGACTGGTTCGCCGACATCAACACGTGGAAGGCCAAGTGGCCGCTGTCGGCGTACGAGCGCGCCGAGCGGTCCGGGCTCATCAAGCCGCAGACGCTCATCGAGGAGCTCAGCAACCTGACGGCCGACCGCAAGGAGCAGACGCTGATCACGACGGGCGTCGGCCAGCACCAAATGTGGGCCGCGCAGCACTTCCGCTGGCGCCACCCGCGCACGCTCATCACGTCGGGCGGCCTCGGCACGATGGGCTTCGGCCTGCCGGCGGCCATTGGCGCCAAGGTCGCGCGGCCGGACGCGCTGGTGATTGACATTGACGGCGACGCGTCCTTCAACATGACGCTCACCGAGCTGTCGACGGCGGCGCAGTTCAACATTGGCGTCAAGGTGATTGTGCTCAACAACGAGGAGCAGGGCATGGTCACGCAGTGGCAGAACCTCTTCTACGAGGACCGCTACTCGCACACGCACCAGAAGAACCCCGACTTCCAGAAGCTGGCCGACGCCATGGGCGTGCAGCACCGGCGCGTGGCCAAGCCCGAGGAGGTCGTCGACAGCCTGACGTGGCTGATCAACACGGACGGCCCCGCGCTGCTCGAGGTGATTACGGACAAGAAGGTGCCGGTGCTGCCGATGGTGCCGGCGGGCTCGGGCCTGCACGAGTTTATTGCCTTTGACGCGGACACGGACAAGAAGCGGAGAGAGCTGATGCGCGAGCGCACGAGCGGTCTGCACGGCTAGTTCGGTGTCGGAGGGACAGCGAAGCTGGCCCGGGACGGCGAACGACGGTGGCCGTTGAAGAACAGCCGCTGTCGTGACAACAAACACAAGTACAAAAAGAAAGAAAAGAAAACCAAAAAGGGGCGACGAATGGGCGTTTTCAACTTGCTTTTGCGTTTTCAAAATCACGTTCAAATTGTTCCATTGGTTTCCATAATGCTTGATTGGCCAACCAATTTTGTTTAGCTACTTTCCAACTTGAACCATTATTTTCCATCGTACTCCGTACACTGTCCATCATACGTTGTCCATCATACACTGTCCATGGTATTGTCCACCTGCACCGCTCACTTAGAACAGGCCGGCCCGCCATGCCACCCAGGCGGCAAACGGCACGGATCCGCCCCAGTGGCTCCAGGCCTTGCTCTTGAGGGCAGGCCCGCCGTACTGCCAGACAATGGCGCCGTCGGACAGCGCGACGATGCACAGCACGGCCGAAAACACCGTGATGGCCTCGTCGAGGCCGCGGTACTGGAGGGCCAGGTAGGTGAGGCCAAAGGCGAGGTCGCGGGCGCCCTTGGCCAGGACCATGGGAGAGGCGGTGCCGGTGGCGGACGAGGCGGCACCGTCGGTTTTGACCTTCGATTGACCCTCCAGCGGCAGCCCAAAGACGGCATAGTCGGCCTCGGGCGCGACAAGGGAGAGGACACCGATGCCGAGGAACATGGTGCCAATGACATACGACGGAATGGGTGAGAACGACATCTTGTATGCGAGTTTGTAGGTTGTGTGTGTGCGCTTGTTAGTTATGTATCGGTGTATTGTCGAGCGTGGTTCAAAAGAGTTCAGAAAGAATGAAAGAGGCTGAGGTTAAAGGAGGGCCAAGGTCTCCGTCGACAGTCGTGCAAGTAAGGCTCACCGCGGGGTTTAAGCATCGGGTTTATCTCTTGGCAATCTCGTGTAATTCCGCAGGCGAGAGAGGCCAGGCAGGCAGGCCAACGGGACGATCGGCCAGTCTGACATGCAAGTCTTACCCATAAGCGACGGGAACGCAGGGTCAGTTGCCGGTTCGATTCCAACAGGCAAGGCCTTCGTCACCCCTTCTGTGTGAGCTCTGTATGTGTTGAGAGTGTGGATATCGTGCGCCAAGTAAATTAACGTGATGTTAGCTAATCACACTCTTTATTTCTGTTAAAGTTCAAATTTGTTCTTATTTGTGATGGCCAATTGTAGAAGTAAAATAAGAAGAAAAACCAAGGTACAACGAGGGGAGACGAAGCATGCTTAATCATTCAAGTAAGCAACCAGGCAAGCCTAGTTCGACCTATCATCCAGCCCCAACAATACATCTCCTTCCAGCAGAATCACCGCATTGGCGTCACCTTGGCTTGGACGAAGACATTGAGTTGACTCCCGCGAATTAAACATTGTGTACATCCTTGTATAGCACGGCATGACTTATCACACACCGCCGTGGCAACTATTGTCATATGCGCACATGAGAGTGGGCTGGGCCATGGCCGAGGTCCGCACCACAGCCATTGAGTAAATGCAAACCCCATTGAGCCACTCCAACCAAGGTCTTCTCTTCAGCGACTGTTTCCCGCCGTGCCGCCACAGAAGAGCGGCCCGCACCGCTGCCTCGAAGCAGAGCACCAGCAAAAAGACGGTGACGGCGACCTCGAGCCCGCAGAGCTGGAGGGCCAAGAGCGTGTTGCCAGCGAGAAAGTTGCGAATGCCGTCGGGCGAGACGTAGTTGGCTGTGGTGGGAGTCGTAGGAGACATGGTGTTGTGGGCGGTGGAAGCCGCCTCGAGATCTGGATCGGCCGCAACGGCAGCAATATCAGTGGCGCCGCGCTTCACCCCTAGTTCCGTGGCCGATCCCGGGTCATAGCAAGAACGATCAAAATCGGGATCCGAAACTGAGATGATGCTCATGAGAATCAACCGGACACCGTGCACGTAGACCGGGAGCCGAAAGTCAAAGATGAACCTGGGGATTGGGTTTGCTGGCGCATGGAGCAGCATTTTGATGGCATGGCTTGGATTGATGGTTGCAGTTGCGAGTGTTGCGAGTGTTGTGATGTTGTGATGTTGATGTTGTGATTGCCGAGACGTGCTAGAAGCTGGCGATAGGAGAGGAAGGAGGAAAGAAGAAAGCCATTGCAAACGGGGGAAACGGTTGTCACGTCTACTTTGTGTCCGTTTGCACATTGAAGAAGGTGAGTCAGCCAGCATCGATCACCTGTAGAAGAGCGAAGAGTAGAAGAATGACGTTTATATTTACAAGAGTACAAGAGTACATTACTCGTTTGCCCGACATTCATACAGTGAGCAGTGGAAGGGGTCAGTCATCCACATGCCCTGCAAGATCGTAGCAACTCGATGAACCGAAAATAAAGACACCGACAACGACAGTTAGAAAGACAAGACAGACGGCAACGAGACAGACAACGACAAGACAGATGACAACAGGACACAGTAAAAGCAACAAAGAAAGAACAGCAGTAGAAGTTGACACTGCAGAACGATGCACCACAACACGCAATAAACACCATGAGAAACCTCCACAGAGGATATTTTGTGGCCGTAGCCTGCAAACTCCACGTCGAACCAGTGCGGCGCCAACAACTGGCCGCGAGCTCGGGCACAGTAGTGCGTGACCCAGAGATCGGAATGTATATCCATGTCAGGGGAGGGTACTGTTTCACTGCGTCAGTTTATTGGCTGGCAATAAGAGTAGAAGAAAGATGAGGCGTCTTACTTCCTGGCAACTCCAAGCGTGCTTGGTCCGAAGGACAACCACACACACCGCAGCCGGCCCACCCACAAGCGGTATACCGAACGTGAGACTGAAGCCTGTCACGCTTTATTGTTGCGTGTTGCGTCCTCGCACTCGAAATTGATAGAGTGAAGGTTGACCGCTTTGCCGGTCCGGGATTTGACGAACAAAGCCCAAATGATCAGGATGAGCCAACTGTATGGGGAAATTTCCCAAAGTATTGTAATGGTTCCGTCATTTCGAGGAAAGCAGGGGAAGGGAACAACAGCACAAAACAATGCGCATTGTGTCATTTTCCGAGAAGTGAAGCGGACAGAAGAAAGGCATTGTGGTTGTCGACGCTTGAGTGGTGGTGTTGTGAATGGAAGGTTTGTTTTTCAAAGTATGCCGTTGTCTGGAAAACGAAAATAAGAGCTGGTACGTTGTGATGCTCGAGATCAAAGGACTTCTCAGAAAGCGGTGAATATCCACTATTTCTAAAGTGTGAGAATACTGTCAGACAAAAATGAAAACAAAGAAAAGGAGTCGACGTACCTTTGCCGAACGGCTTGCTTGTCTTGCACGGGGGAATGGGGTGAAGTATGTGATGCGTGGAGCTTGAGGATGATTGCTCGACACGCCTGCCCAGTAGCTGGTTTACACTCGGAGGAGAATGAGTGAAGGTCAGTCTTTGCTGTCCGCATGTTGAAGAGTAAAAATGCGGATCCAAGGGTTAATGTGCATCGATGTGACGATGGCACAATGCAGGGTACGCTGAAGAAGAGGAGAGAAGCGTCTGACCCGTCGACCTGAGCTGCCCGGCCCAAACTCCGAAGAGGAAGGGTCACCCTGCTACTGGCGATCTCGGCGACCTGCCGTGCCAGGCCGCCGGAAGTTGAAAAAGCATTGACAGCTTGTCGAGCTTATGAGCACCCGATTGGACGCCGGGTCCCAACCGGTTCCATTCGTCGAGATGCTTAGCTCGACTGGCCGACAGATCCCCATGACAAGCTGATCAATGCTGCAAAACACCCAACATCGGTGACCAGCCGATGCTGAGGTTCTGCAACATATCTCGTGAGGCAAGCACCTAACGGTGCCACCTCCTTGCCAAGGGTTGTTCACTGATGCCCACGGCTCATATTAATGAGCCGGTGGGAAAGAGCCTCCACTCCTCGGCACGTCGCTCTGGGAGCGCCTATGAACCTGCTCGGAGGCAAGTTTATAGGGCCGCCCAGTTGCGACGGCGTCGGGGGTAGGCTCCCGGGCATCAGAACGCCCAGTCTCAGAAGACGAACTGCGCCTCCGAGGAGACGCAGGACATCCTCCCTGACATCTCCCGACCACACGACGTGGACGGTTAGGGCAACGGCGATCAAGCCGACCACCCAGCCCGGAGGCAGGAAGCTAGCGTTTAACTCAAGTGATAACATGTATGAGATGGAATTGTGAATCGTAAACGGTATGTGTGAGGATGTGTGAGGGTCTGAGGATCACTTTCCTGACACGATCGTGGAGTTCCCGAGCCTGGATACATAGTCCACCAAGAAATAACAGCAGCAACGCGTTGCTCTTTCTCTTTTTGACAATATGATGGGTTGCGCCTTCCTCCTTCAGTTGCCATGATCAGCCCCTGAATGCTGTAACGCGTGCTTTCTAAATCGAGTACAACTGTCCTTCGTACCTTCCTCTTGGAACCTGTGAGCGACGCGTGGAGTTGTTAGCCATGGCCGTGTGCGGAGTGTGTATGTTGAAGGCTCCTTCTTTGAATGATATGTTTTTGCATAGGACCGCTGTAGGTTACCTTCATCTCGTGAGATGTGAAGAGTCATGGTACGGCTAGAAAGTGTCTATCGTAGCCTCTCTCACACAGCTGTAGCAACTGCGATTACATTGCTTGCCATAGCTTTTTCATTCCTCGACAGCTTTTCAACTGTCCATTGTAGAACCTTGATGCTGCTTTGAATACGGATGGTGACTGTCTGGATTGTTCCACTTGCACCTTCCTGCCCTGGAGCATTTTCCCCTCCTCATTCAGCTCTTTCCTTTTACTTCTGCTTTGTAGCGCTCTAGCCTAGTCTCCTACCCATTTTCACCGTACTGTGGCAATGGCCCAGGTGAACGATATAGTGTCTCCCATTATTTCTGTACTGTACCTTCCAGCTCCCTTTCCAAATGACAGCCCTGCTTCGGTGGTAGTGCCAGGTTGTCGTCTCGTGGCGACATTCTTGCCTTGTCCTATGTGCTCATCTCCAATCTCTTGAAAAGCCAATCATCCTCAGAGAAATAACAGCCCAAACACATGTATATATGTCGTGTCCTTTGTCCCCTTATTTCCACCACGTCGCCATCACAAGATTCCCACCTACTTGCCCAACCCGTGTGTATGCGCGCATGGTTGTATCTGCCCGCCTCATACCCCTAAACGCCTGTAGAGTGCACGCCATTCGTGATTTGTCCGGCAAGTACTGTCCGGACACCAGTAAACATGCTTTGTCATACTGTCATTTGTGATGCCCCAGGAGTGTGGGTCAAGTTTCCGAATCCACCCACCACTGGATGGGGAGGCGGTCGACGAGAGGCTCACATGTCGCATAACGACGCTGTTTCCCTGCCGTGACCAGCAAATGTCGGCGTAACATACCATACATCGTAATAAGTGGCAACCGCCGCCTTCTGGTCCTGGCAGTGCCAAATTGCCAACATAGTGGGTTTCATCTGGATTCTGAGATTGGTGTCGACGGCATGCGCAGTGGTGTTTGCATTTTTCCGAGTGTGCGTGTTCTTGTATGCGATACCCAGGCTGCCGTTCTTCGTTACTGTTGGAGGGGAAGCAGCAGCAAAAAGGTTCTTGCAGCGGACGAAGAAGCTTCCCGTCATCAAAGCGGAGGTGCGGGCAGAGATAAGGGCCGCAGCCGACCTCGAGGTCACTCAAAAACTGAATAAATGTCTCCCTGGAGAGAGGTTGGGACGGGTCTGAACCCACGTCGAAAAGGCGGCTGCTCCACATTGTGCCCATTGTGAACCGATGTTCGAAGACATCGTCACTCGCAGGTGACAACCTGATATGGCGTGTTTGTGGTGGGATATCAGGTACGGATGGCAACACCCCATTGGCATTTGTGCAGCCTTCCCAAGCACAACGCTGGGAACACGAAAAAATATACAAATCCTCGCCCTGCCAGCCGCTATTTTGAAGACGTCTCCGTTCCTCGGACCATATAGCCCACGACAGCTGGACGTGTGGGCACATACGAAAACGGCCTTGCCATCCAATACATTCACGTCTGATGGATAAGAACCGATATCGACGTTGGTACTCCGAGAACATGCCGCGCTTGTGATAAGAGCGGCAGCGGCTGCAAAGCATAGGCTGACTGAGCCACTTGAGACGCTTCTGCAGCTGGCCGGATCGATCAAAGTCGGCACACCCCGTGCAAAGGTCTCGAACGTCCCGGCGGATGAGTGCGGCCCACTCTAGTCGAATCGCCTCGCGGCGGGCTTTCGATCCGTGGCATGGCCAGATCTGGCGAATATCGTAGGTGTCATCAAAGGGCTTGTCGGCGCGGTTGCCGCCCATGGCTGTGATCAGAGCGGCGAAGCGATTGCATGTTTGTCGAATCATTTGCTGGGAAAGGAAGTCGGACTTGTGAAAGATCATTAGCAGGAGCTCGTTGGGCAGGTGGTAGAGTATGGAGTCAAGTGTATTCTGTCGTCTCTTTTGGCGCCAGGTGGCAGTCTTGGCGGTCGTTGTAAAAGTATCTTTCTTGTGGTCGTGGTTTAAACTCTGTATAGATGATTGATATGTTTTTAAAGGGGGGCTGCGTTTTTCTTGTTCGAACAGTGCCTCTGCTGCATCATTTGAGACGTGACCAGACTCTGTAGAGCCATTCGACCGCCCGAATTTGAAAAGGCGGAAGAGGTCTAAAAGCGAGGAAGCTTTCATCGTGGAGTTCGAGAGTGTATGCTTGACATACTTGCAATTGAGGAGATGAAATCGTCCTCGGCAGCTCGTGGCTTAAAATGCGCAAGGAAATGTTCAGCAATATCGGCGGTAACAGAAGGAAACAGTTTGTTAGTGATAGCTACATAGCCATATTCAAAGGGCCTTGACGAACGGTGCGAGCCGCTGACTACTTGGTAGCTGCATACTTTGTTAGCCCTGCCAAGTAGCGCAAGGCTGACGAAGCGGATAAGTCCATGTCACCGTTGACGGTGCCAGAGAGGGTAGCGACTATTAAAAATTCGAAACGAGAAAGGAGACAAAAGATCAAATAGAATGGGAAGTCAATATTCATTTGTGGGTCTAAGACTAACTTGCGCCGAACAGTTTGCGCCGCCAACACTTGTCATCGCCAGTCGAAATGCAACTCGCACGTCCAAAGGATGTCAGGGGTGTAGAACTAATTGTGGGAAGAGCGCATTAAAGGAAGAAGACAACGGGTAAAAAACAGGCGCACGTAACGATGGAATCACACAGTATCATTACACACAATAGGGAAAAAGCCCCAAGCACTAGTCGTCGCACCCTCACTCGCTCGAGGAACTACCGGCCGCATCAGACGTTCCGTGTGCGTTGCCGTCCTGATCCATGTGTTCGGTGGCGTGCGAGCTGCTAGCAGGCACCGCCGGGACGACCAGAGAGTTTTTGGCCGAACCCCGGTTTCCAGCGGGAACGGGCAGAGGTGCGGGCGTCGATGGCATGCCGCGGGCCACAACATCGTTGGCCGTATCGTGACGGTTTTGCTTAGTCGGATCTTGCCAGCCAGTCGCCTGGTCATTGGCCACGGCGGCGTTGTACTTTTGAAAGGCCGTCTCGACGAGCGACCCAACTTCGCGTCGATCACGACCAACCACACCCGCAACTAACAGCGCGTCCGTCTCCTCGATCCAGTCCTGCACACGCCGAAATGTCGCGCCGCTTTTGCGGAGCCGGCCGGGCAAGCCCTGGCCCTTCATGAGCGCAAACACGCCGGCGAGGACAGTGTTGGTGGCACCGAGCACGGTAATAGCCACAGTGTGGTCCTGGGCGGAGGGACCGAGCGTGGTGAGCACTGCACCCACCAAAATCTGGGCCACGTGGCAGGCGTTCAAGAGGCCGTTGAGCACAGAGGCTTGCCACATCTTGGCCTTCTTCTCCTTGATGACGCGGGCGTAGATGCCGGTGGGCTTGGAATCGCGGGGCATACCACCAGACTCGGGGTCATGGCGTGTCGGACAGTGGCTGACGTCTGCGGACGGGGTAGGGGGCCGTGTGCTCGATGTCGGAATGCCTACGGCCTCGCGGAACAAGACAACGTTTTCGTCATTGGCACGACGCATGTCGAGGCCAGCAGGGTCGCCCCAGGGTCCAGAAGTGGCAGAGTTGACAGCGTCGACCGCATCGGCGGCACCGGGGCTATCGTTTGTGTTGTCAGTTCCATTGTTGTCATCCGAAGGCCCGTCCGACGGTCTGTCTGCAAGTCTACTCGATTTACTGCTGTTGACGGTGCCGCTGTGGTCGCCACCAGAAGCGGTAGGTAATGCATCTGGGGGACCGGACTCGGGGAGCGGAAGCGTCGACGGTGGCTTGGGAGGGCGCCAGTGGCCGTGTGCAAGGCCACGCCAGGGCAGGATGGACGGCAAGAATGACTTTTGAGCGCCTTTTCCAGCCTGGCCTGCTGTCGTGTCGTTGGCGTCAGCGAGCAGCGGCGTGTGCTCGTTTGAATCGTGGAAAGTCTCGTTCGGGGACGACATCTTGTAGTATAACGACTTGTCTTTTGGTTCTTGTCTTTTATGGTCTTGTTGGATCTGACGATGCAATGAAAATGGGACGATGGAGATGGGGTGGAAGATGAGGGAGAGAGACGAAATGAGGATGAAGTGCCGGCGACGATGGCCAACGTAAACAGGAGAAAAGTGGCAAAAGGCAGCGGCGATGGAACCCATCAGGCAGTCCGCTTCATCTGACCAGCATGTTTGCCTGTTCCATCAAAACAGGAAGGCGTCACTTGAGCATCCTGTTCTGTGTGCTGTTTTGGTCGTGTGAGGCAGCTGCGACTCAGACAGAGACAGCCGACCAAGGTCGCCTGACGCTCTTTCCTCGTTCCCACCATGCTGTGTGCCTCGCGACAAAAACGGCAATTGCGTCAAAGGTTGTCGTGACTGCGCGTCTCGCTTTGCAACGCAGGAGCGTTTATCGAGCGCTTGTCATCGCTCTTTCTGCCAGACGAGGCAACACTTGTTGCCTTTTCAACCTTGGCGCTGGTAAACAAAAGACTGAGTCAGGGGCGTTGTACGGAATACTTCGTTCTGTGTAGCTTGCTCTTAACGCCAAGGACGAATTCGCTTAGTCAGTTGTGCCAGTCACATGACCCCACCTGTCTCCCCGTCGCGGAACTGGCCCCAAAATTTCCAAAACGCGACGGCGTCGTTTTCTCGTAGCCAACTGCACGTCTTGCTGCATTGCATCGCGACACGGGGAGCTTCCACACAACGACTACGCTCCTTTGGCAAACAAATCAGTTCGCCAACGTGCGGAACGAATTCGATTGACCGCGGCGCCATCGTCGGCGTGTGCATTCAATCCGCATTGGCTTGCATTGCGCACTTTCATCAATTCATCCCTGGCGTTCTTTAGCTTTTCTCGTATCGACATTCCATCTCGCATCTCGCATTTCGAATCTCGAATCGCTTCCCTCGAGTGTCCTTACCATCAACGACAACAACATTTTATCTACTTTTCCTCTCCTCCCTTGATGCGATAGTCGACACCACATCTCGTTTCCTTCTTCCCTACACAATGGCCGGCACAGCACCGCCAGTGCCGTCCGCAACATCGGCGGCACCGCAGGCGTACTGGTCGTCATACTCGGCGCGCCTGCGCGCGTACCACAATGCGTTGCTGGTGCCCGTCAACCCGGGCGCCCCTGTCGCGCCCAAGACGACCAAGCGCGGCACGACCATCATCAACTACGCCGAAGACGGCTTCGACGACTACCTGGACGACGACGACGACGACTCGCGGCGGCGTCCGTCCAGTCTGCGGCTGCGGGGGACGCCGACAGGGACGCCGGGCGGTCCTGGTTCAGGGGCCCCGGGAACATCCACACCAGGCGAGCCGGCTGACCGCATCAAGGACGCAGATGGGCCCGTCGAAGTCCAGGGGGTGTGGCGCGACTGGCAGGGCAAGACGCGGGTGCCGCGGTCGGACCTGGCCAACTATGCCCAGGCCTGCCTGCCCTCGACTCTCATTCCGATCCGCATTGACGTGGAGATTCCCCCCTACCTACCCATGGCGCCACTCGGCCCACCGATTGGCCCGCCGCCGGGCGCGCACGCGTCAGTGCTGGCGCAGTACGACATGACGAACCCGCTGAACCGGCAGCCGGGCGAGGCGACGGTCCCGTTCCGGCTCAAGGACACGTTTCTGTGGAATCTGCACGAGACGCTGATTACGACGGACCAGTTTGCGATTACCCTTACGCAGGACCTGGATTTGCCGGTGCGCAGCACGGTAGCGGCCGAAATCAGCAAGCAGATCCGCACGCAGCTCGAGGAGTATGCGGGCGTGGCGCTGCACCCGCTGTTCCATTCCCATGCGTCGTCGGCAAGCAAGACACACGCACAAGCGCAGCCACAGGCGCCACAACCAACACAACGCGACTCGGCCACACCGGCACCGGCGGCCGCCGGTACCCCCCACCTCTCGTTGAGCCGCGCCGACACGCCGCTGCGCAACACTGGCGCTGCCACCCCGTCACGGCTGGGGGGCCACAGCACGCCGGCGCCCGTGACGGCCGTCGCCGAAGCCATCGCGCCCGACGCGGACGACTACAACCCCGACGACACGTACCGCTGCATTGTAAATCTCAACATCAACCTGGCGTCCCGGCTCTACACGGACAAGTTTGAGTGGTCGCTGCTGCACCCACCGGGCACGGCGGAGGCGTTTGCGCGGCAGACGTGTGCCGACCTGGGCCTGGCGGGCGAGTGGGTGCCAGCCATGACGCATGCCATCTACGAGGCCGTGCTGCGGTTAAAAAAGGAGGCGTGCGAGTCGGGCGGACTGGTGGGCGGTGGCCTGCCGTCGGATTTTCCCAACGATGCCGCGTTGGGACATGCGGCCGGCGGTGGTGGTGGTGGTGGCGACGAGGACGACGGGAGCCGGGGTGTCGGCGGCTGGCGCTATGATCCGGACACGCTGGGCGACGCCTGGGAGCCCAAAGTCGAGATTCTGAGCAAGGAAGAAATCGAGAAGCGCGAGTACGACCGCGAGCGGCAGCTGCGGCGGCTGCGGCGGGAGACGGCGCGGTTCAGCAGCAACACGGGGATGGCGGGCGGGCTGCCGGCTGGGTTTGGCGCGTTGGTCGAGGAAGAAGAGCGCATGGGCCGCGGCGAGCGCACAAAGAAGAAGCGGCGGTTCCGGAGTCTGTCGCCGCTGGGGCGGGGGACGCCAGGACGGGCGACGCCCGACGTCGGCAGTGGCGGCAGTGGTGGCTATGGCGGCGGCGGCGGTACCCTCACCGACAGCGAGCGCACGTCGTGGCGGTGTGCGCACTGCCGGGTCTGGGGCACGAGCGTGTGGGCGGTGCGAGACGGCCCCCACGGACCGCGGTCGCTGTGCAACAACTGCGGCTACCTGTACGAGCGGGACCGCAAGCTGCCGCGGTGGACAAAGATGCTGCATGTCAATGATGTCATTTTGTTGTAGGCAAACTAGACGCCGAGGCGAGAAGTGAATGAGGAAGGACCTGTGGAAATGGGTGAACTGGGTGACAAGGGGAAAAGGACGGGAGTATGGAGCCGGAGTTTGGAGGATCTGCTATTTTGTTATGGTTTCTTCTTCGGTCAGAAGACACTGGTCTCTCGTCTACCTGTGGCATGTTTTCTGGCCATGGCAACAATAATGAACCCTGGTGATTTAGGGGCCTGGCGGTTGAGGCTGGACGGAATGTAATATTCTGTATGTTGTAGTTTGTACTATTTGGGTCAGGGCCTCGATGCTCTGTATATTTGTAGTATTTATTTCTATTCTCTGTCTATTTAGTTTTCATGTGATTCATGTCAATGGCCTTTTTCTCTGTCGTTCAATGTGACTGAATATTGATGCTGGGACACATTAATATATGTTTTATTCCCCCAATACTCCACATCAACGGCAAACAATGCAGTTATGCCGTCACTGCTGTTTAGCCAGAGTGGCCACAATTGCTGAAACCGACAACGGAGTGCCGTATGGTACTGGAAATAAATAACAATTTCAAAGAAGCATTACTCTGTCTTGTTTCTGAATGTACAACTTCAAAATGACAGCAATACGCCTTCTACTTGCCTTTTACTCGGTGGTGGTGTCTGTCGCCGCCTGTCCTTTGTCTCTACTTTCATCGACTCCGTCATATCCCATTTCGAGACCACACGACCGTCCACTGCAGCTGACTGGTCCGCACCACTGTGTCGACAATGTTTGTGTGTACGCCGATCCGCTTTACGGCGGCGGCAGCGGCATTGCCGTTGTAACGACAGCCGAGAATGTGGAGTTGCTCGAACGTCTTCCTCCAGATTTTGGCGACGCTGCCACCACGCAAGTCACCGATCCGCCTCCATTCTACGAGGCGTACGTGGCCGGCAAGGGTCTAGGCCTCGTGGCCAACAGCACCATCCGCCGCGGTGACAAGCTGATGGTGCACGTTCCGACGCTCTTGACCCACTGGGACACGCATGCCAAAACGGCGGATGCGCAGTTGGACGGCTTGTACCAAGCCGCCACGCAAAGGCTGCCGGCGCCTGCTCGCCGGCGGTTCCGGCAGCAGATGCACATCGGCGGCAGCGGCGTCTACGCAAAAATCGAGACCAACTGTTTCCGGCTGTTTTTGGACGGTGGGCGTGACGAGGCGACGGGGCATTTGGGGTGTTTTCCGGCGGCGGCCCGCGTCAACCACGATTGCCGGCCAAAGTACTTCCCTCCCCATCTCTGCACCGTCCACACATCCTCGACGCTGTTTGTGAAGATGACTAACGTGCGGCCGCAGCCTCCACTACCACTTCCACGGCATCACGCAGACCGTCGTGGCCGTCCGCGACATTCGTCCCGGCGAAGAGTTGTCGGTGAGCTACGTCGACTTGCTGCTGTCCCGCGCCGAGCGGCAAGAGCGGCTGCGCGACTGGGGATTTGAGTGTGCGTGCCAGTTGTGCCGAAACGACACGGCGGCAGCAGAGAGCGACAAACAGACGCAGGACATCCTGGCGCTCCGGGCCCAGCTCGACAGCGGGGACACTGCGACGTCCGCCAACAGCGGCATCGAGCTCGCCATCTTGTACGAAGATGCCCACCTCGACACGCTGGTGGGCCAGCAGGCATACACCCGCGCGGCGCTCAACTGTGCCCTCTTTGCCGAGGAGGCGTGTGCGGTGGCGTTTGCGCACAAGGCGATGGAGGCGCTGGTGGTCGAGGCTGGTGAGCACGCCGGGGACCTGGCGTCGATGTGGCGGCTGGCGACGAGTCCACAGACGCACTGGGCTTGGGGGTTGAGAGCGCGAGCGTAGCGAGGAGAACGAAGACAAAGAGCGTAGCGAGGAGAAAGAGGACAACAGGGGATGGCAGTTTGTACTCCGTGAGGCCCTATGTAAATAGTTGATTGTGGAGGTGACCGACGTTCCGCGCTTTCTTTTAGTGGACTTGGGCTCGGTGGGTACCTGCCCGGGACTGCATCTCGTCGAAAAATGCCCCGAGGCACCGCGAGAGGAAGGAGCAAGGGGAAGGGTTAAGAGGGCCACAGACAATAGTCTAAACCCTGATTGCTGACACTCAAAGTACCGCACATGAGGAGTTGTGAGACATTAATTCCAAAACAAAAAAAATTCAGTGTATAATTTGCGGTTTCTTTTGTTTGCTGGAGATTTTTGCCTGGGTCGACTGTTGCCCCTGATCATCATTACTGTCCTGTATTTTCAGTATTTATGCGCTAAAGGCACTGTAAAAGCTGCGGGGTAACTAATACTACCCCTTTTTTGAGCTGTTTTCGCTGGGGCGGAACGGCCGAATGACGTTGACTTAATTGCTGTTCCCCGCCTAAAACGTAAGACCCCTTCGGCGTACTCTCGCTGTTACTTCCTGCCCTTTGTGGTCGTGTGCTGTAAAGAACCTTCCCTTCTGGGCACGAGTCCGTTTTTGGCGCGCACTGGAGCGCAACGGGCGTTCCGAGGAGCTCTCAGGAAGGAGCTCTTCTACGTAGTGACGCTCTTCGTCGTAGTCCTAGCTTTGTCTCCGTCTCACTCTTTTCATCTTTCTGCAACCCATCATCTCACCTCTACGGCGTACAACACCGACTGCCTGACAACATCTCTCCACGCTCAACACCCATCATGACCACCGTCCCCGTCATCGATCGGCTGGGCCAGATCTACACCGAGGATGCCGTGCCCGCGCAGACGACCCGGTGGCAGCATCTGCTGGCGACATTCCGGGCGAGACACGGCCGCGAGGCCGATTTTGTGGCGCGCAGTCCGGGGCGGGTGAATGTGATTGGCGAGCACATTGACTATTCGCTGTACAGCGTGCTGCCGATGGCGATTACGGGAGACTGCATCATTGCCGTGGCCATGGGTGGGAACGACGGGAGCGAGGACAAGGACAAGGACAGCGAGCGACGCGAGGATGCAACATGGACGGTGGACATCAGCAATGTGCTGCCCAAGTTTGCGGCCCAGACGTTTACGTTTGCGGCGGACGACGAGGTGGCCATCGACGCGAGCGTGCACGAGTGGACCAACTACTTCAAGTCGGGGCTGCGGGGTGCTCTGGCGCTCCTGCGCAGAAAGCGGGCGGCGGCCGGTCTCCCCCCACTGCGTCCGCGCAGCCTGCAGGTGGTGCTGGACGGCACGGTGCCCGTGGGCGGCGGGCTGAGCTCGAGCGCGGCGTTTACGAGCTGCAGCGCGCTGGCGGTGCTGGCGGCCAACGACTATGACAATAAGGGAAACATTGACAAGACGGAGCTGACGGAGCTGGCGATTGTCAGCGAGCGCAGCGTGGGCGTCAACTCGGGCGGCATGGACCAGTCGGCATCGGTGTTTTCGGAGCGCGGGTCGGCGCTGTTTGTGAGCTTTGCGCCGACGCTGACGGCGCGCCCCGTGTTCTTCCCGGCGGCGCCGTCGCCCGAGACCGAAATCTGCTTTCTGATTGCGCAGTCGTTTGTGGCCGCCGACAAGTTTGTGACGGGCCCGATCCACTACAACCTGCGCGTCGTCGAGTGCACGCTGGCGGCGGCCGTGCTCAACGCCGTCCTCAACCCGCCCGGCACGCGCCTGCCCGGCGACAACGCGCCCCTCGGCATCAGCCTGCACGGGTTCCACGAGACGTACTTTGCGCTGCAGGAGCAGGGCGGCGTGCAGAACACCCCGCGCTCGCCCAAGGCGCAGCTCCAGACCCTCGTCGCGCTGGTCGACAAGCATTTGGCGTCCGAGCAAGGCTACACGCGGGAGGAGATTGCGTCGACGCTCGGTGTGACGGTGGCCTCGCTCGAAACGGACTACATGAGCACGTTCCCCGTGCGCGCCGAGCGCTTCAAGCTGCGGCAGCGCGCGCAGCATGTGTTTAGCGAGGCGCTGCGGGTGCTCGACTTTATGGAGGTGTTGGAGGCCGCCCGCGAGGCTGGCCATGGCGACGTGTCCACGTCGGAAAAACTGGGTGCCCTCCTCAACGCCACCCAAGACAGCTGCCGCGACCTGTACGAGTGCAGCTGTCCCGAGCTCGACGACCTGTGCGCGATTGCGCGCCGCGCCGGTAGCCTCGGCAGCCGCGTGACGGGCGCCGGCTGGGGCGGGTGCAGCGTGCACCTGGTGCCGGCGAACAAGGTGGACGCGGTCCGCAAGGCTTGGGACGACGAGTACTACAGCAAGCGGCCCGAGCTGACGGACGAGCAGCGAGCGGCAGCTGTGGTGCTGAGCCGGCCGGGCAGCGGTAGTGCCATTTACGTGGGGGTTGGTGTGAACTGACGGAGAATGCGACGTGGTACTGTTTAGCATAAAAGTTAAAAAATGAATAACGTTATTCATCATCTATCGTACATGTAGACCCTGTCTACGATTGTGTCGCCGCATCCTTGGGCCGCTTTCTGTCCACATTTTTGATCTTGCGCTGCTTCTTGACCTGCACCCGGCGATATTTGATGTACAGCGTCCACGCATCCCGCAAGACAATCCACAGCAGGCCGCCCACCAAGCTGCGGCCCCATCTCTGGGTCAAAAGCCCTCCAGGACGACCACCTCCGCGCACCGTCGTCTGGAACGCCACTGGCGGTGTGACCCATTTGCGCGGCAGGACGTGGCCCAGAAGAGTGCCAAGGGTGGCGGCGAAGCGGGGTAGCAAGAGCTGGGTAGTGATGGCGGCCAGAATGTCGGAGACAAACATGCCGCCGCCTCCACCGCCTCCACCGCCGCCGCCACCGCCGCCGCCGCCAGCATGCGCAGGAGGGGGAGGCGCCACTACTGCCGGCACGGGACCGTTGGCTTCGGCCACCTGAGCGGCCAGGGCCTCGGCGAGTGGGATGGCATCCCGATTGGCACCACCGAGGTCGCCAGCGCCGTGGTCGGCATCTGCAGCCACACCCAGCCGCGCCCGTAGAATGTCAGGTGGTGGCAAGGCAGCGTCGTCGTCGTCGTCGTTCCCAACGCCCACATTGCCCACGTCGCCCAGTATATTGAGGTCGTCGTCGCGGACCACCCTAGGCGGCAAGATCTCGTCGTCGTCATCGTCGTCCACCCATCCGTCGTCGTTGTTGTCGTCGTTGTCGTCGTCGTCGTCGTCGCCCTGTGGCTCCTCCTCCACCTCCTCGACCACAATGTCCACGGCCAGCTGAAGACCCATTGGGCCTGGTCCATCCTCGTTGTCGCCGTTTTCGTTGCCGTTGTCATTGTCGTGGCCCGCGAGCTGGGCCATGAGTGCACCCAAACGGCGCAGACGGGCCACGACGCCGCGCTGGTCGTCGCCGTTCGGGTCACCGTTCGCGTTCCGGGCCGCCGGCGCCCGCAGCTCTTGGGGGCCATTGTTCTCCGCCTCCTCAGTCTCCGGCCGCCCGCGCAGGGCCCGGTTCAGCCGCCGCTCCAGCCCGCCAAACAGGTCGTAGTAGGCCGTCGCATAGGCAATGCTGAGCGTGGGCATGGCCACGACGGCCCAGCGCGGCGACGGCGGCCAGCGCGGCAGGTGGTGGCGCGACACGAGAGTCGCGCCGTAGATGAGCGACACGGGCAGGGCGATGAGGTTGGCCAGGCTCGGCACGGCGCGGTGCAGCAGCAGACTGGGCGCCACGAGGTTGAGCAAAAACACCTTGTTGACAAACGACATGCTGTCGCGCCAGCGGAGGGCCACGGGCGCGCCGGGCGGTCGCTGCTGGCCCCCGGCGGCCGCCGCCGCCGCCAACACGTCCGCCGCCGCGTCTTCGAAACTGGACAAGAGCCACGCCATGGTCTCGCCCTCGCCGGCAAATGCGGCCATGGAGTGGTACCCATAGAAGCTCGACCCGACCACGCCCATGCCCATGAGCATCGTGCCCAACAACGCCGGGGCCGTGTGCTGGTACGCACGGACGGCGCGGTCGCCCAGGGCCACGAGCGCGTCGTGCGGCTCGACGGTGCGGATGCGCGCGTTGCAGGCGGGGCACCGCAGCTTCTTCCCGCGGTTGGCGCTCTGCTTGAGCGTCACCTCGGTCTCGGCGATCCATTGGAGCATGCAGTCTTCGTGCGCGTCGAGAGAGCACGGGCAGGGCGTGACCCAGGCGGCGTCGGGCGTTTCGTCGGCCGTCTGCAGGCAGATGAAGCAGGACTTTTCGTCGGCATCGTCCACTGGGGTGGTCCCCGTCGTCTCGGCGGAGACCATGGTGCTGTGTGGTGGTGGGCGTTGGAATGAGTTGACGGTCGATGGAAAAAGTCGAGACAAAGCCACTACTCAGCGCATTTCAGTGTCTCGCCAGCGAGCAAAATTAAGAAGTCATCGACAAAACTGGTGGCTGCTCGCGTCGTTTGTGTCACGCAGAGGCAAGGCCGTGGATTTCGACCTCGGTATGTTGTGCTTTGGTCTTGTTGGCGATCTTGTGCTTGTTTGTGCTACTGCAAAAACACTATGACTCTCACGCCAAAGCTGGGGAAGCTCGTACTGTGGCCCTTCACAGTATGCACTGTACACGTACTGAATCCACGTGCAACCGCCACCAGCAGGCTGCCACACAATGTGTAAACTGGTCAACATCTGTCCTGTGAAAAGTGGACCCCAGCCGAGCCTTCCACTGCCGCCAAACGACCCCTCCAAAAGGACGCTCTTTCCTCGTGTGGAGTCTGCATTGGGGTTGGGCTTCTGCGAGGTGCTGTTGGTTTCGACGGTGGCAGGTACGAAGCACGGCGTAGTTAGTTGACACCAAAGCAACATCACCACTTTTGCCTTTGACTTCAACGTCTCACCTTTTCTCAACCACTCCTCCTTTACACCCACACACCCACACATAAGCTCACTCAACATGGTAAGTCTGTGCTACGCTTCGCCATGTCTCGCTACGCTC
Organism: Sporothrix globosa; assembly: GCA_001630435.1. Classification (NCBI taxonomy): domain Eukaryota; kingdom Fungi; phylum Ascomycota; class Sordariomycetes; order Ophiostomatales; family Ophiostomataceae; genus Sporothrix; species Sporothrix globosa. Next base: position 136,354 of record LVYW01000006.1, read on the forward strand.
GACATGCTCCGCACTAACAGCTCTAGTCCCTCACGTCAAAACAGCGCCTGGCGCTCGCCATTTGCGACTTCTTGTCGACGTCGGCGTCCGACGGCACCATTGCCGCCGACGAGCGCGATTCGGTCGAGGTGGCCATTACCTGTGTGGCCGAGTCGTTCAAGGTGGACCCGACGGACAAAGCGGCCGTCAAGGAGGCGGTGGGCGGGCAGTCGCTGGAGAAGATTTACTCGGTGTATGAGAAGTTGAGAGGCGCAGGAGGTGCCGCAAGCGCGGCGCCGTCTTCTTCGACCGCGTCTGCGTCGTCGTCGGCGCCGGCTGCTGCCGCCGCCGCCCCCTCCTCCTCCACTCCTGTGGAACCCTCTGCTGCCACCAAGAAGGAGGCCGAAGGCCTCAAGAGCAAAGGCAACGCCGCCATGGCCCAAAAGGACTACGCGTCCGCCATTGCCCTCTACACCCAGGCGCTCGGCCTGCACCCCAACAACGCCATCTACCTCTCCAACCGCGCCGCCGCCCACTCGGCCGCCAAGGACCACGCCAGCGCGCGCACCGACGCCGAGGCCGCCGTCGCCATCGATCCCAACTACACCAAGGCCTGGTCCCGCCTGGGCCTCGCCAAGTTTGCGCTGGGCGACGCCCGCGGCGCCATGGACGCCTACCAGCAGGGCATTGCCTACGAGGGCAACGGCGGCAGTGATGCCATGAAGAAGGGCTACGAGACGGCCAAGCGGCGGGTGGACGAGCTGGAAGAGGAGGAGCAGTCGTCCCGGGATGCCGTCTCGGCCAGCTCTCCCGGAGCGGGTGGCGCCGGTGTTGGCGGCATGCCCAACCTGGGTGACCTGGCCGGCATGTTTGGGGGCAGTGGTGCCGGCGGTGCGGGCGGTGGCGCTGGTGGTGCTCCCGACTTTGCCTCCATCATGAACAACCCCATGTTTGCGTCCATGGCCCAGAACCTCATGTCAAACCAGGAGCTCATGTCCAGTCTCATGGGTAACCCCCGCCTGCGCGAGATGGCCAACCAGTTTGGCAGCGGCGGCGGCATGCCCGACCTGTCCGCGCTCATGTCCGACCCGAGCATTGCCGACATGGCGCGGAACATGATGCGCGGCGGCGGTGCTGGTGGCGCCGATGGTGCCGGTGGTGCCGGTGCTGGTCGTGGCTCGGGCAACAGCGAGTAGTGGATAGAAGGAAGGGGGCGATGTAAAGGCGGAGGTGGGAAGACCTTTTGCTATTCCGGTTTTTATTTTGTCACATTTTTGCAGTCACGATTTCCCTTGGTGAATAATAAATAAATTCTATTTTACGTCTTCTCAAGTCTAGTCGGTAATACACCATCGCCAAGTATTTGACTTTTTATGTATCCCGTACAATGTACGCTGTTAAGAGTTATAGACAGTGTCATGGCATCACTTACAAAATCATGTTCGAAAGCTCTCGATCTACTAAATACACTGTTTTCACTAAGTAAAACTGCTAAATACGCAGCCTGTTTTGACGTCCATATAGCACAGATAGTCTGCCCCACTTGATGTTGCGCTGGCCATTGAAAAATCTCAGTTTCAACCTCATCTCAGCCTTGTGAGACATGTTCAGTCCATAGCCAACCGCATCCACGCCCACAACCACCACAATGGACGATCCACACAACGACGAGGTCTTGAGTCATGCCGCGTTCTGGGACGGACGGTATGCCGTGGCGGTGAAGGACGATGGTGAGGTGGAGAGTGAGGCTACCAAAACAGCCCCAACCGACGAACCAACACACGAGTGGTTCCGCTCCTACAGCGACCTCGAGCCGTTTTTGGCCAAAGTGCTGTTTGACCGGCCAAGATGTCGGCCGGCCGACAATCCCAGTATCCTGCACCTCGGGTGCGGTGATAGCGTAGGTCCCTGTTCCCCCCTTCGTGCCAACTGGGATGGTACATGAATATTAATGTTACCCAGGTCATCCCTGCTGAACTCGAGGCACGCGGCTACCACAACCAGCTCTGCGTCGACTTCTCGTCGACTGTGATCCAGTTGATGACGGCGCGGTACACTGGCCGGTCCATGCGATGGCAGCAGATGGATGTGCGCCACATGACGGACGTGCCGTCGGCGTCCGTCCAAGTCTGCTTCGACAAGGGCACGCTCGATGCCATGATCCACGGCAGTCCGTGGAGCCCGCCAGACGATGTGCTGGACAACACGGGCCGCTACTTGCGGGAGGTGTACCGCGTGCTGGCAGACGAGGGCGTATTTGTGTACGTGACATTCCGGCAGCCGCACTTTATCCGGCCACTGTTTGACAAGAGTCTTCAGAGTGAGGACGGCAGTGCAGAGTGGAACATGGAGCTGGAGATTCTGGGAGGTGCAGAAGGGACCTTCAACTACTACGGCTGGGTCATTATGAAAGGGAAACGGAGTCAGTAAAAGTACAGTCGCCCAAAGGACCAAGGACCAGCGCGTGCCTTCTCACATGGGAGAATGGACGGCAGCCACTTGCAGGCAGTCACCAACAGCAACAACAACGCAATGTTTGATGTTGTTGATTCGGTTCAGTCCGGGTTGTCAGTTGCCGAAAGGTGTACATGCAAGGTACATAAACAGCCTCACGCTATACAATTACAGACAGCACCCGAATCACCGAATCAATTACGCCACTGTCTGGATGACACTATTGGAGGCGCTCCCGTTGGCACGAGCAAAAGCATGTCTTATTCTTTTTATATAATACTCGCCTTTGAAAGAGACAATAAAATACGTCAGGCAACAGTTCCACAACAAAACCCAGTACTGGTAAGATTGAGACATCAAGATGAACAATTAAAACTCTTTCTTCTTACTATGAGAAAAGAAGAAAATCAATATAACAAATAAGAACATAAAATAAAAGAAACGAAAACAGAACGGAGACAAAAAAAAAATACAAGAGCGTCTCGATCTATAATAGCGATTCAAGTCGATCTAAACTACTAGCAAGGCAATCCACCGCCATTGTTGCTAAGTGTATCTCTGCTGTTGATATTCCCGAGGCCTGAGCCAGCACAATCTCATCCCTGTTCATCCTAAGAGAGCCGCGCCCGTCTTGCAAGGCCAAGCGAGTGTATTCATAAATGGCCCGTCTCTCGGCGTCTGGTGCTGCTTCCAGCACACGCACAAGATCGCCGTTGAGTTTCGTCAATTGGGATGCCCAGCAGGCCGTCATCGTCAGACCCCGGCCCCGGTCCGGGCTGTGTTGCTGTGGGGGAGGCGGCGGTGGCAGGGCCGCGTGCGGTCGCCAGTATGCCAAGGCAGCAACAATTGCTGTTGCAATTATTCCTATGGACCCGGCAACATCAAAACCGTCCTTCTAAGACGGGGAGTCTCCAGTGCTCGCCGCGGCCGATTGGGGGGAAGTGGGCTGCGCAGCCACAGCTTTCGCTGCGGCTGCGAGCACCGCTACTCCGCCCAAGCCGACCACAGCAAACCTGCCAAGCTGTGATGGCTCTTGTTGCTGTTGCTGATGCTGCTGCTGCTGCTGCTGCTGGTGCTGCTGCTGTTGCTGCTGTTGCTGCTGTTGCTGCTGTTGCTGCTGTTGCTGCTGCTGCTGCTGTTGCTGCTGTTGCTGCTGCTGCTGCTGTTGCTGCTGTTGCTGCTGTTGCTGCTGTTGCTGCTGTTGCTGCTGTTGCTGCTGCTGCTGCCGGTGCTGGTTTTGTTGTTGCGGCTGCTGCTGTTGCTGCTCATGCTCCTCCTCCTCTTCTTGCTGCTGCTGCTGTTGTTGTAGGCAGCTGTTGCTGCTGCTGCATTTCCTGGTGGAGCTGCTGGTCAAGCAGCCGGCGCTCCTCTTCCTCTTCATCTTGCTGCTGCTGCTGCTGCTGCTTTTGTTGGTTTCTGCGCCAGAGGCGCAACTCCCTTTGCGTGGACATGCTGAATGAATGGGATGGCTACCTCTCAAAAGTTGTAAAAGTAAACAAATTTAATTCCTGTAAACGCTTTATTATATCCCATGTCCATTCTTCCTTCTCCATCTGTACAGTTTTACAAGTATAGTTCGTAGAGGGAAGAGCTACCCAGCGACCAATTTTGTTCCTTATATGGGAAGGAGCTGCAATCCGATCCAATTCCAATACTCACACGCTCCTTCCTAATGAATTGAGCAAGATATTGGGTGTGAATGTTTGCTCCCCTCCTTCCGAAAGGCGGAGAATAGCAAAGACTCACTGTATTCAAGATTTCAAGGCCGGAGAGTACAGCAACCAAATCGGGTAGAGCGAATAAGTGTGGTTGGCTCTTAAATAAGAAAGAAAAACATTTTTCAATACTCGGAAAAACAACTCCTCTACAAGTGCATGAGAACGAGTAGAATCATCAATGTTTCTACGACCATCCTTATAACAGCGGCAGCATCCAGCTCCCAAGTCACGGCCTTTGAAAGGACAGCAAAACAATGTTTGCCGTTCTGTTAATAGGATTTCAGGATTTCAGTTCTTACTTTATAGCAAGGCCTGTTCCACGGTGTATTCAGCATATGTCGTTCTGGAAAAAAGACACCAGACCAAAATAAAGATAAAAATTAAAAGAGGGGGGGGGGGGGGGGGGGGGGGGGGGGGGGGCGGGTTGTAACATAACGAGAACATGTTCATATCTCAGGTAACTTATCAAACGTATCAACGGACCATGATGTGCTTCTCAACTAGAGCTGGAGGCAGTTACTTATAAAATACATCAGCACTTAGGCGCTTAGTGTAGTTCCTTGTGGATTACGCCGGACACTTGGTGAAGCTACTCTCTAATTCAGTACATTCTGCAGTTGATGTACATAAACCGACCAGAATCACAAATCACAGTCACAAATCACAAGCGCACAACTACACTCAGCACCCAGCCTGATTACGCCACTCTCTTCCCGTCTTCAGCACCTACCAGCAATACAAATAACGTTGAACTTCGCATATTGGAAAATCACTTTGATTTTTGCATCTTTCCATACACTACAGAAAAAGGCCAACCGACACGACGCCAAAAAGAGAACAAACGATGGCCGGCCACACCTCAACTTGGACATCAACCTTTGATGGGCCTCACACCCGCGAGCTTTTGAATGCATTCGAATACTTGGAGAAGTTGGCCTACATTGCTTCGCATAACACATTCGTCGCCGCCGATAATGTCAAACTTCGAGGCTGGGTATACGACCACTATGTCGCCGAGACGTGCGCCACAATGGCCTTTGCCGTGACCACCGCAGTCCACGCCGCGTTCGACGACCTCAAATCCGACTGGAAATCCTCTTCCAGCGGCAGAATAGTCCACACCAAACGCCCCGTCGTAGCAACTGCATTGTACGAAGGTACGACCGAGATGGCCATCCTGGGGGGCCATGCGGCCCACTATGCGGCATCGACTTCAGCAGCCGCGCGTTGGAGCTGGAGCCACCTCGGCGCCGTCATTTTGCTTGCTCTGCTCGGCAATACATGGCTGGGGTGTTTCCTGTGGCCATTGGTGTCTTGGCTGGCAAAGCAGTATTCATCGCCACAGACCCCCGGTTATCCCGGTACCCTGAGCCGCAGCCGAGTGTCTTTGTCCTGTTTCGTCATTGAAATCGCAAAGGCTACACAAGCCGCCGCCAATGCGGCCAGCACTGCCATCAAGGCTGCCCAGCCGGGGTACACGAAGAGGGTCACGCGGATAGACCTCGCAAAGTACAACCAAGTACTTAAATCGCCGTTTCGCTCTTCTGACCGCGCCTCCGAGAAGAGCAAAGGCGCCGCCGTCGAGCAGCTGGGCCCACACCTAACGCCAATGCGAAGCCTCGGAAGGATAGGGGCAACAGACGCCATCATCCATCTCGACGTCGACGACGTCCGCCGGCTGCAGCTGGCCGCCCACATCGCCGCCGCCGCCGGGACCGCCGCACTCGCCGTCGCCGCTGCAGTCCGCAATACCTATCCCGGTTTGTCGCGCAAAGTAGCATCCGCCGCTGCTGCAGCCATGGACGCTGCTGGTCGTGCCACCGCGCTGCGTAAAGCCCTGACGGTGGAGTTCGCAGTGGTCTCGCAGTCCCTCACTGCAAAATACTTGTACAAGCTGGACCATTGGACTCAGATGCTGGAGCTGTCCGGGTCGCCAGACAGCATCAAGGAACGCGGCCGGGGCTACACACAAGAATGGTGTCCTGCGCTGGTACTCATGCAGCAGTATAAGAGTTATGAAGAAGATCTTCTTCGGTTGATCCAAGAGGGGGCATTGGCCATTGTGGATACAACAGCTGTCGATGTGGATGTGAGCAGGAACTATGGAAGTGATGGTGACAGCGAGGACACACTGGGACATGAAGAGCTTCTTTAATTAACTGTACAATTACCTGCCAGCCCCATTGGCTGCCTTTAAACATTCTCATCTTCTCATCATCTCCTTAACCAGGCCGACTGGCTGTTTGGCTGATTTGGCAAATGAGCGTAAGTATCGATATGAGACTTTTTGTCGCATCAAGCATCAATGTGTGGTCACTCGGCATCATAAACAAGTACAGTCATATCCAGACGCAATACGATGGTTCATAATTTAACTATTCCACTTCCAAACCTGAAAGAGACAACGCATAATATATCTCAAGACACAATCTATCGCCAGTCAGCGTCACCACCTGCAGTCCTCCATTGCCTCCTCAAGGCTTCACGACATATGTCATGTTGGTCAAATGTGTCAGGAGCCCTGACAATTTCTGCCTGGGCAAATAGAATTGTCCTCTCGGCGTGTGCCAGCAGGACTCTGGCAGCGGCCCGGTGGCAAGGTTTTTCACAGTCCTTGGCGTTTTCACAGTCCTTAGCGGACTGGATTTGTGCTTTAAGGTTTTAACCCGGTCCAGCCGGCCGACAAGGTTACTGTCGTGCCTGACAAGAATGGATTAGGGGGAGGGTGCCGGTGGTGCAGCGTGCGGTCGCCAGTATGCCAGGGCAGCAACAATTGCTGTTGCAATTGTTCCTATGGGCCCGGCAACATCAAAACCGTCTTTCTAAGACGGGGAGTCTCCGGGGCTCGCACTGGCTGGGACGCACCCTTGCCAGGACTCACTATCGCCGGCTTAACGGCAATACGTAGCTCCAAGACCCTTTTTTTCTCTTCACGGTGTTTCCGGTTGTTTTGGCAGTGACGGCGCAAGTGGGACGTCATGACCACGATCGGGCAGTGGCAAACCTAGTACTAGGTACGAGTCAGAAGTTGTTAGTATGGACGCGTTGCTCTTGTTTTGTGAACAGACGAAGAAGCGTTACCTTTCACTAGATATAAGATCCTCTGTGCCCTTGATCTTGGACGAATTCATCTTGGGAGGTCATGTGTTGTCTGAAAACGTTGCCTCCCATAGATTGAAGGAGGTATTGTTTGAGAAGGATATCATTAAACAGTGGGATAAAGTGATGCTGAAAGACGCAAAATGATGTAACAATGATGTTGACGCAAATGTGAATGATACAGGAGAATTTGAATGCGATGTGGAATAGACAGGACAGGATGTGGATGTGTGCGGAAATGATGTCGAATGATATGTGACACACCAGAATTGGACATCATGTGCAAGGCCTTGTTCCATTGTTTGTTTACGTGTCATTGTCCGTACGGCCCCAGAGGAAAGCGCGACCTATGCCTCGTGTTGGGAAGGAGCAATAGGCATACGAGGAAGGTGCATTCGATCTTGCCAGCCCATGACTATGGTCTTTCCTGATTGGGACGCACACTGCTGGAGAAGTAATAGAGAATAGAAGGAACAACGATGCATGGATGCAAGAAAGTATTGGAAGAATCTAGCTATCTTTACAATGTCTACTGATACCATCGTACAGAATAGCGGGAGGACATGCCTGAATAAGTGACTGGAAGTCGTTTCTCGCTTTGTTTTAAATTGTGGGCCTTTCTCATAATGGGAGGTAAAATAAAAGCACGAGACGAAATATGTCTTGAATAATATATAAATAAATAAAAATAAAGGTAAAGAAGCACACGTACAACAATTAATAATTTGCAGGAAAATGTCGAAAATAGAAAAAAAAGGAAAAAAGTAAAGAAAAGATTCGTTTTGTAAAAAAAAAAAATAGAAAAAAAAAAAAGTCAGAGACAAAAAAAATGACCTTCGACTAAACAAGAAGTTGACGAGCTACTCAACTGCTTCATCTATCAAATACCCTTCAGTACGACACCTGTCGTGAGACAAGGGACCCGAAATGCGACCAGGCTCAGCTTTGCGATTGCGCTCTGCAAAACGGAACATAGTTACACCGCTTTATACCTAGATCACAGCATACGACGCTTTGTGACGCTTCTGTTCGAACACATCGACGTTCTCGCTCGACCGCAAGCAATTTGATGGAGTCGGACTCTTCGAGCTCGATGGCTCTGCCGAGTGCGAAATGGGCGTCCTTCGATCCGTGAAACTATGGGAGGATGAAGGAACGACTCGAAGAGATTATCGCAAAGCTTGACACAACTGCTTTGGTGAACCACGCGCAGCAGATTCTAGAACAGGCTGTGATGCTCAGCAAACCCTTCTCAGCGGGACAATATTGCATTTGCTTTGAGCTTGTGGCAGAAGACAAAAGTCTTGTCATTGCAAGGGTCCGTTTACCACGACATCCGGACACGGCTTCTGCACTTAGCGACAAGGATGAACAGTACGCGATTGGCTGCGAAGTGGCGATGATGAACTATGTCAGAAAGCATCTTCCGGCGGTCAAGATTCCCAAAGTATACGCCTACGAACCCGCTGGGTCGCAATTGGCCACCGCTCTCGGTGCTCCGTATATGCTTATTGAAGGCTTCTACGGGAACACACTCCAGGATGTCGAGTTTGACATGTGCGATCTTCCTGTCAGTGCCTCTCTCTCATACTTTCCTATGTCTCTCTTTTGTTTGCTAACGACGATACGCCCAGGTTCACACACAAGAACACATCATCACACAATGGACCCGTGCGCAGGCTGAGATCGCTTCTCTGTCCTTCCCCTACATCGGCTCCATTTCGTCTATTATTAAAGGTGATCGAGAAGAATCTGTTATGGGCAAACTGGCAGCAGCGCCCTTGGATAGGCTAAACAACCCCGGCCCGTTCTTAAGTACGGCTGCATACTTCAAAGCCATCGCCGACTCCACAGTCAAAAGGGAAAAACATAAGAGCAGTCGTCGTCCTCCCGGCGACCGTCTCCCCTGGTCCGCATTGGGCGCCTATGTGTTTCACGACATTGTACACAACACGTCCGTCTACCCACACGTTGATGGCGAACGTTTCCCTCTCAACCACATGGATCTCGGCACCCAAAACATTCTCGTGGACAACGCGTTTAACTTCGTCGCCGTCATCGACTGGGAGTTTGCCCAATCAGCCCCCTGGGCCGTCAATCACTACCCAATGCCCTTTCCGCTGCTTGACTCGGACGCGGAGATTCAGGCCATCTTGGCCGACCCGACACATTTGGCCTATGAAAACATATCGAGACAGGAGGCGGCGCGTAAAATGTATGTGAAAGGATTTCGCGCCGCAGAGACGGCACTTCAGGAACGAGGCCGGACGCCGGCCGGCGGCTCCTTTGCAGACGTCTTGGACAGTCCATCGTCGCGAATCTACGCATGCTTTACACGTCTGGGACGGATGTCCAGCGCAGATCAAGGCTTGGTGCACGAGATGGTACGGCTTGCATTTGATTTTGGAAGCGAAAAGACAACAGTGTATCTGCAAGATCTCGAAGCGAAAGTTCTCGCAGAGGAAACGGCCGTACAAAAACGGGCATGAAAACAGGTCTGGAGGGAACGGCCGGGATGGGGATCTTGAATGGCAGTGCCATAATGAAGGTGAATTTTCGAGTTTCGTGAAAATAAAGAAGTAAAACTCCAGATACATAGTACGATAGCATGACATAGATCAGTAAAACAGACGATAAAAGCAATAATAAAGACACCTATTAAAGCCGAGACAGGAAGAAGGTTTATGAGATTGTAATTTGAAACTGGATTTCAAAGACAAACGAGATTAATGAGGTTTAGCAAGAGCAATCACCGGTTCAACTCTTACACTGAGCACACTGAGCATTCACTAACAACCACTAAATATGAGCTATAATCTAGGGATCTGTACAACATAGTAGTGGAGCAGTAGCAAACAAGAGCCAACGCAAAGTCGCTAGACATGGAGGTCCTTCCCTGTCGGGAATGGTCGGATCATTAATTTTCCACCGCCTTTTTTTCTGCCATTCTCTAGTAACAACCGCATCGCGTGCAGTCTTTGACCTCATCTGCCGAACGAGGCGACGACATAGACGACGACTACCTCCACGGCGACTCAATTGAGACGACAACGCTCGTCCCACGTCTTTTCTATTCCTTAACTCGCGCCTGCTACTTCCCAGCCACCCCACAATGGCCGCACCGTCGGCCCTTTCTACCCTGCCGGGCCGTCTTCTGGCCTCCTTCACAAACCGCCTCACATCATTACGGCCAACAACAACGCCACACATCACAACCTCTACATCTGCCTCCGCCTCCATCGCCCGCACATTTTCTTCCTCTACACCACGCCCGGCCGGTCCCCCACCGGGCGCCGCCTTCCACGGCGGCCAGCCCATCCGCCGGTCCAAGCGCAACCAGGTCGACCGCGACCCCAAGATCAAGATCCTCGACAAGGCCCTGTACAAGCTCAAGTTTGTGCCGCCGCCGCTGCGCATGGGCCGCAACCGCTACCTGCGGCACTGGACGATCCACCGGGCGTGGCTGCTGTTCCGGCGGCAGCAGCGGGAGGCGCGCGAACGGGAGCTGATGCAGCAGTACCAGAGCATGTCGAATGCGTGCGAGGCGCTGCGGACGATGCGCGGGCCGGGCTTGCGGGACGAGGGGTATCTGTACCGGGTGGCGATGGAGAAGAAGGGCGTGTACCGGCACGGGGGCGTGCCCATTGAGTATGCGCGGATGCAGACGGAGACGCCGGCGCGGGAGGCATGGAACCACGATTGGAAGCGGTAGAGAGCCTCCACAGCGAGCGATAGCGAGCGGCGATGGAAGGAGGCGGGAGAGGGGTGGAGGTGAACCTCGACGACCTGTGAGGGCAACTCGCACGTACTGTACATTACCATAGCAATCAAAAGACGACAATTGGATCAACAATTCTGAACGTGACGAACAAATGGCTTGGAGGTACGGAATGGCAAACACCAACCTATGTGAGCCTATGAGAAGGTGATGCGACGAAGTCGAGATGGTAAGGCACGACTGTGACTCGTTCTGTTTCTGAGAATGCCAGGCAGCACGAATAGTTCACTCACAATCATGCAAGAGGGACATTATATAAAGAAAAGAAGACAAAAAGGAAGCAAGAACATTAGCTTGGTTGATGCCAGTCGTGGGAGGCTCTCGTTACATAGTAAGTAGGAAAGTCAAACAGAAAAATGAAAAGGGAAACAGACAAGAAAAATGGGCTGAAACTAAGTAGCGTTGACGATGTCATAATGCACAATAAACAAAACAAAATAAAAGTATTTCGAGCCCAGCAAATTTTTGTTCCGTAGGGGCTTGCCATGAGCATGATAGAGAGAAAGAAGAGTCAGAACAAGAGGAAAAGAGGAAAGACGAGAAAAAAGGAAAAGAGATGGCTTTATAAAAACGCCCACACCTCGCTTGTTCAGCTAATTTCGCTCGCTTTGTCCTTTTTCCCGGTTTTGCCCATTGCTCATGCGCTGTTCGCCCATGCTCACACTTTTTAAATATCTTCCGTCCCTCCTTTTCTCGTCCTCCGTTTTTGGACCTCTCTCCACTATTTGGTTCGTGCCCTCATTCGGACAACGGTAGGGGTGGTCAGTTTATTAGTACAAGGTCTGGTTTGTATCGTCGTAGCGCTGGTGTAGTTGTGACGTAGTATGGTGGCGTGTGTATGTGGTGCAGTCTGTGTGCAGTCTAGGTGCAGGAGGATCGTCTGACGTATGGTGACGTAGAGGTCGTACCGAGTGGTAGCGACGTAAAGTGTATGTCGCAGTGGTAGTGGTCGCAGCAGGTGGTGGTGGTGGTGATGATGGTGTCGTCGCACGTGTAGTGGCGTTGGGGCGCATGACATGGCGTTACGATTTGGTGGTGGCGGTGGTGATGATGAGCAACTGCCTTCGGTAAACGGGTCACCCGCCTTCGGCGAGAGTATCCGGGATCAGAGCCGTCTATAAGATGACACAGCAGCCACCGCCTTCGCTCCGGTCAAAGGTCAACAGGGCCGCCCGCGTGGCTGCTTCAAACACGTCGTCGACGCCCTCGCCCGACAGGCTCGAGCACTCCAGGTACTTGCGTGCACCAATCTCTTTGGCCGCCGACTCGCCCTCGTGCTTGGTCACGAACCGCAGGCTCTTTTTGCGCATCTCCTCGACGGCCAGCGGGTCTTCCCGCAGATCCTTTTTGAGGGCCACCAGGATAATGGGCACGCCGGGGCACCGCTCCGTGGCCTCTTCGATCCACTTGTGCTTGACGTTGTCGAGCGAGTCGGGCGTGTCTACCGAGAAACCAATGAGGATCACATGGGCCTTGGCGTAGGCCAGCGGACGTAACCGCTCGTAGTCTTCCTGGCCGGCGGTATCCCACAAGGCGAGCTGGACATTGCGGCCCTCGACGCGGCAGTCGGTCACGTAGTTTTCAAAGACAGTCGGAATATAGTGGGTGGGGAAGTAGCCGAGTGTAAAGACGCTAAGCAGTGAAGTCTTGCCGCAAGCGCCATCGCCAATGATGACGAGTTTCCTTGATGTGTTAGAGCCTGCGTGGATGGCAACAATGGCAGATGACGAATGGCAGAGGGGAGGAAGTGAGGGCGGCCTACCTGCGGATGACATCCCGCGCGGCACCGGTGCTCGCCATGACAAGCTGTTTTGTCGCCGCGAGACGTGCCGCGATGTTGTCCGGGACAGACGGCCGGGGTGGACGGAGACAATAACAGGCGGAAGCCGGGACGGGATCCGGGAGGTGTTGGGTGCCCCCTGTCCGCGGAGCTCGTCAAGCGTGTTGGAAGAGCGTCGTCGGGGAAGTCGATGGGGTAAAGCGAGCTGGGAGGCTGAGAGGCCGACGTGCACAATGTCGGGGCACTCGGGTGTTGCGGCCAATCGACGTTTGATAAACGATGGGGCGTGGTTTCTGGGTGGTGGGCGTTGGGGGCGGGAAGTGATGGGCAGACGGTGGTGTGACTGGGACAGGGGGGAGGCAGACAATGCCGTGGTCGAGGAACTGTTGTTTGTCGGATCGTCGAGATGTCTGGTAAATGAGTTGGGGAGAGAAAGATGAATGTAAGAGTAGAGGAAGAGAGGGAAGAAGAAGAATAAGAGGAAGGGACGAAAAGAAAAGAAGACAAGACGAAAGACGAAAAGAGAAGGAACTAATGAGCGGGCACCAAGCGATCCGGCCAGGGCGTTTTTGGTCTTGGGTGGGAAGGAGGGAAAGGAGGTCGTACCCCAGTACAGCGCGCGGTAGTGGTGTATTGGTGGTGTGGTGGGAGTCGTGAGCCCCGTTTGGTTGGCCCAGTCGAATGTTCCTTCCCCAAACGAGACGAAAGACGGGAAAGCTGGGCAGGCAAGCTGCCGGGATTATGTAACAGGCCAAGTCTGTACGAATTACGTTGCAAAGCGCCTAGGGCTGCAGTGTGCTCGACGCAGTGAGATGCTGGGCGACGGGTGGGCGAGAAACATACCGCTGCTGTTCCTAACGGCCTCGCCGTGGTATGACAGACTCACTCGTGCGGCTGGCTGCAGCAGTGTTGAGCGTGTTTACGCGAGAACGGTGCCATTGCAGGGACAAGGATGCACGACGGATTGAGTATGCAGTACGGAGTATTACCGAATACTGACGTTAGTGGGGCTGGCGCCCAACGGCAGTGAGATACAGGGGACACAGGCTACACAGGGGAGACGAAGTACAGGGAAAAGGAAGGCAGAATGAGAACAAACGATGGAGGAGAGTCAAATGCGAAGAAAACATGGAGAGAAAAAATACTATAAATAAGAAAAAAAATTACAGTGATACAGCAATATACAAAAGTATAAAAAATCCCAATAAATACAGAAAAAAGATCATGGATCTGACTTGGCAGCGGAGGGCGCGACGATGCACTCGGAATGGGGTGCTTCATGCTTCCATAACCATGACCGTTCTTCTTTTTCCATCTTGTCTCCATGCATCGCATTTTGCCTTGCCTAGCTCTTCTAATTATTTTTATTTGAATTTTGTGTCTCGTTTTCCTATTTCTTGTAATGTATCATCAGGCTGCAGGTATCCGACTTGCTTTCCAACGTTGCTTCCAATACGGTCACTCTGTCCTTTGCTTCTTGTTTCGTTGTTTGTAACGTTCATTTCTCATTTTCTCGTTTCTTCATGCATATATTCTACAACGGATGCCTCCTTCTTCCTACTCGTATTCCTTGACCCGCCGCAAAACCATTCACTCGTGGAGGCACCCGTGGAGGCTGTGCAGGATGGGGCTCTATCCGGCTTGACACGTTTCTGCTTTTTTCCCAATTGGGGCTTTACGAGTACACAGACAAGACGTCGTCCTCCATTCTTCGAAAATTCAATAGACACGGGAAAGCAGGACCGAGACAGCCAGCAAACGCAATACGACCGACGGCAGCAGCAGTGACTAGGACACACTGCTCGTTTTCTTGACCGAGTCAAAAACCAACGCGTGCTCCCCACTTGTTTGGCAGTCCTAGCCGAGCGAAGGATAGTATTCAGAGGCACAAAAAGGTACAGCGCACGGAGCATTACCCCATACAAGGACGCAGAGAGGCACGCAGCAAGGCACACAGAAGGACGCAACGACATCCTGGCTGCGTGTGAGTGGCCAGGCCAACGGCTTTTATGACTTCTACCTTCCTCGCCTGCAGGTGCGCGCAGCGGACGAAACGGTTCACTTACATTCGTATGTACGTCTGTACTGCATGCTTCGTACATTGTGCACTTGTGCATGCGACGTACAACAGCGCTATTGCAGCCGTAGCCGGAGGACGAGAGCAACGTAAACGACGCAGCACGAGCAAGCCGGAGCCAACGAGGCAGCCGTTTCGAGTCATTTGAGTAGACCATTGACATAACCCATTGAGGCCACCCATGGCACGGCGGGGCTACGATGATGGAGGACACCCATGTCAGGCAAAACCGGCGGCTACGTAGCAAAGGCGGAGTGATAAGACACTTACAATCGCAAGTGCGTCACCTTTGATGCATCGTATTGCATGCTCGTAAGATGTGGTGAAGGTAATGGGACCTCGAGTTGTGAGAAGCCACCTTCACAGCAAAGTGCTCCTGCCTTGAATGTGATCGAGACGTGCGTGTTCAGTAAACAGGTCTAAGCAGATCTAAACTAAAATGGCAGGTGCTGGTCCAGCTCTTGACCGAGACGTCCAGGAAGGCGCGCTCCGTCGGCCTCACTAATCGTGGACAGCGCCGGCAGCCTGTCGACCCTCTGCCGCCTCTGTTCTTGTTCGCATTGTAAATTCGCTTAAGCCCCTTGACTCGAATAAAGAGCTTCCTGTGCTGTTTTTATTTCTTTGTAAATACAGCACTCTGTAAATGGAAAACCATCGGACTCCAATCGCAGGCACGAACCAGTTTGGAAAAGTTTGCCCAGCCATGCCACGTGACTTTGCCTTTGTCGCCACATTGTACCCACCCACGCGCCACAAGGCCCAAAAGTACCTCCACGGAACCTCGCCCTGTTCCTTCTGCCGAAGCCCTCTGTAGCTGCTCTCCCACCCCCCCAAACTGCCCACTGTGCATGCCGGACCAAACGACCAATCCGCACCAAACCCCAAACGACCTAACGGCGCCAAAGTGACCCAAGGGCCAAACGACGTCTCCTCTCTGTCTCTTCCACCACCACTCCGACGACATCGTCACGTCCACCTCAGCCTCACGCAACCTCACTCAACCTCACCCAACCCCGACACCCCCACACGACAGCGACTGTACTCGTTCCAATTGCACGTACACTCGCACCTGTTGCCAAAACGAACCGACGGGTGCGCACACGGCGGCCACTGCGTCTCGTCATTTTGCTTTTCTGCTCAGGCCCCGCCGGACCAGCGAAAGAACCAGGACCATCGGCCCGGCGCCCTGAGCGACGTCGACCTAGCACGCGGTGCTGTACGATTGTGAGTTTCTGCACGACATCTGGCGGCGAAGGCCTTGTGTCGTCCCTTACCTGGCCTGCCTTCCCGCCGGACATCAGCACGACCACAGCCCCACAAACGCATTCTCTGTCGGCACCTCTTCGGCTCCTGGACACGCATCTCACGCGACACTCCAGACGTTCACCGGACTCCATTTTGCTGACCGCCGACTGGCTAGATTTGATCGCTGCGACCTTTTCGACCTTGTACCCTAGTTTTTCTTCGACCGTTATCTCGTCATCCTTTCCCCATGTGTCTAGCACTGGATCGTCTAGTTGACCAGAAAGAATGAAAGGCAACCGCCGGAACCACCCACCACCGCCCCCGTCGGCCAGTGATGCAGCAGCAGCAGCAGCAGTGGCAGCGGCGACAGAAGCGACGACAGCAAACGGAGCCCTGCCTTCACCGACCTCCCCGTCCGCCAAAGGCACCGCCAAGTACACCAACAAGGATGGCTCCAAGTTTATCACCGTCCCCAAGATTGGCAGCCCCGGGTCGCCAACTCCATCTGCCGCTGCCGCTGCCGCTGCAACTACACCACCGTTGCCAGTCGTCTCTCCGACGCGACCGTCACCCGAAGCGACTTCAACCGACATGGTGGCCACGGCTTCGCAGGACGCCGCGGCAGCGCCAACGGCCGGAAACCGCAAAAAGGCCAAGCGAAGGGCCAAGGCAGCGGCACGAAAGGCCGAAGAGGACGGCGCGGCGGCCGCAGCGACAGTGCCAGGCGTGTCATCTGCACCCCCACGTCCAGCACCGCCAAACGGCACCAACGGCGTGTACACCATAGACCTTCGCGACAAGCCGACGACCGGCCCGAAACCGACACTGGCCCACCACGAAGCAGGCGATAGCGGCGACGAGGGTGACGACCACCATTACGGATCAATGGCAGCGGCAACAGACGCGCCGGCGACGTCTGTGCAAGCAGAGGGCACGGCGAGCAAATCGAAAAAGTCCAAGAAAAAGAAGAAGAAGAAGAAGGACAATGCGGCTGCCGGAGGCGATACGCCCGCCAATCTGCAACTTCAACATCAACACCAGCAACACCACGACCCGTACCGTGCACGGCCGCCAGCAAAGCAGCAGCAGCAGCAGCCGCCGCGCCAGACGGCATCGTCGTCCAAGGAAAAGATTTGGAACACCAACTCGCAAGAGGAGCGCCAGCGGATCAAGGAGTTTTGGCTGGACCTGAGCGAGGACGAGCGCAAGTCGCTGGTCAAGGTCGAAAAGGACACTGTCCTCAAGAAGATGAAGGAGCAGCAGAAGATGACGTGCAGCTGCCACTTTTGCGGCCGTAAGAGGACCGCGATCGAGGAGGAGCTCGAGGGCCTGTACGACTCGTACTACGAAGAGCTGGAGCAGTTTGCCAATGACCCGGCTGGCCAGCAGCAGCAGCAGCAACAGCAGCAGCAACGACAGCCACAACAAAATGGCGGGCGACCGCCAGCCCTGACGGCCGGCGACAGTCGCTATGAGCACGGCCATTCGAACGGCCGCGACGCCGCCCACCCGCATGCCCACGCCCACACCCACGCGCACCACCACCACCAACACCACCTCGGACATCGTTCCCGCTCGGCCTCGGGTCGTAGCCACCAGCCGTCGCGCGGCCGCATCGTACGGCACCGTGACGACGAGGGTGTGGACGACGACGACGTGGACGAGGAGTACGTGGACGACGAGGAGGACGACGGCGAGGATGACGGAGACGAAGAAGGGGACTACGAAGAGGAAGACGACGAGAGCGACGAGGACGACGACCTCGATGATCCTGACGAAGTGGACGACGACGACGAGGACGACGACGAAGAGGACATTCCGCCGGACGAGATCCACCGCGACTACGCCAACGACTTTTTCAATTTCGGCAACTCGCTGCAAGTTCACGGCGGCATTCTGACCGTCGCCGACGACCTGCTCAAGAACGACGGCCGCAAGTTTATCGAGATGATGGAGCAGCTCGCCGAGCGACGTATGGCGCGCGAGGAAGATGCGAAAGATCAATACGCCGGCGGCGTCGGAGGCGGAGGCGGCCGCGGTATCGGCGGTGCGAGCGGCTATGGCCCGCCTGGTATGAACGGCGGCGCCTACGGCCACAACCACCACCTTGCGTCCGAGGAAGAGGACTACGGGCCCGAAGACGAGGACGACGAGGACTACGGCAGCGAGGACGAGGAGTACGACGAAGAAGAGGTAATATTTGTTAGTAGAGCCGGTGACTGACCGTGTGGGGCTTGCCAAAGACCATGGATTTATTTTCTGTTTGGGTGGCTAACGAACGTCGACAGGACACCATGACGGAGGAGCAGCGCATGGAGGAGGGCCGCCGCATGTTCCAAATCTTCGCCGCGCGCATGTTTGAGCAGCGCGTCTTGACCGCCTACCGCGAAAAGGTGTCGAAAGAACGCCAGCAGCGCCTGTTTGACGAGATTGACGAGGACAATGCCCGGCAGCAGAAGCGCGACGAGAAGCGTGCCAAGGACGCCCAGAAGCGCAAAGACAAGGCGGCGCAGAAGAAGAAGGCTCTGGCCGACGAGAAGGCGCGCAAAGAAGCCGAGCGCGAGGCCGAGCTGGCGGCGCGGCGCGCCGAAGAGGCGCGCCGCGACGACGAGCAGAAGCGCAAGGCCGAAGAGAAGCGCAAGAAGCGCGAGGCGCAGCGCAAGGCCGAGGAGGACGAGCGCCTGCGCAAAGAAGCCGAGCGCCAGCGCCGCATCAACGAGCAAAAGGACCAGGAGCGCCGGGCGCGCGAGGCCAAGGAGCGCGACAAGAAACTGAAGGAAGAGGCGCGGCAGCGCGACCGGGAAGACCAGGAGCGGCGCGAGCGCGAGAGCCGCGAGCGCAAGGAGAAGCAGGAGCGCGACAAGCGCGAGAAAGAAGCCCGGGCGCGGGCCAACGAGGCACGCGAGCGGCAGCGCCAGGAAGAACGGGCAGCCCAGAAAGCGGCGCCGTCGGGTCCAGCGCAGACGAGAGCCCCTGTGCCCGTACCCGTCCCGGCCGTGCCCGTCGCCGTCGCCCCGCCGACAGGACCGTCCGTCACTCTTCCGAAGCGCCCGTCGTCGGACCAAAGCCAAAAGGCGCCTGTCCCTGTCCCCATCCCGGCCTTACCGCTCGCCAACCAGGCCGGCCTCTCGCCACAGCCGGCAGCCGCCACGCCCGTCACTCTGCCCCAAAAGGCGCCGACGCCCATGCGGCCCAAGCAGGCAGGGCAGGCAGGACAAGCAGTTGGGAGTGCCGCCGGCAATGGGAGTAGCGTCGCCGGCTCGAGCTCGCGTGCAGCCTCTCTGTCTGGGTCCGGTGGTGGTCCGGGCAGCCAGAGCCAGAACGCGTCGCCCAACCCCATGACGCCCGTGCAGTCGAGCGCCAATGCCGGGTGGTCGGGCGGCATCTTTGGCCAACACGCTTTGTCGAGTGGCGCGTCCTTCTTCCCGACATCGCCTCTGTCCGGTATCGCACGTCCTCTGTCTGTTTCCCAGCAGCCGCAGCATCATCCACAACAGCAAATTGGTCTCGGTCTGGCTGGTGCGCCTGGTTCGCCGACCATGATGCCGTTTGGCCTCGGCAGCGGTGGCGGACAGCCCCCCGTCACGCTTCCTCCCGGCTTTGGCAGCCAACCGGGCCTGCACTACGGCGGCGTTGGCAGCGGCGGCTTCCGCAGCGTCACGGGTCCGCCGGGCATGATGCCCATGCTTTCGTCATCGTCGTCGGCGTCGTCGTCGGCCGTCAACAGCATCGGTCGCGCCGGCAGCGGATTTGGCCCCATGGTCCCACCGCCGCCACCGCCTGGGTTTGCTGGTCTTGCCAACAACATCAGCAGCAACAACAACATGGGCCCGGATGGGTCGGTGGTGACGCCGATTGGTTCACTGCCGACAGACGGTGGCCACCAAACGCACTCCCGGCAGGCATCCATTGGCGGTAGCGGCGGTGGCGGCGGCGGCGGCGGCGGCGGCGGCTTTGACACTGGCTCGTCGCCGGGCGGCGGCAGTGGCCACGGTAACGGCAGCGGTCTCGCGTCCCTCCCGATTGGTCGGCCCGCGCCCATTGGCCGGCCCGGCAGCACGGTGCACGGCCAGCGTGCGGGCGCGATCGGATCGCCGTCGACAGACAGCGGCGACAAGACAGATCCTGGCGCCCCCACCGGCACCAACACCTACCACCACCACGAAGACCTCCTGGGCTCCCGCGCGCTGCTCGACGACTCCGACTTTGGCATGGAGGGCGGGTTTGCATCGATGCGGTCCCACCACCACCTGCCGCTGCAGCATGCACGACCGTCGTTTGGTCCGGGCCCAGGCCCAGCCCCCGGTCCTGGTGTCGACCTGACATCGCCGTTCATGTCGCCATCCTCTGTCTGGGCGCCACTGCCTGGTCAGCCCGGCCAACCTGGCCAACCGCAACACCCTCAACATGCGCAGCAACAGCAGCAGCAACACCTGCAGCTCCTACACCCACAGCACCTCCAGCAGCAGCAGCAGCAGCAGCAACAGCACCACCTGGCTATGGGCGGTAGTGCATTCCCACCACCCCAGGGTGCGTTTGGTGGTGGTATGGGCGCCCCGCCGGGCATGGTAGCACCACCTGGCATGGTGGGTCCGCCGGGGACGGGCGTAGGCGTGCCGCCTGGGATGGTGGGACCGCCTGGCTGGGGCCTGCCGATGCCGATGTCGATGCCCGCGCCGAGCGCGTTGGGCGGCTCGTTTGGCGCGCTGCCGCACCACGGCGGGAGTTTGGGGCGGTCCACACAGGGCCGGTCCGTGACGTTGCGGCAGCTGCTGTGCCGGGCGTGCAAGGAGCTTGCTGCTGTGGTCGCCGCCGATGCCAAGGAGGAGGCTGTAGAGGCGGACGAGGTTGACGAGGCGGAGGACGACGGTGAGGAAGGCGAGGGAGAGAAGAAGACCAAGACGGCCAAGACGACCAAGACGACGGACGGGACGACGGACACGGCCCGCAACGCCACCGATACCGCTGACGTCAACGCCTTCCTCCCCATGGACCGCGTCAAGGCCCGCGTCGGCGCGCTGGCCACCCACTTCTTGCCGGGGCCAGCCGTCCAGGACAGCGAGCTCGAACTGCTGTACGACACCGAAGGCAACAGCAAGAACGGCGGCGGCAACTTTGAGGTGCAGCGCGGCACGCCCGCCAACCGCGGCAGCGGCTCTGCGTCGCCGCTCTCGCTGGCCGACGGTGCGGTCACGGGCATCCGGTGGGTGCCCGACGCGCAGGGGCTGCTGCACCGGTTTGGGAGCGGAAGTGCGGCCGGTGGACATGGCGGCGGCGGCGGCGGCGACGCGGGCTTTGGCAGTTTCCCGACGGGCAACGGCTTCGGTGGGTTCGGCGGTGCCGGTGGTCTGGGCGGAATTGGCAGCATTGGCGGTTTCGGCAGCGGCCTCGGCGGCCTTGGCGGCCTCGGCGGCGGGCTGGGTGGCATCGGCAGCTTTAATGGCGCTGACGCGAACCACGGCACGGCGCCCATTGGTGCTTCCTCTGCGACCGGGCCTCGTTAGGTTGCTGTGGGAAATGCCACGGCCTTGCCACTGGCCTATGCCTCTGCGTCTTTGAGTCTCCGAGTCAACCATAGTGGAGAGGGATGTCGAACTGGGACAGCACCACAGAAAAGGGACAGGAAGAGGGAGAGCGGGTCGGTGAGGACTTGCTGAACCCTTTTTGGTGTCTCTACTTTGGTTTGTCTGTTCTGGCGAGACGCGGAGGACAATCCCTGCGGCCATGGGAAGACGTTGGCCTCTTTTTGTTTTCGGACGAGTGTGTAGTGTACCGTGTGTTTTGCATTTCTTTTTCTTTTTTTTTTCAATTTTTTTTGTGTTTCGATTTCTTTCTTGTTCCATCTCCTGTCTCTCTCTACCGCTGTATTTACCTTTTTACCGTTTAAGAGACTTTTTCTTTTCTGTTGTCTCTTCTCTCTTTTCTGTCCCTCGCTGCCGGAGGATGTCTCGTCCAGGTCGTGGTGAGACGGTCTACGAACGGGCGTCTTTGGGATGCGGTGGGAAGGATATAGACAGAAAGCTAGTCAAATCAAGCAATAGAAAAGAATTGTTCTCGAGCTGAGGCCAAGTCTATGCGTTGTAGATATGTGTGATAATGAAAGCCAACCTAGCCACTGGACACTGTATCGTGAAGTGGGAGGCCGGTGGGCCTGGCCAGGGACAGCCCGCCCCAAAACATAGCCTGTAAGGCTCAGTGGTGATTAGAGCACAGAACTCGTACGCCGTATTAATGCCGTACAGCGGCCATGCTGAGGTCCTCGGTTCGATCCCAAGTTGGGGCAGCATCCACAACACAACATCATGGTTGATGATACATCTTTCTTTTTGCTCCCATGATCTCTTCGGTACTGTTCACAATGGTTTACTATCGACAGAGCTGTAGAAGGATTGCTCCTCTTGGACTCCCACCAAGTAGTTTTTTATTTTTGGGAATGTTTACTTGTAGGCACGAATTGAGGCTGTACGGTACCAGCCGGAGGCGTCAATTCGTGCGATCAGGCGGGCACAGACGGCTGTGGCGGCATCGAGGAAGTTGTCATTGCATACTTCTCCGGTTGGTGCAAGAACTGCACTCCGTGACCTTATCTAGAACCTAGACAGGGAGGTCATGTCGGCCTCCGCGTGAAAGGTGTTGTTCTGATATATATAGTGTGGGAAAAACGGGGGCACGTCATCTTTGATCGGTCCCGAGAACCCAAAGTCGATGAGAACAGTATGGCCGGTCTTGTCCTGCATGAAATTGCTCGGCTGCACATCACCGTGACTAAAACCTGCTGCGTGAAGCTGCTGCAAGGCCGATTTTGCATCGTCTTTTCGCGTCGCGAAATCGACAACCGGCAGCTTGATGAGCTCCTCCATGCGGAAGCCACAAAGCACGCCGCCGTCCACAATGGGCTCAGGATCAATGCGGACAACGGGTAGATCCAAGCCTTCATCCATGAGGACCATGAGGTGGCAGAGGATGGAGAATTCGTGCTGCAAAATACGCCGTGACTGGTCGTCTGGATGGGCCAGCTTGACCATTGGAAACGTTGGACACCGACTTGTGCCGTCCCGCCGTATTGATGCATACGAGCCAAAGTCGACGAGTGTCGACGCCTTCCACAGAGACGCCATCAAAGGACTCTGTGATAGGCGGCATGTGACTGTCCCTGCGTCTGAATCTGCATCGAGACGAGGGAACTGCGAGAAATCGGGATATTGTTGCTTGCCGCACCAGGTCACTTCGTAGGGAACGCCTCTGTAGTCTACAATGCACCGGTACGAATCATCACATTCTGTACCCAGTGGAGGTGTAATCGGTACTGCTTCTGCTTCTGCTTCTGCCTCTGCTTGTCGATGTTCGCGACGTTTCCTGATCGGCGGCGGTGGTGGTTGAGGTGAGTCGGAGGCCGTCTCGTCGTAGTCTTCTACCGCATGGTCGTCCAAAAGAACGTTGGAGTCGTCTTTGGCCGGCATGGTTCCTCTGCTGTCTGCATTCTTCGTGGATGGTCGTGCGATTAAAAAGGATAGGCAATCAAAGACTGGACCTGATTCTTTGGCTTCCGATTTGAGATCACACGTGACTCTAGGGAGAGGCACATTGGTTACCACATCGTCATTGCCCGTTGTCTTCTCCAGCACAGTGACATCGCACGCAGTCTGGCTCATAATTTTCGAGCCGCGTGTCTGCTTGTCCGTCACATGCAACGATATGAACGGGGTATGTTTTGACTACGTGCTTTTCGTCGTATTGCCTGGCCACTACCGCTGCTAAAAGCACTCGCATGAAAGCGCAACGCTAGGGCACACAACACTGGCACCTCAGTGGAGGGGTTCGTCATGGCGGGTCTTGTCATCAGTGGACCAGCAAGAGGTATTACGCCCAAAATCAAGATGTGATGCCCCGTATCCTCCGCATGAAGGCACTGCTTCACTCAGGCACTCGCGACGTGATGTACGCCATAAGAAAAGAATAAGAAAATTCCAAGAAAATATTGACGATAGCCTTCTTCTATTTGTGACGTGAAATGATGTAGTTTTCAGTACATTTGGTTGGAGAATGGTTGTGTGAAGATGTTTAGATCCTTGTCTGTTTTCCGACTTTCATCTTAATAGACAGTTAACTACATTGTTTCTGTGTAATATAAAAGCCAGCATTATCACAGTACTTTGTAGCTTTTGACTTAAGATTATCCGTGTATTCCGTAGATACTCCGTATATTCATCCGTATAACGGAGGGAGAGTCTAAACGCGAGCTCGACAAAACATACGTTGATCGTTTGATGGTTTTCGAGTCGTGGATTCATGGTATGTAAAACGTTTATCGCCTCGTTACTTAGCGTTTATTTTTTTTATAATGTCCGCGTTTTTAACGGCAGTGGAAATAAAAAATAAACAAAAGAGAACGATGTACAAGTAATACGTTTAGAGTGATAACTTAGTGGCACCGCATCACACCTTTCGCCATCCGCGACGCTGAAGCATTGTGGTGCCCTCCTCTACTCGTCCTCGCCCTCTTTTAACGGATCCCTGACCCTACAGGTTGGCCTTTTCCGTTTGTCAGGCTGTCCTCGATTTTTGGAACCTTTGCTCCTGTCTTGTCCAGTGGTGAGCTCAGCGATCATTGACTCCAGACGATCGACGTTGCGTGGACACCGACAGCTACGGCACTCCATCGATCATGTTTATCTTTATTGATCGGGCGCGGAATCGGCGACGCCGTCGTCACATCTTCTCGATATGCCAATGTTCCCCTTCCGCTCTAGGTTTAGGATCAGGACCAACACGCACAATATATCGAAATAGAATAAGAAGAACAACACATTCCTAATAACTACGCTCTCAGCCCGGGCCCGAGTCGCGACTGGCACAGGGCCAGCTACGTGCTGTCTCTATTAGCAGCTCTAATAATATCCTCTTGTGTCCTCACGTAGGTCTACGATATTATATCAGTACTTTAAAAGAGCTCCTCAGGACGAACGTGAGACACAGGCTGTGCTTGGGCAGCATAGCTCTGGGGGGTCAGGCAGCTGACCTACGAAGAGCGAAACACGGAAGCAGTATGTAATGTACCAGGCATGATGATTGGAACTTGGCAACGAACGGGGGCAATCGTCAAGCTGTCCAAAGTCTTGTATTTACACAGACTTGGTGACAGCCAGGCACGAGCAGTTACAGGGGGTGGAAACACAGTGCGCACGCAACAAGCAAAGCTCACCGTTTGGGAAGGCGGTGAAGAGCGGCAGTAGGTGGATTAGTGGTCAAGGCAGGCAGCCCCAGCGCCACCACAGGCGTCCATTCCGTCAACGCAAGCAAGTTGCGCTTTAGCAGCAGCATCTAGCGTGGCCAACAGCCGACTTCCCATCTCAAAGGCTTTCCCGTAGTACCTACGACCATCCACGACATCCCACTCCTACCATCTTGCTGTCGACGACCGGTTCTCTTTCTAACAGCTGTAATCTGCATTCACACCCTCACCACACTCACACACACACACGAACAACACACGAACAATGGCCTCAAGTACGAGCAAGGCCGACGACAAGCCGGCCGCCGCGTCGACCACCACTCCCGCCGACCAGAAGCCCGACGCCGCCAAGGCCGTGACGCTCGGCGAGGACGACGAGTTTGAAGACTTCCCTGTCGACGACTGGGCGCCCGAGGAGACGGAGGCGGCAGGCGACGGCACGACGACCAGCAAGCACCTGTGGGAGGAGTCGTGGGACGACGACGACACGAGCGACGACTTTTCGGCGCAGTTGAAGTGCGTAGCGGCCGAGCCCACAAGACATCCCCCTCTCCATCCGTACATCCTACTAACAAACCCAGGGAGGAAATCAAAAAGGTCGAGGCGGGCAAGAGACGGTAGACACGATACGGCAGACGGTGATGACGAATGAAGACAATGGCGGACATCAACGGATGGCACTCGACGGCCCCGATAGTGACGATGGACAATGCGCCGTGGACAGGAGACGAGCATAGTTACGAACCACGACTGGGCATGGCATAGTTACAGAATAATGGCGACTGTGTGCAGCATGGCTTAGAACACACTGTCGTCGTCAGCGTATACAAAAACAAAGACATTGCATTCGTTCACGAGCCCACGTCCTGCCAGCGATATGTTGTAGCGTAAACAGTGTTCTTGTATTTTGAACACCAAATATGTGTGTATTGTGGAGACCTGACTATCTATGTGTTTCCAGTCTGTTCCCGAATCGTTTCCTCCACTGTGGTTGAACCCTCTGTGCTGTGCACTCGTCAGTTGCCCTCTGTTCCTTTGTCCATGATCCCCTCATCCTCTACTTGGTGCTCAGCGCAACAACACCCGGCAGTTCCTTGCCCTCCAGCAGCTCCAGGCTGGCACCGCCGCCCGTCGACACGTGGCTGAGCTTGTCCTCGGCCTCGAAATCGGCCGCCGCCGTCGCCGTGTCGCCGCCGCCAACAATCACAATCTTGCCCTGGCCGGCCGCGCGCACGGCCGCGTCCAGTGTGGCCTTGGTGCCTTTGGCAAACTTGTCAAACTCAAATACGCCGGGCGGGCCGTTCCACAGAATGGTCTGGGCCTCGTCAATGGTATCCGCAAACAGCTTGGACGACGCGGGGCCGCAGTCCAGGCCCATCCAGCCGTCGGGGATGCCCTCGGCGTCGGTGGCGCTGCCCGTGTTGGCATCGGCCGCAAACTTGTCGGCCGTCACGTAGTCGACGGGGAGAACAACCTTGACATTGTTCTTCTTGGCCTTGTCCATGAGCTCCTGCACCGTCTCGGCGCCCTTCTCATCAAAAAGGGAGTTGCCAATGGCGACGTTGTCGAGCACCTTCTTGAACGTAAAGGCCATGCCGCCGCAGACAATGAGCGTGTTGACCTTGTCCAACAAATTGTCGACAAGCTGGATCTTGTCCGAGACCTTGGCGCCGCCCAGGATCGCCAGGAACGGGCGCTTGGGGCTCTCGAGCGCCTGCGCAAAGTAGTCGAGCTCCTTCTTCATGAGGAAGCCGGCCGCCTTCTGGGGCAGGTCCACGCCGACCATGGACGAGTGGGCGCGGTGGGCCGTGCCAAAGGCGTCGTTGATGTAGACGTCGCCGAGCTTGGTGAGGCCCGCGCGGAACTCGTCGACCTTGGCCTTGTCGGCCTTGACCTTGTTTCCGTCGGCGTCGACGCTCTTGCCCTCCTCCTCAATGTGGAAGCGCAGGTTTTCGAGCAAAATGACGGCGCCATCCGCAGCGTCGGCCACAATCTTCTCGACCTCGGGGCCCACCGAGTCGGGGGCCATGGTGACCTTGGTGGTGCCGCCCAGCAGCTTCTCGAGCTCGGGGATCACCGGCTTGAGGCTGAGCTCGGCGTTGGGGCGGCCATCCGGACGTCCCAGATGGGACATCAGGATGACCGCCTTGGCCCCGTGGTCGAGGGCGTACTGGATGGTGGGAACGGCACCCGCAATGCGCTGCGGGTTCGTGACGTTCTTGTCCGCATCGAGCGGCACGTTGAAGTCAACGCGGATTAGGACGCGCTTGCCCTTGAGTTCGACGTCCTCAATCGAGAGCTTGTTGGAGAGAGACATCGTGACTGCGTTGGATGTGGATATGGTAAACAAGACGGCGTGTTTACTTCGTTGAAGGAAGGAGCGTTGTGTAGACGTGGGACGAAGGAAGGAGGACGAAAAAAGAAGATGGCCCAGCTTCCCATGTACTACACTAAGACGGCAAGACGCAGGAGGCAAGAGGCAAAGTCAGCCGTGGTTGTTTGGCTGGGTGGCACCTTCCAGCAACTCAGCTGCAAAAATAAAACTTGAAAAAGACGCAAAATTGGCAGGAGCTCCCACCGCAGAAGACCACCTGGCGGGGTCAATTGGCCCAGGAGCTCCAAAACCGCGCTATCTACACTTGGCGGGGTCGCGGCTTGTCTCATTACCCAGTAACAAAGACCGACCACAAAAGGCAGGAGCGACACAGTGTCAGCGAGTATTTTCGCTGCAATTGGGATGACTTGGGACGAATTGGGACGTCGGCGGTAATTTCTGAGGCCGTTTTGTGACATTGACGTGTGCCCACGGTCATCTGATGTTTGAATCGCTGCGACTTGGTGTGTTTCTACAGCGTCAATTGACTCTCACGAGGATGTCGCGAATGTTAAATTACGTCGTACTCGTAGGCGTAGCCGGTGATCAACAGACTAAACGGCTGATCACGGTTTATTTTCGGAACAAGCAGGAGCGTCCTTCGCTCCTTCCATCGTAAATATAAACTTTGACTGCATTGCACTCCATACCCTAGTCTTATTGACATGGGATGACATACCCCAAGAAGGCACGACGTATGCCCAAACATGTGCTGCAAGCGTGTTTTAAAAGGCTCTTTTTTTTTCCGATCTCCCTGTCCGGGTAGTCAAAGTCTTTCCGACTTTGTGTATCCCAACTCCAAAACGCCCGCCATAACCGATTGCTGCCGAGAAGGGACGAGTTCATGTAAATGAAAAAGAAACAAATAAAAAAGAAAGACGGGATGAAAACAAACCGAACCCAAAACCAGCCTAAAGTAAATCAAGACGATGGAAGGACTATGACAGTAACGAGGATAATGACGACAATGAGGACAAGGAGGACAATGATATATCAACAACATTCGTCACATGACAAAACGCTCCGTTCACAACCTCATCTCCCGCTCACTCCAACCGAATCCTCGGCGCGTCCGGCACGTGTGCCTTGACCTGTTGGATATCCTCGGCGGCGTTGGTCAGGGACAGGTAGGCGGTCCAGGCAATGCCGACGGTGGACACAAAGGGCAGCTGGAACTGCACGGGCATGAGGCGGAAGTTGATGAGCTGGACGGCGGGCCAGACCATAAAGTTGGCCTTGAGCGTGGGCACAAACATGTCGCGCAGCTTGATCTGGACGGAGTGCCGGCCGCCGCCCTCGGTAACGGTCATGACGGTAAAGAACCAGGCAATGCCCACGGGCGCAAAGACGAGCTGGTCCATGGCGACGCGCTTGAGGGTCGCCCCCAAGGCCGAGGTGGTCTTGGTGATGGGGAACGTGCGTGACAAGAACTGGAACCACTTGAACTGGATCGGGGCCATGCCGAAACCGTAGGCCATGAAGCGCGTGAGCCGTTCAAAGTCAAAGGGCGGGGGCAGCATCTTGGAGGCGGGGATGATGCTGTTGTTGCTGCCGATGGTGTTGTCGGGGGAGCTGTTGCGACTGGAGTGGACCGACGATGCCGCCGACGACACCGAGGCAATGCCGTTACCGGTCGAGTTGGGGGTGCGGCCGGCGGCGAGCTCGTGTATCTCAACAACGACCGAGTCGTCTTTGTTGGCGTCGTCCCGGTCACGATACGACGGGTACTGTCCCAACGCAACGTCGTCGTCGTCCTTGGCTGCGTAGCCCTTGCGTAACTGCCGTTGTTTCATCGACGTAATGGTCTGGGCGACGGTGTCGGCGATGCCGCCCAGGACAGCGTTGGTGACCATCATGGTCAAGACGGGGCGTTCTTCGTAGTAGGCATTGAAGCGAGCGGTGAGGCGGGCGGCGAGGGCCATTTCGATGAGGATAATGATGGAATGGAGCAGTGGCTAGGTTGTTAGCACGAGGGAAAGGAAGAAGAACGACAAAAGAAAGAAGAGAAAACAAGACGAGCAAAAGTGGGACAACGTACAATCTGTCCGTAGATGAACTTGCTGTTGGCCGCCCGGGCGATGCGGCGTGATATGAGATCCCACGACATCTTGATACAAGAATGCGTGGGAAGGGGAGAGGGGAGCGTGAGGTTGACGGCGAAAATCCGATGGAGTCGATAAGGAACTGTCGAAACAGTGGAAAGAAAGAGGGCAAGGACGACTGGGGCAGACGTCGATGAGCAGCAGCTCGGTCGATGACGACACGCAATGCAGGAAGTAGCGCCCGGCACTCGTCCTATCGCAGGTTAGTCCGGCGTATTTTTAGTGGCGGATTCGGCGTCGCTCAGGCAGGTCCACGGTTCCACTGTCGCTGGCGGCACGCGACACAGGGATGTGCGAGAGATAGGGCTGGAAAGCGTAGAGAGGCGTCGATTTGTGATTTTGCGATGGCGATGAACGAGAGATGGCCTTGATGGAATGAATGGACGGCAGGAAGGCCAGGACGAGGAGGAAAGAAGCAGAATACGAGATGCACGGGAAGAGGATAAAGATAAAACCACATCGCCCTTTCCCTCTGCGTGCACTCCGCCCGTCTGCTCCTTCCTCGTTTCGTCCGTCCTCCCTGTGCCCGCAGATCTCCTCACAGTTCCCCTCACAGTCCTCCTCACAGTCCTCCTCACAGCCTCCTTCCACATTCTCCCCGCACAGCCGTACAGTGCGGTGGACACTGCGCCAGCAGTACAAATATACTCGTATGTTAATCACTTCTTGATTTTAGAGACTCTCCTTTGCTGGCCCACTAAAGAGGAAGGAACAAAACCGCGCAAACGAGCCAGCATACGGAGCCCAGTTCCGTTTCCTCCGTGCACCAACCGTTGCCTAAGCCTGCCCGAGCCTGTGTGGCCGGGCTCTTCCTCTGACGTGCCTGCGTTAGTGCCCTAGCGCTTGCAAGCGAGCGCCTCAGCGGCCTTAGTGGCTTCGTGGACGGGCAAAACCCGCCAGAAGAGATGGAAAGAAGACAGTGAGCGAGGCCTGTTGTTGCACATTACGGCGAAGCAACAGCGGAGGACATGTCAGAAATCCTTGACGAATATGAAAAAACGACGACGAAAGGCGTGTAGTTTCCTGTTTTGTCGTCCTGAGAGACTGAGGAAACAGCACGGCATACACCAGCTAAAGAAGGAGCGCTTCAAAAGGCCTAGCGCCCTGAGGCAGACCGGATTTAGCACTCTATCCCTGCCCTTTTCCTCCGGGGCGTAAGACCTGGACGACCGTACGATAGGTACGGATGGCGCTCAGCCCCAGCGGCCAGCACCAGCGCCTGCAGGGCACAGGTGCTTACCGTCCAGCAAAAGCGGCTCCTTCCCACTTTGGGCATTGGCCATTGGACATTCATTGGCTCTAGCCTTTTGGGGTTTCTTACTCCCTTTCCCTTTCCCCTTCTTTTCCGTCATCCGTCTTGCCCGTCTTCTTTTGTTTCTTGTGCATCCTTTGTTTCCTTTGGTCCTTTCTTTTCCTTTTCTTTCTTTTTTTGAGCTATTTTAATTGGTTTCTGGATATCTTGTTCTCGTCGTCGCCTCGTCCTTGACGTCTCCAGCCTTGTCTTGGCGACGTCGTCTTTTCTGTTCTCGTCTTCCATTTTTGTACTGTGCCTTTTTTCCTCTTCTTTTTTTCCTCTTTTTTTCTCCAACGGCTTGAGACGATCTTGTCCACACACGTCTTTGCCCCTGCACCTCTCGTTCGCATTGGCCAATCCCGCCAACCGCCGACACCAATCAGTGACAATCACCAAAGTCCCATACAACCACAATCGCCTCTCATGTGCGACTGTCTCACATAGAACCATCCTTACCACCTCAACGCACTCCCTTGCCCGCACCCCACCATGTCGTCACTCAGAACATGGTTCCGGGGCAGCTCGGCGCCGGCGTCCAACAAGGCTGCCAGCCGCGAGGCCAGCCCGGCTGTCTCGGCATCGGCGTCTTCCACGGCCATTTCTGCTGCTGCTTCTCCTTCTTCTCATGCGTCTGAGCCCTCGTCCGCCGTATCCCCTGCAATCGCCCGTGAGATTGCCGACATGCAGGACGCCATGACCTCGACGGCCCTGCTGCTCAACGACGACATGGAAGGCGCCGAGACCCGCCTGCGCGCCCGCAAGGACAGCTCTGTTTTCCACCTCATGGGCTTGGGCGTGTCGACGTTCATGCGGTCCGTTCTTGGCTTCGAAAAGGAATTTATGAACGAGGCCAATGCCCGCCTGCTGGAGTGCGAGTCGCGCGCCTGGGTCGAGATGAAGAAGGCCCAGTCGGCCACCAGCGCTGGAGGAGGTGGTGGGGGCTGGCTTGGAGGAAGGGCAACAACAGCAACGACAACGACGACAGCCCCGACGTCAGGCACCCAAATCTATCCGCCTGGCAGCGAGTATGCCCTGGTGCACGCCGAGTCACAAATCATGCTGGCCGTCGTGGCCGAGCTGCACGAGAGTCTGACAGAAGCCATCCGCGGCTTCTACAAGCTGCGTAAAGCCTTTGTATCGCTCAGCGCCATCGTCGAGTCGGAGGAGGCCTACCTGCGGGGCGAGACACCCGTGCATGGCCACGGTGCTGGCGGGAGACGGTTGTCATACACGGAGGACCCCATGCCCGGTGCCTTTGACGACGCCGAGTTTGCCGATCTGGAAGCCGAGGCCGTTGCCGACGCGGAAGCGGAAGCGGAAGCACAAGAACCTCGAAAGACGACTCTCAAGGCCAATGGTGCCAATAGTGATGCTGAGAAGAACGACGCAGTGCCAGCCCCGCTGACACCCACAAAAGCACCCACACCCTCCCTCTCCGAAAAGACGGCGGCACTCTCGCTCAATGGCGGCGCACCACGGGCAAGCAGCCAGACCTCACGGAGCCAGACAGCGACGCCAACGCCGGCCGCGTCGTCTACTACGTCCGCTGCTGCCACGATCCGTGCCCGCAAGCGCCACCTCGACACCCTCACCAACCCCGTTGACATCTTTGTGCACTCGGGCGCCAACCTGTGCTTCGGTCTGCTGTTGTTGCTCATCTCCATGGTGCCGCCCGCCTTCTCGCGCCTGCTGTCTATCGTCGGCTTCAAGGGCGACCGCGAGCGCGGCGTGCGCATGCTGTGGCAGAGCACCAAGTTTGCCAATATCTACGGCGGCATGGCCGGCCTCGTGCTGCTCGCGTACTACAACGGCCTCATGGCCAACGCCGACATCCTGCCGACCGACGAAGACATTGCTTCATCCAAGTCGGGCTCTACCTCGAGCACCGAAGACGACGACGACATCGTCGGCTACCCCAGAGAGCGCTGCCGCAGGCTTCTGGCGCACATGCGCACGCTGTACCCGGACAGCCTGCTGTGGGTTTTGGAAGAGGCCCGGCTGCTGTCGACGGAGCGCAAGATCAAGGAGGCCATGGCTGTCCTGCAGGGCGGTGGTGCTGGTGGTGCTGGAGGAAATTCGGACGGCAAGCCGCGCGTGGCCAAGATGCGCCAAATCACGGCCCTCACCAAGTTTGAGCTGGCCATTGACGCCATGTGCGCCATGGAGTGGGAGACGATGCGGGATGCCTTCTTGGCCTGTGTCGAGCTCAACACCTGGTCGCACGCGCTCTACTATTACAATGTCGGCTGTGCCGAGCTGGAGCTGTACCGCACAGCCTTCCACCGTGCCAAGGCTCTGGCGGCCGAAGGCAAGGAAAAATCGCAGGAAGCCGAGGCCGCCGCCACCGAAGCGGCCAAGTACAAGAAGTCTGCCGAGGCCCACCTGCGCAAGGCGCCCACGATGGCCGGCAAGAAGAAGTTCATGGCCCGCCAGATGCCCTTTGACGTCTTTGTCATCCGCAAGGTGGCGCGCTGGGAGGACCGCGCCAAGCTGCACAAGATTGACCTGGCCGACGCCGTCGGCGTCAGTCCCGCTCTCGAGATGGCCTACCTGTGGGGCAGCGCCAAGCGGCTGCCGGCCGACCTGCTGGAGCTGTCCCTCACAAAATACCTGCCATGGACGCGTTGCACAGCCGATGCGGCCGTTGTTCAGGCCTTCCAGGCGGCGCCGGACGAGAGCGGTATTGGCAGTTTATGTCGAGCGGCGCTGCTGCGGGCGCTGGACCAAAAAGAGGAGGCCATGAAGGTGTTGGAACAGGAGTTGTTTGTCCATGATAGGTGAGTCCACCCCGAGCATGCCGATAGACGTGCCACAAGCCTGACGTTTACACGTGTGTCCTCACCCTCTCCGCAGGTTGCTAACAAACACAGGTCCGCCTTCAAGGGCCCGCTCAAAGACGACTACGTGCAGGCGGCCGGCCACTACGAAGCCGCCGTCATCCTCTACATGCAAGCCAACGATCCAGCTCTGTTTCCTAACGGGGACGACGCCACCGCCGTCGACACGTACCGCCGCTCGCGCGTCAACGAGAGTCTGGCCGAGCTCGACAAGGTGGCCAAGTGGGAGACGTTTGTGCTGGACGCGCGCATCGGCATGAAACTGCAGACGGGCATGGACACGATCAAATGGCTCAAGGAGAAGAAGGGGTGGGCCTAGGGCGGTCTGGTCGAGCAAGGAAGAACAAAGGTCGGGCAATAGACTTTGTACATACACACTTGCATTGTGGTGTTCTCTCGGATGGCATTTTGTTTTCTCTGTTTTGTCTTTGGTTTCATCCCATCTATGGTCTTGGTGCATATTTTTTGGGTACAGGGTCACGTTTGAACACCTTTCGACTCTCTTTTGGGTACTCGGTCCTGCATAAACGATTTACTTTTGGAATAATTCAATTTTAGAGCAAAACGAGTTCAACACCTTGTTCACTACAATGACCAAAGATTCTGATATCCAGTCCACCGCCACCATCTTACACCCGCTTCCGCGACCGCCGGCCATGCCCGTTCCGTTTCTTTCCCGACACAGGCGCTTCAACCTGTTCCTCGTCATCGTCATCGTCGTCGCCGTCGTCTTCACCGTCGTCGTGCGGTCGCACCACGTCCGCCGCCGCCAGCGCCTTCCGCTTCTCTCCAGCCACCACCTGCGACACCGTCGCCGCCGCGTCTTGCACCGCACCCAGTCCCGGGACCACCACCGCCCCAGCCTGTGCGTCCGCCACAAGACTGCCACTGCGCGGCCAGCTCGTGCCCTGCGCCCAGTCCAGCAGGCCCCAGGCGCCAAAGTTGACGCCCTCGGGGTGGTCCGTTTTCTTTTTTCCTTTGTTTCCTTTGTGTCCTCCCTCGCCGCGCTCGGCCGGGGTGGTCGTGTAGTGGAGCGCCGTCCGCCGTGCAATCCCCCGCAGCAGCAGGCCCGGCACCACGCGGTACCCGCTCATGCCCAGCGTCTCTTCGAGCGTGACCAGCCCCACAAACACGAGAAACACCAACAGGTGCGGCCGCACGAGCAGCGCCGCGCCGTACAGCGGCGTCCACCGCAAGAACAAGACCGAGGCCGGGTGGTCGGCAAACACCAGTAGGCTAAAGGGCGCTTGGTGGCGGGCGTGGGCGTAGCTGCCGAGGTGCCAGCGGCTGAGGCGGCGGACGATGATCCAGCGCGCGTCGGGGCGCGACAACAAGAAACGGTGCGCCGTGTAGACGAGCACTTCGCGCAGCAAGAAGAGGACGACGGTCTGCTTGAGAATCTGCCAGGGCAGGGGCAGTTTGGAGGCGGCGTTGAACAGGGGCGGCAGGGCGGGTGCGGTGCGCGTGGTGCGCGGGAAGGCGGGGAAGTAGGAGGAGGAGGCCGACGACAGCGACGACAGTGATGACAGCGACGACGAAAAGAAGGACGCCTTTGGTTTCGGGACAAGGAGCCGGTGCACCAGGCTGTACGTCGCCGAGACGCCCGTGGTCAGCAATGCCCAGGCGCCCGACACGGCCGGCAGCAGCGCCACCTGCAGGCCGGCCTGGAGCAGCACCTCGACCGCTACATTGAAGACGCCGAGCAGGACGAGCCGCACCAACAGGCTGCGCTGCGCGTCGCCGCGCGGCGGCAGAGACGCCGCGCCGCCAATCTTGACGTTGGCCGCGAGCGACGGCAGGCTGGTGTCAAAGGCCAGAAACGCGAGAGACGGTATGAGCCACAAGAGGACGCGTATGCTCAGCACGCCCACGAGCTCGATGTGCAGAGGCGCATAGGACATGACCAGCGTGGTCCATGTGAGGTAGAAGAAGAGGACGTTGATGGACGTGGACCACGACGTGGCGGCGCCCGGTCCGAGGAGGTAGGACACGATGGGGAGGGAGAGAAGGACGTCCATTGTGGTGTTGGGGGGGTTATTGTGTGGCGACGGAGGGGATGAGGAGCTCAGAATAGGTGAGCGCAAGTGAGCGCAAGTGAACGCAACAGATGGTCGGGGAGCGTCGATGCGAAGTTGCGATGTGATTTGGGTTGGGCTCTGCGACGACAGAAAAAGACCTCCGACAAAAAAGTGGCAAAAACGAAAGAGACAAGCGAAACAATCAAACAAATACCTCCGTCTGTTTGTCTCATTTCTTAGTCCTTATTTCCCAGGTGATGTACAGACACTCTTGCGAGACCGTCGGATCGCTTTGTTCGGAGCTCACTAGCGTGTCTATGTGTCTCGCTTGTGTTTTTAAGTTGACACCTTCTTAGCCGCTTTGCGTCAGTTTTAGTCAGTGACGTCGTTGCTAGAATTGTTGGCCAGCAGGCCAGGCCCAAAAGTTGGCGACAGGGGAGGGTGTGGCGCATCCCTGCTAGCCTATTGACATCGAACCTGAGCCGCTAGGCAGGGGCTGATTCACGTCATCGGCCGGAGTCGAAGAAACAATATGGCCAATAGGTGACGATTGTTACTGATGTGTATGCAGAATGGTATCTTTGCACACCTCAGCCCCAATATATCGTTTTCTGCCCTCCAAAAACCCCTTTCCCTAGATCTTGACGCCTAGGGGCAGGTTGAACAGCATGGGCAGCGGGCCCGTGAGTTGCGCGGCGGCGATCTTGGTGGCCTCTTTGAAGATGCTGTCGCGTTGGAAGATATAGGCAACATAGATCCAGAGCACCAGGTCGCGGCTGTTGTCCTTGTTGGGCGGCGCGCTCTTACTGTAGAGCTCATCAACCCAACCGTCGGTATAGATCTTGACGGCATCCTGTAGCTTGAGCTTATCGACCACCACGATAATGCGTGCCAGCGCCTCCAGAGAGACAACGAGACAGCTGGGGTACACGGTCCTTGACGCCGCACAGAAGGTCGGCTGATCATTGGGCAAGGGAGATCGGCCTTGGAAAGAGAGGAACGCAGAATATTCGTCTGAAGACAGTGCGATATGGATGTGTACTAGGAGAAACGACCAGTTTGCCAAACACAGTTGCAAGACACAATCTGGTGAAAGACCTCGAGACTCGCGACAGTGTTTCCAGGTGATGCAGGTCACGTGGACCCATCACGCCCACCCACCTGAATCAGGATGTCCCTTCATAGCCAACAACGTTTATCATGATCATTTGCATCTTGGCTAGCTTCGCTCTTTTCCATTGTACTCATCATTATCTAGGTGATTCAGCCGACGTCTCAGGTCCCAAATCCATGGTCGGTTTGGGCGAGTAGAGCCACACGAAAAAAAGCAGACCTCCTGTAAGTGTCCTGTGAGAGAAGGCAAGCTGGCAAGGCAAGGAAGCAACTGTTGACATATGTCGTAGCTGAAGGCGGAAGGCACATGGACACAAAGACCGGGCGTTGGCCATCCGCCGACCATGGCCAGATATGCATCGCGACCGACGGCTTGCCAGAGTGGACCATGCCGCCGTGAGACGACCAGAGCGGACGTGTCGTCCTTTTCCAACGTCCTGTCAGAACAG
Organism: Sporothrix globosa; assembly: GCA_001630435.1. Classification (NCBI taxonomy): domain Eukaryota; kingdom Fungi; phylum Ascomycota; class Sordariomycetes; order Ophiostomatales; family Ophiostomataceae; genus Sporothrix; species Sporothrix globosa. Next base: position 173,903 of record LVYW01000006.1, read on the forward strand.
GCACACCACAAGAGGACGGCGGCAGATGTACTGTGGTGGCAAGGCCACCGGCGAGTATGCCATATCCGCTCCGTCAGCCTCGCGCTACGTGGCCGGACGAACAAAGTATGTCGTATGCGGCTACAGTCGGTCAATAGTCCGCGGCTCGCACCGTTCGTCAGACCTTGTGAATAGGGTCGTGCTCTCAATACGACGTATGTATATGTATTTTACAGCTGTTTCACGCCTTGTTCTAGAGTCAAGGTGACGATGCTGGTACAGTAGCGAATGACCGTCACATATCAACATATATCAGAGTAGAAGTTGTACAATCGGCATCAGCTGCGGTATCTGGCCGCTACAACCAACGTTGTACTGTGCTTACAGCCGATATCTTTTCATGAATAAGCAAATAGTACAGTATTCTTTTCAACAACGTCTGTCGTTCAATTGCCGGGACTCAAATAGCCGGTTCAACAGTCCCGACAATACTACAAAGCAATATAAATTATTGCTCTCTCCTCTCGTCTGTTGAAATGCCCCTGATGTCGAGTCCCACCAAGCCAATGCCGCACTTTATACACCGGGACAAATGAATCAAACAAAATGTTATTTATATCGTATAGTACAATCAAATAAAGGAAACCGTAGCGAGCTGCTTGCCCACCTTGGCCAGCCACATACATATATATATCTAGCTGTCGAGCGTCTAGATCTTGTGAGGTGAGAAAGGATGTCCATCATCGACAATTTTTCGCTCGCCTCGCCCCGCATTGACCATGCTCGGTTCTCTTATCTTGCTGGCCGTTACGGCCGCTCAAACGGTTGTGGCCGCCCCTTCTGCGTCTGCCGCTGCTGCCAGTGGCTGCACGCGCGACCAGCTGCAGGCCGTTGCCGACAGCGTCGTCGCCGCCCAGACCGCCGGCAACCCAGCCCTTCTCCAACCCGCCGCCGCCGCCGATGCCGTGTACACCGAAAACCGCCAGGCGGCCACGTCGCTCGCGGCGGGCATCCTGTCGCACGCCCTCAAGCCCGACCATGTGCGCAGCTCGCTCGACACGACGCAGTGCGCCACGTACACGGAGATGATTGTGGCCACGGGCGCCAAGCCGTACGAGATTGGCATCCAGGTCGTGTTGGCACCGGGCGACGCCTCGGCCGTCCACCGCGTCGACACCATCTATACGTCGACGGGTGACTGGCTGTTCAACATCACGGGGACGCTGTACTGGTCGAGCCGTGAGACGTGGGGCCCGATCCCGGAGGCGCAGCGGGACACGCGTGCCGTGATCCAGGCGGCCGCCGACGCCTACTGCGACATCTTCAGTAACAAGAGCACGGTGGTGCCGTGGGGCACGCCGTGTGCGCGTCTCGAGGGTGGGTCGTACACGGGCAAGGGGTCGGCCAGCAACAGCTGCAATGTGGGCATCCCGAGCGGTGTGTCGCTGACGCAGCGGCGGTACGTGATTGACGAGGTGATTGGCGCGGTGGACGTGTTCATGTCGTTTGCCAACCTGCCGGACAGCCACGATTTCCGGGTGGAGGGGGGGAAGCTGCGGTATGTGCACACGATGACGGTGATGACGGGCGGCAAGGGGAAGAGCAGCGGCGGAGGCGGTGGGACAAGCGGCAAGGGCGCCAAGCGTCGCCGCAGTGTGACGGGTGGTGTCAAGCAAGGTACGGGCCTTTTGTAGATACAGGGAGAGCGACAAAAAATGAGAGGCGTCTTGCTCGCATCCGATGCTGCGCATGGCGCATCCTACGCATGGTGCATCCTAATGACACGCCTTGCCGTACTTGCGCAGACGCATATAGTTGTACGGCAGCGGCGCCAGAAAACCGGCCACCATCGACACGGCCGCCGCTGCCCAGAACAGCGGCTCCCCAAACGTGTATCCGGCGGCCTGCCCGCCGCTCGTCAGCCAGTAGTCCACGACATTCTCGGCCAACTCCATGGTCAGCATGGAAATAAAACTCATGCCGACGGCCGTGCGCGCAGCAAGACCCCAAGACAATCCATCGCGGCCGACCCGCAGCAGCGCCGTCTCCAGCAGCACGGACGTCGTCAGCCCACTTGCCATGGCCAGCCCCATAATCGTCGGCCACATGCCCCAGTCGGCGTGGTGCGTCTGTAGATACCACATGACGGCAAAGTCGCCCATGGAGCAGCCGACGAGGCAGCGCAGGGTGTTGACACCGGCACGGCGCCAGGTCGGCGGGGACTGCCAGAAGGCAAGGGACGTGGGAGAAGGGGTGGGTAGAGACGTGGCTTTGTGGCAGCACGATGAGCTTGACGCCGACGATGTTGGTGACGTCGATGAGGTCGGGGATGTATATTTCGTCGACGACAGGCGGACCAACGACAGAGACCGTGGCCGTAGTTGTTGTGTCTGCACCTGACGGAAGCAGGTCTGGGAGTGGGCCAATGGCCGTGCTCGTGAAACAATCCGACTGGCCATTGCTGCGTCTGGGAGTGTGAGTTGGATGGGGAAAAAAAGAAGAAAGAAAAAGGACACAACGCCGCAACTTACTCTTATATCAACTCTCTGCTACATTCAACCGGGTGACTTTACGCGAAAACGGCGCATCTCGGGGTTTGTTGCAAGGTGACATCGGCGTTTCGACGCTATTGTTTGGTGTTGTCTTGTGGTGTGTTTTGTCATGGCATAATGTCCAAAGTCGAACAGGAGAGGTGACGAAAAAGGAGTAACAACGAGGAGGTATCAAATGGCCACGGTGTAGTGAGTACAGACTATATCGTCACTGGATGAGAAAGAAGAAAGAACGAGAAATGCTGTTCCCCGGTTGCTCTTGACTTCGTAGAGCTCTCAGCATGGTGTTCAAAGATTAGTCATCAAAGCTTAGGCCTTAAAGCATCAATGGAAGCTCCACTGCTTGTTGAGCTTGCAACCTCCGCCAACCCTCCGTCAACAGCACAACAAACAGGTTGAGGATGTGCGGTATCCACGCCCTCATTGCACTTGTGGATACGACTGCAGGCAATGGAGACACAGCACCAACCCTCATGGTGGACGGCCTCCCAGAGGTCCTCCGCGACCGTCTCGCACGTCGCGGGCCCGATCACCTTGGCCAGGTATCCTCTTCATTTACGGGTCGAAAGGATGGGAAGCCTATTTCTTTGCAGTTCACATCGACCGTGCTGGCCCTGCGCGGCGACGGCCTGACGAAACAGCCGTTTGAGGACACAGCAGCAGCAGCCGATACAGGGCATGTCCTCTGCTGGAACGGCGAGGTGTGGAAATGGAAGACGAGCGGCGAACACGGCAGGAAACAAGTCGAAGTCAACGGCAACGACGGACAGCAGCTGTTTGAGCGCCTGACGGTGTGTTCTGACACGGCCTCTGTGCTATCTGTCCTGCGCGCCATCGAGGGCCCGTTTGCATTCGTGTACTACGACCGGCCAGCAGGACGGCTGTACTACGGACGTGACCGACTAGGGCGGCGGTCACTGTTGGAGAGGCGGACGGACAGTTCTCTCACGTTGTCTAGTGTGTCAGACTCGTCTTCTTCGTCAGCGACAGACGCTCCTTGGGTGGAGGTCGAGGCGGACGGCATCTACGTGGTGGACCTACAGCAGGACCGGCCATTTGCCCACGCGTCGTCGAGTGACGATGCTGTTGATGGCGGCAGCGGTGGCGGCGGCGGTGGCGGCGGCAGCACAAGGTACGACTGGTCGAATGCGCTTGGAAAAGACATTGTCAGCGGTCTAGGACACTTCAACATGGCGGCCAACCCGCCACCAGGCGAGAGCCGCCTTACACTCGACTCGCCGTCTGTGAGAGAGCTGCGTGACCAGCTCACGGCCTCCCTGCGTCTGCGCGTCCGTAATGTCCCACGACCGCCATCCAATACGTCTGATGGCCACTCGGTCATAGACAGGGCTGCCGACACCCGCATTGCCGTCCTCTTCTCGGGCGGCCTCGACTGCACCGTCCTCGCTCGGTTAACGCACGATGTACTGCCCGCCGACCAGGGCATCGATCTCATCAATGTGGCCTTTGAGAACCCGAGGGTCGTTGCCCACCTGGCTCCCGACAAGAAGGGCGACCTCTACGAAGCGTGCCCCGACCGCGTGACGGGCCGCGCATCCTTGGCCGAATTGGAGAGGACCTGTCCAGAGAGGGTCTGGCGGTTCGTGGCGGTCAACATCCCCTACGCCGACACAGTGGCACACCGTCCCGAGATTGTGACGCTCATGCACCCGCACAACACGGAGATGGACCTGTCGATTGCGTCAGCGCTATACTTTGCATCGAGAGCCGGCGGCGGCGGCGACAACGACGACGACAACTACGGAACATCAGCGCGCGTGCTCTTGTCTGGCCTCGGTGCCGACGAACTGTTCGGGGGATATGGACGGCATGCTGTTGCTTTCAGCGGGAGGGACGGCAGCGGCAACAGCGGCTACTCTGCTCTGGCCAGCGAACTTTTGCTCGACATTGCCCGCCTCGGCCGGCGCAACCTCGGCCGCGACGACCGCGTGCTGGCGCACTGGGGCCGCGAGGTGCGGTTCCCTTTTTTGGACGAAGGGCTGGTGCAGTGGGCACTGGCGCTGCCGGTGTGGGCCAAGTGCGATTTTGCCAACCAGGCAGGAGGTGGCGACGACGTGGAATACGATGTTGAGCCCGCGAAGCGGGTGCTGCGGCTCGTGGCTTTATCGCTGGGGATGCCCAATGTGGCGCGAGAGAAGAAGCGAGCAGTGAGTCCACGTTCCCCAACCAGTACAAAACATGAGATTATTCTAACTCGTCAGATCCAATTCGGCGCGCGGACGGCCAAGATGGAGAGTGGGCGCATCAAAGGGACGGCCTTAGTGGTGTAGGACGGCAGACGATGCTGTAGGAAGGACGATACCCAGTTTTCCAGTGAACGGCAGTGATGATAACCAGATACTTCCGAGGCATGAGAGCGGGGACAGACAGCCGTCGTCTTTGGACGTTGGCGTGATGCTGTACAGTCGTGTTTGTAGACGGACTTGTGGTGTCTTTTTTTGTGGACGAAAGTCTTGACAGAAAACAGAAACCCTTGCTCTTTTCCATGACACACTGTAACAGCCACAGCCTTGGCCAGAACGACCCGGCTCTGTCCAATACATGGCCTGACCATGTCCGCCGCCTATGACGTCGTAAAAGGCAAGTCTGAGCCACTCTTTTTAGCTTTTTTAACACACATTTGCATTAGCATTTAGACTGGGATCTTTGGATCTTTGATACCCAATGGAGACAAGTAGACTTTTGGATAGACTCTTGACTTTGTGACTCCATTCCTCCTTCAGCTGAATTCGCTGCAATTGGTATTATCGTATTAATACTTGTCATCTCTCAGACGACATGGCTTCTGTGGTAGTATAATAGTACTAGTAAAACATACGCCTGTCCGCACTGCCTTCTGTCCCATGGGTATAATTGCGTTCTTTGTGTTCCTCCGCCCTTCCACACCTCCTACTCCCGACATCATCCTACAGCACCAGCACCGGCTGCCCGTTCTCCATTATTTTGCGGCCCCCGCTAAACACCATCGAACTGAAACTCGCATGGTCGTTGCTGTCGACCAGCACGTCGCCGCCCGTGCTGTCCCGGCCGTCGTTGTTGTCGTTCGTGGAAGACGTCGACGACAGCCAGTCGGGCCCCAGACGTGCGTACAGGCCTTGTCCTGGCTTCGGCCACCCGGCCATCAGTCCCGTCGGGTCTTCTTCGTCGGGGTCGACGGGCGTGGGCACAAAGGCAGGGATGTGGGCAGGGTCGACCACGCGAGGGCGCGGGCGTGTACGTAGTGCAGTCTGGGCAGCCTGGGCAGCCTGGACGGCCAGGGGCGTCTGCGCCGTCGACGCTGCCGTCGACGGCTCTTGCGGCAGCAGCAGCCGCTCGTCCTCGAGCGGCCGCACCTTGGGCGGCCGGCCCCGCTTGCGCTTCACCGGCAGCCCCGCGGCGATGCGCTCGGCCCGCTCTGCGGCTTCGGCGGCGGCGACAAAGTCCCTGTGCTTGTGGCGCAGCGACTTGATGACGCTCTGGCGGAAGGTCGAGCTCGTGCTGGTCGCCTTGTAGACGGCGCTCATCGCGACGCGGCCGCTGGCCTGGTGGGTGTGCGTGCCGCTGCCACCGCGGCCGGCCGGGGCCACAGCCAGACTGGCAGGCAAGGGCGGCAAGAAGGAACTGCGCGGCGGTCGACCGGGGCCACGTCGGGGGGCGCTTCCTTGTGCGCCTCTGGCCGCGTTGCCAGGCGCTCGGCCAGCCATCGTTGCCGTCTGTTGTGTATCCACCTTGGACGTCGGCGGTAGCGGCGGGTAGACAGCCAGGTCCGGATGCTGGGCCATGGCGTACAACAGCCACGCCTGCAGGTCGGGCCGCGCGAGGCTGGCCAGGTACGCGCGGCGCTGCTGCGGGGTGCGGCTGCTCAGGTTGTGGTGCGTGGGTGGCGGCGGCCGAGCAGGGACACGGAGCGCGTCGGGCGGGCGTTCAGCACAGGCACGGCGGGCGAGGCGTTCCGTGTGTTGGGCGGCGGCGGCGGCCGTGCAGGCGGGGCAGGACCAGCCAGAGGAAAGGGCGGCACCAGCAGCGACTGCGCCGGCCGTGTCTGGCGTGCGTGTTTCCACGTCAGTGTCATTGTCGTCGACGCTGTCCACGCCGCTTCCGTTGGCCAGCACCCCGTTCGCGTTCACGGCCCCTGCGCCGGCCGTCGCTGTAAACGCCTCGGCTGCTGCTGCCGCTGCCACGTGGTCGGCAATCACTGGGTCGTGACAATGGCGGTGCCAGCGCCGACTGCATCCGCAGCACGACACGAGCGGGTTGAGCGTCGAGCGCGCCGGCCGCTCACACACAGTACACACAGGTTTCACAGCCGCCGCACCCACACCCGACGAGACGGAACCAGCGTACGAGCCGGCGCGGGACGGCGGCGACGATGACGCGGGGGAGGCCAACATCAACATGGTGGTGGTGGCGGTGCTGTTGTCGCTGTCGTGGCCGCCGCGGCGCCGGCCGCGTTTCTTACGCACTGGCATGGGCATCGTGCGCGGCTCGGTCTCGCTGGGCGGCGTTGTGGCGCCACCGACGACAATCGACGTGGGATCGTGTTCGGCGGTGCCATTGCCATGGATGCCATGGATGCCATCGACGCCATCATTGCGGCTTGTGCGGAAGCGCTCGAGAATGGCCTGCGCGGCCGCGGACGAGAACTGGGGCGTGTAGCTGCGGCGGCTGCTGCTGGCGGGCGTCGGTGGTGTCAAGAGAGACGGCGATGCGAGCGGCTGTGCAGGTGGTGTCGACAGGAGTTGGCGATGGTCGTCCAAGTGCATCATGTCGATCGAGCCATTTGGCAAATGAGGTCCATTTACCATGTGTTGATCTGCGAGGCTTTCGCGGCCTTCTGGACCCTCTTGCGCGTCCACGTCCATCATGATGACATGAGGGATGGGCCTGTGTGGTAGTAAGAAAACAACAGTCAAAAGAATGTGATGTGCGATAAACAAGAAAAGGGTAAATAAAGCTCGCGAGCTTTGATGGAACGCTGCAGAGAACAGCAGAGGATGGCAGAGGACGTCCCAGCGTCAATTCGACTGAAAATGGAAGGCGCCGTTACCAACGCGATGGCATGGATCCACTTTTTTACCGCATGCGATGTAGCAGGGAAATGCGCTGAGATGCGTCTGTCAGCCTCGTGAAAGTCACTCACACTCGCTCCACGGATTGTTTGTTGTCTCATTATGTCTACTGTTTTTTTAATGCATACATAAATACGCCTCTAGCCTTCTAGACATTGTGTTGGGCGTCTTCTGCTTATGGACCGCTCTTTCTTTAGTTGTTTTTTAGTTGTTTTATGTTTTATTTATTTTTAAATTGTTCCTTAATATGAAAAGTTATATTGTACAACGTAAACGGCAAAACTGGCAACAATCTATCCTTACCCGTAATTATCCATACTTTGTGAAATTGTTTTGACACATTTGCATCTTCATCTACTTCTTTCTAAGCGTCTATCGTATATACATATCCGCGCCTCTTGCCTCATTCCCTCATAACTTCGCCGTCTTGATTCCCCGCACGACGCCGTTTGCCGCCAGGGACGCAATCTGGTCGGCGCCGTAGCCCAGGTGCTCGCGCAGAATCTCCTCGGTGTGCTGGCCGAGAATGGGTGGCGCGAGGCGCACGACGGGCGGCGTCTCGGACAGTTTCATGGGCGAGTTGACGAGCTGCAGGGAGCCGCAGTAGGGGTGGTCGAGGTCGAGGACCATGTGGCGGGCGCGCGTGTGGTCGAGCTGCAGCGTGGTCTGGACGTCGTTGACGGCGGCGTAGGGCATGCCCTTGCCCTCGTAGACGGCGAGCCAGTGGGCGGTGGTCTGGGTCGAGGTGACGGCCTCAATCGCGCTTTCGAGGACGTCGCGGTGGGCGACGCGGTCGGCGTTGGTGACGAAGCGGGCGTCGGTGGCCAAGTCGGGGCAGCCGATCCCCTGGCACAGAATCTGGAAGAGGCGGTCGTTGCCGCCGCCGAGGAGAATGTCGCCGTCGGCCGTGCGGAAGGACTTGTACGGAACGATGGAGGCTGCGACGTGGTCAGTAGACTTTTTTTTTTTTTTTTTTTTTTTTTTTACAAACACAGTCATGGGGACCACAGTCATGAAGTTGGGGGGGGGGGGGGGGGTCTCACGATGCGCTGTCCCCCAGCGTCCGCTGTCGGGCTGCTTGCTAATCAGACAGCTGCTGGCAATGTTGGCCAGCGTCGCCGTCTGGCAGTCGCTGAGAGACGCGTCAATGTGCTGTCCGCGCCCGGTGCGCGCGCGCGCCAGCAGCGCCGCCATGATGCTGTTGCTCGTGTAGAGGCCCGTGGTCAGGTCGGTGACGGCCACGCCCACTTTGACGGGCGTCTGGTCGCGCTCGCCGGTAATGTGCATGAGGCCAAACTCGGCCTCGACCATGACGTCGTAGCCCGCGCGGCTGGACGAGGGCCCGGTTTGGCCGTAGCCCGTGATCGAGGCATAGATGAGCTTGGGGTTGAGCTGGTGGAGCGTCTGGAAGTCCAGGCCGTACTTGGCGAGGGTGCCCGGCAGGTAGTTTTCGACGAGGATGTCGCAATGCGCGGCGAGCTTGTGCAGGATCTCGACGCCGTCAGGATGCTGGAAGGAGAGGGCCAGGGACTTTTTGTTACGGTTGGCCTGGCGGGCGAGTGTCAGTAACGTTAGAAAAGAGAAGAAAGCGAGCACAGCGAGGTCTGAAATACCCCCAAGAAGTAGGCTGACTCGCCCGGACCTGTCAGTCCAGACTCGGGCGTGTAGGCAGCGTAAGGCGGCCCCCAGGCCCGTGTGTCGTCGCCGCGCACGGGGTGCTCAATCTTGATGACCTCGGCGCCCAGGTCGCCCAGCATCTGCGTGCAGTAAGGACCGGCCAGCACGCGAGTCATGTCGAGTACGCGGTAGCCAGCAAGTGGGAGGTTGCTATTGTCGATCGACGACGATGCCGATGTCGGAGTCGCATTGGCGCGGCGGCTTGTACACGAGAGAGGCCGACTCGAGATGTTGACAAACGAGCTGGGTCTACAAAGGGATTGGTATATCGGCGTCCGATGCCAGGCTGCCCGGGTCGTGGACTGTTGCCGCCATGGCCGACTTGCGATCCGAAGAGACATTGTGAGGAGAGGTGGGAGGAGGAGAGTAGTGATCGAGGAGACGAGTGGAGAGGAAGCAAAGGACAGTGACAAGGACAGAGGACTCAAGACAAGGAAGTGCAAGCCACTTGTCGGCTGGCAAAGAATGAACGACCAGCACAAAACGCACAGCAAGGCAATCCTGTCTCGACACCGCTCGTCGACTACGTTTGTCACTTCTCTCGTCTCCCTTATGTACGCCCGATCGCTATCAAGCTATCGTGGCGAAAAGAGACACGACCTCGAAGCATAGGTCCCCGCATTGGACCGTTCTGCCCGCTAGAATCGGTTTAGTTCTGGGCGCAACAAGGCTCCCAGTCCACTGCCAATGCGCTAAAGGCATGCAACTGCCCCTGGAGCCCTGAGTTGGGTAACTGAGGAGGCCAATCTTAGTGGGCTGTACGTCGTACGACAGGCTTTAATCAGTGGACTGCACTCTGTTGCTCTTTTGAGAAACCGAGTCCGGCCACCATTGGAGGTCGAAAGAGCGACTCGACGAGGGTTCTACGGATAAGATCGGCGTTGGAGAGCCGAGGAATAACAGCAAACGTAGACTGGCGACAAAGGACGCTGTTGTTAGCCAATTGTCGGCGTGGTTTCCGCAGAGCATTGTGTCGTCGGCGTCAGGTCCGAGATGTGAACTTCGGACTGAGTTCCGAAGTGGCAATCCTGTCTGTACCCTCTCTTGAAAATTGGGAAGGTAACGAAAATTGATTAACTAATAAATAAAAAGAATACAATACCGCTGTAGAACACACTGTTTTCGTCTATTGATATAAAAAAAATGAAAAGAAAAAAAAAAAGAAAGAAAACAATTTTTAGCAACTCCTCGTTTCGATCAAGGGACCTCCGGGTTATGAGCCCGGCGCGCTTCCGCTGCGCCAAGTTGCTTAGCTGTTTTGCTTGTGCAAAATCTACGACTTATTTTCGTATGTGTAGATAGCGCGAAATTTAAAACTGGGTCCACGTCCGTCCTTCTTTCCTACTCATAAGTCAACCGTCATTTTCAGGACCATGCCTCGCGTGTCTGTCCAAGTGGCAAAACGAACGTCATTTCTCAAACTGATATTTGTAGATTCGAATCCTCATACGTGTCGTTCTTCTACTCATCCGTCGTAAATCGTGTGCGTTTGTATTGCGTCCTCAGTCTCGTCTGTTTCGTTTGCACTTTCCCTTCGTGACTCACCAGTGTACGTCGTACCTTCCGATTGTCTTCTCAAATGCAGACGTCGCCACCCTTCTTGGACACGCTACCCCTATTTCCCTCTTCAGCCTATTTTATCTCCTTCTTCCATTTCTCCAACAACTCCTCCATCTCGACATTTTGTCGTGCCTTCGCCCGTTCGATGGCCTCGTCCAGCACACCTGTCCGCCGCTCTGCAACGCCGCGTTCGAGCAAGAACACCACCGACGCCACATTGCCTGCGTGTACGGCTGCCACCAACGGCGGGTCGTCTGCACAGCTGCCGTCGGGCAGTTGTGTGCTGCGGTACAATGCCATTGGGTGCTCGTCGTCAGGGCCGCTTTTGTACCACGTCCCGGGCGACGTGTGGATGTCCATGCCGCCGATGTCGACCAGCACGCGCAGCACGCCGTAGCCGGGGTTGTCTCTGTTTTTCTCGCTGACGCTCGCAGGCTCCATCGTGTTGCTAGCGCTCGTGTTTGTCTCCCCAGCGTTCGACGCGGGAGACCTTGCCGCAGCCATGGTTACCAGCGACTGCATGCCAGGCCACTTGGGCCGCGGCGGGATCCCGTCGTACACTTTCCGCGAGACCACCCCGAGAAAACGCGCCACCATGGCCGGCGTGCCGTCCCTGACCAGCGCGTCCAAGATCCAGCCAGTCACCGGTTGCGGGTCGAGGCCGCGGGCCAGCCAGTCGTCGAGAACAGCAAGAGCACCGCCAGGGTCGGTGTGACTCTGGACGGCGGCGGCGGCAATCGCGTGACGGGCTTCTTCACTGTCAGGAGTACGCAACCCAACAGGTACGACGGATACGGCGTAATCCGTTGGCAGGGGCGGCGCCCACCCTGCGCCGGCCAGAAGAGCCCATGCCGCCGGGCCATAGTGCGGGTCATCCAACACGCCATCGCCACGGGGTGCACCACGAAACGCATCGGGGCCGGCAGACTCGAAAAGAGTGGTCGCTGGTCGACAGCGGCCGTGGTTTTGTAAGAGGTCGCGCAGCATGTCCTTGTGGCGGTGCTTGAGCGAGACAGCGACAAGAATCTGGAGGAGAAGCGGTGTCGCCAGGGCGGACACACCCGCTTCTTCGGGCTCGGCCATGTATTCGTCGGCAAACCGGACGGTATCGAAGTCGGCCGTGATGCATCTTGTGAGTGTCGGGAGGAATTTGGTTGCTGTCCGCAATGTTAACAAAGATCCTGGGATGTACAGAAACACTAGCAGAGCGCGGTCGTCTTACCCTCCGGCACTATACAATCACCGGCTCTGGCGACGTGGATGGCCTCAGCTACGACATCCTCGCGGACCCGTTTGGCCAGGTCAACATCAGCCGTCTTGCCAACAGCTCCCGCCAACAGCCGCCGAAAGTATGTCTCGATGGTCGTGTCGCCGACGGGGTAGAGGTTGGGGATGTACCGGGGCCGGGCTGTTGGTTTCGCCGACTGTGGAGATGCGGATGACCCGCCCGAAAAGAGGTGGGCCTTGAGTTTACTCAGCATGCTGGGTTGAAATGAGACAGGTTCGTTTGCATTGGTTTTCGTTTTGCATTTGCCGAGTCGTGTGTCGCTGCTGATTGCAAAAAGCTTTGGGCGTGGTCTAGCGGCCATTTTGAGGCTTGCCGCTAGCAGGGCTGCAGCCTGATCATTGTCGGCAAATAGAGGCTGCAGCCCCAAGTCAGGCCGACGCAGCTGAGCCAGAGTGAAGCATGTGGCAGAGCAACCATCGTGAACGCTTGCGCTTTGTGTCGTTGCGTTTTTGTGAACCTTGTGAGTATATCCCGGCCTACTCATTATGTATCTACAGTCGAAGCTCAATACGCCGGTCGGCAACTCCACACTAACAAAATTAGCGACCCATCGTCAACAACATGCCGTTCACTCCCACCTTACCCCAAGCCAACAAATTCTTCCCCTCTTTGCCCTCTGCCGTGTCTGCAAACACATATTCTCCTCATCTGCCGTGCTTGCTCGTCATAGTCGCTTCGAAGGCCGTCATTAGTCCTTCCTTGTACCATTTCCCCTCTCTGTCCCTCTCCAATTTTTTACGCACCCTTGCTTGTTGCATGGACCTTTTTTTTTCGACGTACAACATGCATTATTGAGACTACTTCGATGAGCCGAAAGTATACCAAAGTTGACATGTTTTGTCACCAAACACCACGGGATTCGTTCGGACACTAAACAGGAATGTCGGCAGTGTATCAAGGTTACAATGTCATTGATTTGTTATCAGGGTCTTGTTTTGCTCTTGTCATCTTGTTCTGTGTTTCTTATCGCATTGTGGCATTTTCTCGTCTCCCCTTCCTGCGAGCTTCCCTATGTTCGCGCCATTTGACTGGCGGTTACAGTGATGTATAAATCCCAGAACGCGAGCGTCTACTGGTTACGCCTTGGATGCGTCTGTGGCTGTGCTGCATAATGATGCGACATTTTCCTCCACCAATTGCCTTTGGCATAAACGGCCGTCTTGGTTGGGCATACAAAATATTGCATCCCAGCTGGGATTCTTCGTTCAGCCGCAAGAAGGCACTGAGCGGCAATGTTCCAGAAACAACCACAACGCGCTGTTCAACCACGACGATCTCGAAGCCTCAGAACAAGCCGGACAGAGCTAACAACACCGGGTGCTACGACTCAAAGACTATGGCAGGCTCTAGCAAAAGAATGCAAAGTTGGTGGCGGGGCATGAAAGGCAGCAGACGGGAACGGCGTGAACGGGCATATGCCTCACCTGCAGCCTCCTCCGCCAAGGGCAGCAACTACATCCAACAAAAGCGTTCCAAAGACGGCTTGGCCCCTCTTGTCGTTCACCAAGAGTCGCCCGCGACCCAGTCGCTTTGGGATCGCGCATACGACGCCCTCGGAAAGACGAAGACACAATTGGTGAAGGACTATGAAAAACTGCTCGCGAAGGAGCACATGGCCCGTACGTATCACCGATCGACACGTCGAAGCCGTATACCGCAGACATTGACTAATCGATGTTAAAGATTTTGCTTTAAATAACGGGGCTCCGGCACAGCCTATGCCACTACGTGACGTGACTCTTAGCCCTGACAGTCAATCTCGCCAAGCCCAACTAAACACGGTGATCGAGCAGGGGTTACGCCGAGTTGAGGAGAGTAAAGCCAAATACACTATAGCTGGCCATGAGTTTGTCCTGAGGGATCAGATTACGCAGGCCGCGAAGTTGTTAATGTGGGCAAAAGAATGGGTCGGTAATGCCGTCCAGGCTTCACCGCAAGCTTCTATCGCGTGGGCTGGTGTTTGCCTTATTCTCCCGCTTCTCACAAACCCCACGACTGCGGCTGAAGCTAGTCGTGACGGATTTACTGATGTCACCGCCCGTATGCGGTACTACGTCGCGTTGGAGCCTCTGTTACGTCGGCTTGGCCAGAACGCTTCGGTCGCCGATACGTTGATGATGGAAGCCAACGACCATCTTATTGACCTCTATCAACTCATTCTCGAGTTCCAGCTCTGCAGCGTCTTACGGTTTTATCAAAGCCACGCTAAAACCTATGTCCATGATATGTTTTCATCGAAAGACTGGAAGCAGATGACACTCGACATCAAGGCGCGAGAGGAGGCCTTTAACAAAGATCTAAGCCAGATCAACGAGTTGGTAACGAGGCAAGAACTTGAACTTCTGAACAAGACGAGTGTAGATACCCTTAGAGCTATGGAGGGTTTCCTATCGGTCTCTACACAGCAGTTGGTCGTCTTACAAGAGCAACTAGTAATACAACAAGACACCGTGCGTCAACAGCAGTCTAACGAGCAGACGGAGTGTTTACAACTGTTTTGTCTCACCAAAAACGATAACGGCGCCACTTACGACTGGTACAAGGACCGCGTGGTAGACCGTGTAGAAGGCACGTGTCAGTGGTTCCTCCAACACGCCCACTTCCAAAGGTGGCTGGCGCAGGAGTCAGGTCCTCTACTTGTCTCAGCGGACCCTGGGTGTGGAAAATCAGTGCTGGCCAAGTACCTGATTGACACAGGGTTGGCGCAACAGCCGGGTACAATCTGTTACTTTTTCTTCAAAGACCAAGACCAGAACACGACCCGCCAAGCGTTATGTGCTGTACTCCACCAGTTGTTCTCCCAAAAACGGACCCTCATTCAATATGCCATGGAGTTGTTCAAAAACATGGGGCCAGCTCTAACCCAGTCCGACAAGTCGCTTTGGACGATCCTTAAAGCTGTTGTACGGGATCCACATATCGGACCTGTTACAATCGTTCTAGACGCTCTAGACGAATGTGTAGAGTCGGAGTTGAAAGACTTAATACGGAACGTAGAGAGTCTATTCCGTGGTACACAGTCGGCCAACAATACCAAGTTAAAATTTCTTTTAACAAGCCGTCCGTATGAACAAATCATGAACGAGTTCCGGAGCTTATCGGACACTTTCCAGTACGTTCGGATACCAGGAGAGGACGAGTCGGAAACAATCAGTCAAGAAGTCAACCTCGTTATCCAATACCGAGTCGAACAACTAGCGAGCAAACAACGGCTTTCAGACAAGATTAAGTTCTTTCTAGAAAAAAAGTTGCTCGAAATTGAGCACCGCACATACCTCTGGGTTTACCTTGTGTTCAACTATTTAGAGTCAGGCTTTGAAAAGACATCGAAGGGAGTCGAGGCTGCTGTCCAAACTCTACCAAAGAGTGTCAACCAGGCATACGAGCGGATCCTGAATAAGTCCAGGGAAGACCCAATGGTTATGAAAGTCTTGAGCATCATTTTGGCAGCGAGGCGGCCATTGACGCTCGCGGAAATGAACATGGCTACAAAAATAAACGGCCAAGGACAGTCTTTCCGCGACCTCGAACTCGAGGAAGAAGTAGACTTCAAATCACGACTCCGAACGTGGTGTGGACTGTTTATCTCCATTCATCACGGCAAGGTTTACTTCCTTCACCAAACTGCCCGGGAGTTCCTTATTGCGTCGTCATCCGCAGCGGCTTCGCCAGAGCTACGATGGCATCACTCCATCACCATCCGTCATGCACACAACGTTCTTGCCGAGATTTGCGTGTTCTATCTAAACATGTTTGACTCGGAAGAGAAAGGGGTATCCAACCACCATACCGATCACGGTACCCTTTTAAGTTACTCGACCACGAACTGGGGCCTTCATCTCAACAAGGCTGAAATTAAAAGTAACTCCGTGATGGTGTCCCTCGCTTTACGACTTTGTGACCCACATTCGATGAGTAATCCGATATGGTTTAACATTTATACGAAGAGTGGAATACGGGATACGTGGGGTTTTACGGGTCTTTTGTTAGCGTCGTATATGGGACTGACCTGCTTGGTAAAGCCGTTACTCGATAAGGGCGCCGACGTCGAGGCGAAGGATAAGTATGGTAGGACGGCGCTGTCGTTTGCCGCCGAGGAGGGTTACGAGGCCGTGGTACGGCTGCTGCTTGACAAGGGCGCCGACATCGAGGCGAAGGATAATGAAGGCAGGACGGCGTTGTCGTATACCGCCAGGGTGGGTCACGAGGCCGTCGTACGGCTACTACTCGACAAGGGCGCCGACATCGAGGCGAAGGATAATGAAGGCTGGACGGCGTTGACGTTTGTCGCCGGAGGGGCCCACGAGGCCGTGGTACGACTGTTACTTAACAAGGGCGCCGACATCGAGGTGAAGGATAAGTATGGTAGGACAGCGCTGTCGGTTGCCGCCTTGTCGTCTAATGAGGCCGCCGTACGGCTACTACTCGACAAGGGCGCCGACGTCGAGGCGAAGGATAATAAAGGCTGGACGGCGTTGTCGTATACCGTTAGGCTGGGCCACGAGGCCGTCGTACGGCTACTACTCGACAAGGGCGCCGACATCGAGGCGAAGGATAATAAAGGTTGGACGGCGCTGTCGGTTGCCATTAAGGCGGGCCACGAGGCCGTCGTACGGCTACTACTCGACAAGGGCGCCGACGTCGAGGCGAAGGATAAGTATGGTAGGACGGCGCTGTCGTTTGCCGCCGAGGAGGGTTACGAGGCCGTGGTACGGCTGCTGCTTGACAAGGGCGCCGACATCGAGGCGAAGGATAATGAAGGCAGGACGGCGTTGTCGCATACCGCCAGGATGGGCCACGAGGCCGTCGTACGGCTACTACTCGACAAGGGCGCCGACATCGAGGCGAAGGACAATCAAGGTAGGACGGCGCTGCCGTTTGCCGCCAAGGCGGGCCACGAGGCTGTGGTACGGCTACTACTCGACAAGGGCGCCGACATCGAGGCGAAGGACAATCAAGGCAGGACGGCGGTGTGGTATGCTAGCAGGCGTGGCCGCGCGTCCGTTATTAAACGGTTAGAGTCATATGGTGCCTGATCTGAATAATATCTGTAGTAATCCTGTTAGTATTATTACTTTTTCAATACTCATTTCGATTGACTTCTGCAGCTTGCTACAGGCATCAAGCGCATTCCCAACTGGCATTTTGTATGCCTCACCGACTTCCACGATCCTCCGGGTGAGGTTTGGGAAGCGCGCGGGCCGGCGGTGTTCATCACGGTCAGAGCGCTGGTCAGAAGGCAGGGTGGCTGTGGATCTCGACAATCTTTGGACCCAGCACGACGGACGACATGATTACGACGTACAACTGCCGACCAACAGTTTGGTTGTCTTTGCTGACGCTTGGCCCCACAAAGAACGACCCCGACGGTAGCATGGCTCCGAAGCGTCGTTTTGGGTCGTTTTTGGTCGCTTTTGGCCGTTTTTGGTCATTTTCGTCCCCAGTCTCGCCCGATCCCCATCCACTAACACGACCGGCCTTGCTATTTCCCCACGTGGAGTCGTCTCCCGTTCCCCAGATATTTGGCTGTCAACTCTGTTAGCGTCAGTCTGCCTATGTTTGGACTCTCGTTCGTCGTCCTCCCTCGTCTCGAATGGAGTGCGGCTCGCATTTTGTTTTCCTGGTTTCCGGTTCCATGGGTGGTGGATGCGCTCGATGCCCGTTTCTAGGCCTGGACCTTGACGGCACTCGTACCATGCATGTGCCTGTGTGTTTGTCCCAGTCCCTGCGTGTGACAATGTGACTCTACGAAGTAGTCTCTTGATTCCAAAGGAAGCTTTCTTCCTGGGCCTTTGTCGGCGTCCTCTCCTATATAGCTCCAGGACGCTGCATCGTGTTCCATCTTGGCTTCTGTCTTGACATTTCTCTCCACCCCTTTTTTCCCAACAGGCCAGTTGCCTTTCTTTTTCTTTCCTGTCTGCATCCTACATTCGTCATGGCCGACTCCAAGTCCGACGGGGCCGAGATCCAGTCGGCGGCGCCCGTTGAGGTCGAGGCCGGCAACACAATTAACACAACGCACACCGAGCACACCGAGCATAACCACCACGACCATGCCAACGAGCTCGACGTCGTGCCCATCGAAGAAGAGGCGGTCCGCAATGCCGTGCACATCCATCTGAGCTGGCGGTCCTGGCTCGTCGTGTTTATCACCTGTTTTGCGTGGGTGCCCGCCGTGCGTGTCCCGTGGTGTGTACCAAGTGCCTACTAACGTGTTCACCGCAGCATCATGGCCCAGGTGTTTGTCGTGGTCGCGGCCGGCTCCGTCATTGCCTTTATCGTGCGCGACCTCGGCGACGCCAGCATCTCGGGCTGGATCATCCAGGGCCCGCTGCTGATGCAGAGCGTGCTGTCGCCCATTGTGGGCCGGCTGTCGGACGTGCTGGACCGCAAGTTTCTGGCCGCGGGCCCGCCGCTCGTGGCCTTTGTGGGCGCCGTGGTGTCGGCCAAGGCCACGTCGATGAGCATGCTGATTGGCGGCGGCATCCTGATCGGCACGACGCTCGCGACCATTGCCATTGTGCAGGCGATCCCGTCCGAGGTGCTGCCGCTCAAGTACCGTGCGCTGGCCAACGGCTTTGCGTTTCTGGGCGGCGCCGTGGGCGGCCTGATTGGGTCGCTGGGCGCCGGGGCCGTGACCAACGCGTCGCCGTCGGGGTGGCGGTCCATCTTCTGGATCCAGGCGGCCTTCCACCTGGCGACGAGCCTCGGCCTGTTCTTGTTCTACTGGCCGCAGAAGGCCCAGCGGCCCCCGTCCGCGTCGGCCGAGGAGGCGGACCCGCGGCTGTCGGTCTGGGGCTACGTGTGGGCTTGCGACCCGGTGGGCTCGCTGCTGTTCGTGGCGGGCGCCACGCTGACGCTGCTGGCGCTCGACTGGGGCGGCGGCACGTACCCCTGGTCGGACGCGCACGTGGCGGCGCCGTTGGGGATCGGGCTGGCGCTGCTCGTGGCGTTTGGCGCGTACGAGTGGAAGGGCCGCAGCGACGGGCTGCTGGCGCACGTCTTCTTCCGCCAGAACGCCAACTTTGCGCTGTCCGTGTTTGCCTTTGCCGTCGAGGGCTGGATCTTCTACTCGGCCGTCAACTCGGTGGTGCCGCAGATTATTTTGAATTTGGGCTTCCAGACGAGCGCGTGGCGCATCTCCATCCGCCAGCTGAGCTACACGCTGGCCACCATGTTCACGTCGATCCCCATCACGCTCTACGCCACCTACTACAAGGACCTCAAGAGCCCGCTGCTCGTCACGTTTGTCCTCTTCTTTGTCGTCACCGTCCTCTACGCCAACATCAAGCCGCAGTGGAACGCCGCGCAGATCGGCTTCAGCGTGCTCGCCGGCATCGGCCAGTCGGGGCCCCTGACCCTGCTCGTCGCCTGCGTCCAGTTCACGGCGCCCCACGCCTATCTGTCGACGGCCACGGGCCTCGCCTTTTCGGCGCGCGCCATTGGCGGCGCCTTCGGGTCCGCCGTCCTCGACGCCATCATCAACGGCTACGTCAACAGCCACTACGCGCCGGCCGTCAGCGACGCCGCCGTGCAGGCCGGTCTGCCCGCGTCAAGCGCCCCCGCGCTCCTCGCCGCGTTCGCCGCCGGCGAAGTCGGCTCGGCGGACGTCCCTGGCGCCACGGTGGCCGTCTGGGCCGCGGCGGTCACGGCCAGCCGCGCCGAGTATGCGCACGCGTACCGGCTGGCGTGGTCGAGCATCATTCCGTTCGTGGTGCTGGCGACGGCGGCGGTGGCGTGCCTGCGCGGGGTCAAGGCGCTGATGACGGAGAAAGTGGAGGCGACGGTGGAGCATGTGGTGGAGGAGGAGACCAAGGTGTGACGAGCTGGGCCTGCGAGTCTGAGCCTGCGCATCTGCGGAGCTGGCAGACAAAGACACTTTGGTGTAGTACGTAAACCAACACATGTAATCTAATTCTGCCGACCAGCAATGAGAACAGTATGAGAACAGAACAAGTATCTCGTATCGAAGCGTCCCGAACGTAAAGCGTCTGGCTGTGACGGTCGATGCCTATTGTAGTTGGCAACGTGAAGGGATGATACGATACGAGGAAGATGGATCCGTGGAAGAGCCAATTAATATGACTGGCATCTGGACAGCATCTGGCCATTCGTCCACGGTATGGTGTCTGCCACAGAGACTGCGACGTCATTAGGCGGAGGATGCGGTTGGGCTGACGGCGGACGGGCCATACAACCTGCAGTGGGAGATTTGCCGACGTCGGCCATGGGACGCCCAGCACAAGTTCTGCGCGTCCCATATCCGGAAGATTCCTTCACGATCCTCTGCCGCCGCGTCGCAGCTGTCATACGCACTGCAAACGGCAACGAGCGAAAGTGTACGACTCTGGATGCCAGTGGTAGCGAGTCATGCCGCGGCGGTGGAATGTGGTCGACAGATATAAAACGAGACGACTCGACGCA
The DNA here is from genome assembly GCA_001630435.1 of Sporothrix globosa. NCBI lineage: Eukaryota > Fungi > Ascomycota > Sordariomycetes > Ophiostomatales > Ophiostomataceae > Sporothrix > Sporothrix globosa. Next base: position 194,452 of record LVYW01000006.1, read on the forward strand.
AGACGGCCATGATGACAGCTCACAGAAAAAGAAAAGACCCCACGACAACAGCTCACAACAAAAGTTACAGCACCACACACTTCTTCATCACCGCAATGAAGTTTATTGTCGCCTTTGCCGCCCTCGTGGCCGTCGCCGCTGCCGCACCGGCCGCCAACAGCGTGCGTGCTGCCGACCGTGTCGAGGCCGTCGAGGCCGCCCAACTGTGCATCCACATTCGGGGTAGGTCGCGTCCCAAACCAAACCGCCGTCCCACAAGCAGCAAGCAGGCGTCGTGCTAACCCGTTCCGCTCCGCCCCCAGCCTGCGTCGAAGCATTGGCCCCCTCGATCAAGGCGTGCGCGCTGGCCGCCGCCGACAAGGGCCGAGACCTGCACGAGGACGCCGACTGTCTCACCGAGGCGGTGGAAGCGGTGTCGACGGTGGTGCGTTAAGTGGCTGTCTGTCGATTTACTCATACTTATACTAACAGAGACGTAGCCCGACGCGTGCAAGAGTTGCATGTAATGGACGGCGTGACGGCGTGACGGAGTGACGGAGTGGACTGAGTGCCTTTTGTCATCTCTACAAAGCATTTCTTTCGTAGCTTGTCTTGTTTGTTTCTCTCTCTTGTCTCGTTCGTGTTGTCTACAATTACCAATACAAAAACCAATCAAATCAAACCGGTCTCGTCTATTTGTCTTTGTGAATCCCTGTCCTCCTGGGTGGGGTTGTTCCAAAAATAAACGACCGGACAAGATCCCCTATCCGTGCTGCTTTCAGTTGTGGGACATTGTGGACTCGCCTGCTGCTCCATGTTTCCTTGTTCGTTCTATTTGGTGTTTTTTAAAGTACAACATACATGTAGAGGAGATAGAAGGGAACATTGATAAACGAAAAGAAAATAGGCTCGACGTACAATAGAGGTGCCCCAACAAATTTGAGCGTCGCAGTCAACTCACAGCCTCGACCACAGCCTTCCTTGCCAGTCGTAGATCGACAGACCCCTCATACATAGATGAGCATAACGACAAGCGCCGTATTCAACCTTGCTCTCTTGGGTCGTGTCCCGTCGTCCATCGCTCATTTCGTTCGCTCGCCTCGTGCTCCACTCACAACAAAAGAGTATGTCACTGCGTGTCCCTCCGAGTGGTCGGCAGGCACGCCTCCACCAAAGCCGTGTCCCCTATGCAGGTCGAACAGCCCCTGCTCCGGCACGCCCCAGTCGCCTTTGGGGAGAAACACAGCCTCGCTTGACGCAGCCCTTCACAAATACAGCGTAACGTTCCAACAGCCTCCATCAACCGTACACTGTACTGTTCTCCCTGTCTCCCTCTCGCCTCGTTTCTGTTCTCCTTCTCCGTCGCAATGCTCCACAGATGCTCGTCTGAAGTCGTCTCCCCAAAAGGAAAGGATCCGGGGAGGCCACCCAACGGAGAGGAACCCGATCATGGCCCCCGAAGCAAAGATGAAAAAAGAAACAGAAACGTGGAAAGGGAGAGAGGCAGAGAGGCCAACAGGGGTCCTTGTCAGTGCGAACCACTCAAATGACCATCCATGCAGGCAGCCAACAAACGGCCGAGAACAAGAAAATAGAAAATCCCGGCCAGGCGGTCTGCCACCTCGTATTCCGAGACCGAACCCCGGTCTGACACGAGACCCCCAACCCAGACTGAGGAGGCATACGAGAAAGGCGAGTGTCTCCGTACACGAAATAAACGTTTCTCCAGACTCGTCGCCGCCTCTCAATACGATCGACGCTGTCGCCCTTGCGCTTCAACGTCGACAAACTGAGTCGTTCGGAGCACATCCTCTCCGCAGGGTTAACCCAGCCAACCCAGTTCAGCTCCGCTCAGTTCCATATGTCGTACTCGTCCGTATTTCGCATGTACATGCGAATGTAGCCCATACGTCGTGGTAGCAGGCGTCCTTTCAAAAGTGGGATTGAAAACATGAAATCGTTTTGATGTTCTCGCGCCATTTTATGTCCTCGCTTCGCTCGATTCGCACACCTCTTTATTTGAATCGCATCCTCTTTTGTCTTCACTTGCTGAATCCCTTCTTTTTTTTCTTTTTTTTCTTACTTCTCTTTTTCCTCTTTCCTCTTTTCCTCTTCTATCTTCTCTTCATCCATCCTGTCCGGCAACACTGCCACTGCCGCCACGCCAAAAATCGGTAAAGGCGCGGCCCAACCTGCATCGGGACACTACATCTGCGGCTGAGCTGCGACCGATGCAGTAAACACCACCTCGCCGAATCGACAAAAACGTCTTGCTCGACCACAGCACGAGAGACAGAACGAAAATAGCCCGCAGACAAAAGAGGCAAAGGCAAGGGCGAGCCATCTTTTCTGCTGCCCTCAACTTAGGATCCTCATCTTCTTCAACATCGTTTCTCGACATTCCTTCTTTGTTCTGGCCGCATTGCATTTTATATCTACGATTGCACTACAAACGACAGCACGCACCACAACACACACACACCACTCACCGTCACGATGCCGGCATTCTCGACTGTGCCGCCGGCACTCTCCAGTAAAGCAGTGCCAGTCTCATCCGTCTCATCCGTCTCATCCGTCTCATCCGTCTCATCCGTCTCATCCGTCTCATCCGTCTCACTGGCTTCCTCACATCCAACAGCCGCACCAACATCGTTCCTTGAATCCCTGTCGCAACCCTCGCTCTCACCATCCTCGCAAATACCCGCCGCCTCATTGCCCCCACAACCCTCTCTCAACCACATCGTCATCGCCCTCCGCGGCAACATCACCACCCATCCGACTCCGGGCACGTCCACCACGCCGTCGCTCATCTCCTCCACATCCAAGCCCAACTCAGGCTCCTCGTCCAATAAATGGCTGCCCGGTGTCATCGTGGCCGGTATCGTCGCCGTCATTGCTGCCGCCGCCCTCGCCACGTGGCTGACGTTCCGCCGCCGCCGCCGCCAGCGCTACGAGCAGGCCCGGCAACACGATCCCCAGCTCACCCCAGACCAGTTCCGCCGTCGCAGCCACATGAGCGAGGCCGCCCTCATGGCCGAGGCCGAGCGCGAGCGCCGCAACATTATCCGCAAGTCGATCATGAGCCGGAGTTCGGCGAGCCTGAGCTACCTGGGGGCGGCGGGCGAAGTAGCCGGTGACCAGGGCGCGCAGGCCAGCGACGAGATGGAGGAGGGCTACCGCGGGGTGCCGCTCTACCAGCGCCAGCCCGTGCCACGGCCGCCTCTGCAGCCGCAGCCACAGCCCCCGACGCAGCCCCCGACGCAGCCGTCTACCGGCCAGTGTGACCTCGCCCACGACCACGAAAACGAACCCCACGGCGCCAGCCACCTGCACCACGTGTATACCAACGACAACGTGGCCGCATTGGAGACGCTGGAGACGCTGGCGCCCCTGGCCACCTCACCCCTCATCCCGGCGCCGCTCAACGTGTCGCCGCCTGCGTCCGCCGCCGCGCCGCAGACCCTCCGCGACGACTACAAGGAATGGACCGCCGCCCTGCGCCGCCACACCTCGCGCGTCGCCGACCGCCACCCGCACCTCACACTCGACAACGTCGCCGAAGAGTCGGAGAGCGGGTTGGACCAACCGTTGGTGGGTGACGCTGGCGGCGTGGACAACGACCGCCCGGCCAGCCCGCCCATCCCGCCGCGCTCGCGGCTGCGGCCCTTGTCCGTGGTGCTCCCCGATGCTACGGGTGGCGACCGTGCGTCGGCCCACCCGCTTCGTCAAGACAGCACAGCGAGCCAGGCAAACGGCTTCATGGCGCGGCAGGTCCACGCCGACCCGCGCAACACGCTGGCCCACCCCAACGATGCCACGACGACAAGTCCGACGTCGCTGTACTCGGTGGACTTTTCGCAGGTTGGCGTGAGCGGCGGTGAGCGGAGGCGGAGTGCAGGGCGGTAGGCGGATGCGGTCACAGAGAAGAGCTGTATAATATTGTATATGTATAGTAGACAAAACCTTGTACTGAGTACTTAATGGTAATGGAAAGAGCGAGCCCTTCAGTTTGGCATATTGAAAACGCTTTACTACATGTACACGTACATGCACATATCCGTGCTCACATAAGATTCTCGGCGCTTCTGCCTGGTGCCAGACAGACCCGTCTGACCAATCAAAGCGCACCATCCCAACGCTGGTGGCGAAACAGAGGCCAACCGCTCGCTTCGGGGGCTATTTGGGAACGGGCAGCCTCTTCTCCCTGGTTCATCGCCGCCCTTTGACTTCTGCCTCCTGCAACCTCTTTTTGTTTTGCGTCGTCTTGCCTGTCGTCGCCGTCGCCGCCGTTGTCAACGTCGTCGATTTCTTGCTGCTGTCGCCCGTCGCCCTACTCTTCACCGCGCACCGTCGCCATCGATTGTTTTGCCTTTTTTTGCACTTCTTCATTTCGATCCGACGGCGCGCCTCCCTTCGTTTTATCGTTGGGCGACCTTGTTCTCCTTTTCTGTTCGCCATTTGCGCGTTCTCTTTCGATCTCATTTTGCTCCTCTGCGAAGAGAATCAAGCATCCCGTGTCCGAACGCGTTTCTGATACCCTTGTCATCATCATCGCCATCGAAACAGCCTCTCGACACGACGATCCATCTTTCTCTTCTCTCCACGGAGGACGCCTTGACTGGTTTTTGAGACCGACGCGGACGCCGCGCGAATCGTCGTTGTTCTGTTCTCCATCGTGCCCTGCTTGAACCTGCCTGCCACTTTCTGATACCCTGTGATTTCTCTTCTTGCTCCTCCAATCTCCTCATCTACCCGTAGCGTCGTCGGGAGGACCGACGACTTTTTTCTTCGCCCACCACGCATTCGCCGCTCTTTCGTCAACTGGCCCTCACCATTCTGTCGGACAAGACGGACGCGCAGACCAGCGACCTGACGCCCGCCGAGGCGACAAAGAGCATTGTGTTGGTGCTCGATACGCTGGACGCGAAGAAGCGGCTGGTTTCCAAGAAGAAGCGCAAGGCAACGTCGCAGACGAAGACACGGACGTCGACCAAGGCGCCAAAGTCGGCCATTGCTAAGCCGGCCACTGCCACGTCGCAGCCGACGCGGACCCAATCCAAGCTCGTCGCCGCCACCCGTAAGCCTCTCAAGGAGCTGCATAACAAGCCATCTCCTTGGACAGCACCGCTTGCTGCCTCCTCTCCCACACCCGCCGCCGCCGCTGCCGCCGCCGCCACCACCAAAATGGACGCTGCCACGGCGACCGCCAACGCGGCGCGCGACGCGTACAAGGAGAACCTCGACAACATTGTCATGTGCCCGGACTGCAAGGAGTTCCCGCCCAACCTGGTCGAGGAGTTTTCGAGCGGCGACATGGTCTGCGACTCGTGCGGCCTCGTCGTCGGCCCGCGCATCATCGACAGCCGCTCCGAGTGGCGCACCTTTGCCAACGACGACCAGGGCAACGACGACCCGTCGCGCGTCGGCGAGTCGGCCAACTCGCTCGCCAACGACGAGGGCCTGCGCACGCAGGTCGACATGCGCGCCGCCAACGGCAAGCTGGCCGGCAAGCTCAACAGCATCAACAAGAAGTCGCAGTCGGAGAAGCTCAACAACGACCTGCAAGAAGGCTTCCGCGCCATCAGCGGGCTCGTCGACATGATGCAGACGAGCGGCATCGTCGGCCAGACGGCCATGCACATCTACAAGCTGGCCTACGAGCACGGCCAGCTCAAGGGCAAGCCGCGCGAGGCCGTCATCGCCGGCTGCATCTTCATTGCCTGCCGCCAGTGCGGCGTGCCGCGCACGTTCCGCGAAATCTACGCCATCACGCGCGTCACCAAAAAGGAGATTGGCCGCGTCTTCAAGTCGCTCGAGAGCTTCCTGAGCAAGATCCAGGAGAAGAACCCGCAGGCCAGCGCCGCCCAGGGCGTCAAGGACTACAAGGCGTCGTCGTCGACCACCGCCGAGGAGCTCTGCACGCGCTACTGCTCGCTGCTCGGCTTCCGCAACACGCCGCGCATGGAAAAAATCTCCAAGGCCCTCGCCCGCAAGACCACCGGCATCCCCGACCTCGCCGGCCGCTCGCCGCTGTCCGTCGCCGCCGCCTGCATCTACTTTGCCTCGCAGTACCTCGACGACCCGCGCGCGTCCAAGGACATTGCCTCCATCGCCGGCGTCAGCGACGGCACCATCAAGACGGCCTACCGCTTTCTGTACAACACGCGCACCACCCTCGTCGAGCCCGACTGGAACGGCGACCTCGACAAGCTGTCGAGCAGCTAGAGCACTGCCCGCACGCGTCGAGGGAGCAGCGTGGCGGGGCCACACGGCGAGGACGAGGACCAGAAGGACCAGAGGGACCAGAAAGACCAGAAGGACACACCGGGGGGTCACAGATACCACACGGGGGAAACGAGCTCAGACGGTGAACAGCCAGCCGTTTTGAACGAAACGCCGAGCAACAGCTTCGTCTAGATCGATCTGGGGCGACAAAGGGGAGAGAGAAAAGAAATACCCAAAAAAGATATGAAAATTTACGGAGTAACATGGAAATAGCGACAGCAGGAGGGACTGCCGTTTGACCAGCAAGGGTTGCATGCGAAGGTTGCTTTTAATCTGGTTGTATCTGGTTTCTTTTTTTTTCTATTTTTTTCTATTTCTTTTTTCTTTTTTTTTTCACACGGCCATGCCGCACTCTGCCGCATGATGTTACTTTTTTCATACCCCGTCGGCACTTTGATCCAGGAGAGTCCGCACGATACAAGATATGCGCTCAAGCCGTGGGCAGCACGATCACTTCGACCCCCTTTCGAAAGATTGGCAACCACTTCCACCAAAACGAGTGAAGGGTCGGGGTCCAGCGGGCAGACGAACTGGGTGTGACATGAGCATACCTCGAGAGAGGGCCTTGTCCACCAGCTATCCAGACGGATCTCACAAAAGCACAATCAACATAGATCACACACAAAAAAAATAAGAAAACAAGAAAACGATTGACTAAAAAAAAACAATACAATCAAAGGAATCAACAGATGGGGCAAAGGGAAATACGTGGGAGGTGTCGGACGGTTTCCCATGTTGACTACAAAACTCATCTATGTCATGGCCCAATTTGTCTGATTTTCTTTCGATTTCCCGTCATACACTTTGTGCTCAATGTCATGCTCATTTCCTACCCCCTTTTTTGTTTGAAAGAGTCGTTCCAGGCCCAAAAAGTTGTTGCGGAGTTGGCTCCAAATGTTGTGGGCTTGTTCTGTGAACCTGCGTTCCATGTATCTCGAGTTTTGTCCGTAGATTAATAATTCAATAAAAACAAGCGTTGCCATTTCATACATTGCTCATTGCGCCGTAAAGAGCTGGATCAAGCCAGAAGACTCTCGTCTCGGTATTCTCGAAAGACGTCTTGGCATCGTGAAATCAAAACGTGAAAGCAAAACTCTAAAAAAAGAAACGAAACGCGACAGTGGTCCTTCACGAGCATGCCAACTGCCGTAGCGTGCCCGAGACCGCCACATGCCAGACGAGCAACCAGCTGAGAACCCACAAGGACGACGGAAATTTGACTTGCACTTGCTCCCCGGCCCACTGGCTGAGCCACTGCGCAAAACCAGCCTTGGGGGAAGGGGAAATTGCCCAAGATCGTATCGACGTATTGCGGCTGTTTCTGGGTGTCGGCAAACATCGATCGGCCAGCAGCATCGAGTCGTAAACACCTTGAAACATCTTTAAACAACTGTCCTCTGTCGCCGTAAAAGCTTTTTTTTTTTTTTTTTTTTTGAGAATCGCTGTCGTGCGTCCTCTCTTCTTGTGTGTGTGCCCCATCTCACTCCAGTAACCTCACTCCAGTAACCGCCCCATGATGACAGAGTCTCGATGATGCCAACGGCGTTCAGCCCCAACAGCCGTTCCCTTTTCGTCTGTTTTCCGTTGGCATTGTCTTACGGAGAGGGAGAGACTGAGGCGCAGTTTACGCTGTGCAGACGGCATCGACGGTATGCGTGCAGCAGGCTAAACCATCCTTGGACCCTGTTCGATTTAAAGAGAGCCGGCGCGGGCAGAGCCAGCCAACTGGGGCCAACTTTGATGATTCAACACCGCCACAAACTGCCCATGTAAAGTTAAAGTGTGTGTCGGGCGGTTGGTTCCAGGCCGCTCCATGGCAGCCTTATGCTGCTACTAGGTGCTATAGCAGTTGCGAGGCAATTACGATACAATACAGTCCGCCTGTGGCTGTCTGCGGCCTGCAAGTACAGAATACTCCCGTTCTGTCGACCACCCCAGACAGCTCGCACTGCACCATAGACTAAGCCTTTACGGACATGAGGTGCAGACTGGGGTGGCAGAAAGGACAACCAGGAGAGGACGGTTGCAATTCTTCGTCGTCGTAAAGAGGGTGGCAGGGGACGGCAATGAGAGGGGGGCCGAAAATGACCGAAAGCAGGGCCCAGTGGGTTTTGCTGACAGGCGTGCTGTTATTGGTTGAATTGGGGCGCAGGAAGATGAGACAGGATGAAGGGGTGAGCAGATGAGCAGCGTGCTGACAGTTGCATGTTGGATTCGGCTTGCCGTACATACTGAAGAGAGTAGGTGTTTGAAGACGGCGGGTCGAATAACGCGACGAGTGTCGTGGGCGGAAACCCTCAGCGCGAAAAACCTCCACGGCGACGCCAGCCACAACCAGCAGCCTTTACCTCACGACGGGCGCACTGTCCGCCTCTCTGCGGTCACTCCTCTCTCGCCTGCTCTCATGCGTCTGACAGGTTACACTTGTCCTCGGTCGGCGCTGCAAAACGGCCAGCCGCTGTCAATTGGGATCGCACAATGTGCAACGCAGAGGAGCACCGTCTTTCATATTCCACACCCATTGGGGCCAAGCCTTTGGGTCCCTGATCTCGAATTGTGCTCCGTGTAGTCTCGCATTCTCCGTATTTATTTTCCTGTCAACGTCTTCTGAACTAGTGCTGTTCTTGCATCTGTCAACGCTGTCGTCGCTTGACGCACACTGTCTCACTGCCTCCAGCGAACACGGCCAGGGTAAGCAGTGCGCCAACGCGTATTTTAGCTCCCTGTCGCCGTTCCTGGTCCCTGACAGCAGCCTAGCAGGAAAGGACAGCGTAAAGCGCACCTCCGTGCATGCCTGCCTCTTGTGAGCTAAACCATCGTGGGTCCCACCAGTTTCGGGTGCAACAGAAGGAGGAAAGAACGAGGACAGAAAAAGGAGGAAGAGCTCAGCAACGTCAGTTCGTCGTATGTCGCACGGGGAGAAGAATCACAGCGAGGCAGGAGCGAGGATAGAGGGACAGGACAGGGTTCGCGACCCGCTCAGATCCGCTCCTTCCTTCGTCTTACTCGTAGACCAGCACAAGTCTGCCTATCGTCCGCGGCGCGCCCAGCCCAGCTGCTATCTGAGATGAGTGAGGCTTTGAAGCCGGAGAAGCTAGAGCGTGTCCAGTCCCTTCCCAGCCCACCGTTCCCCCTTTTCCCTTTTTGCTCTCGCGCTGCCCCCCCTCTCCAGTCTCTGCACCACCAAACTCTTTTTTTATATTCCTGCGGCTCGTCTTACTTACGACGGGGGCCTTGTGCAAAAGGCTTTTTGTTCCTTTGCCCTTCTGTGCTCCAGTACGGAGTACTTCGAATCTCACCTCCTTCGACCTGCTCTGTCTGACTAGCTGACGCCTCGTTTTGCCTCGTTCCTTTTCCCCTGGGGCTCGCATTCCTTCTCTTCTTTCCCTTCTTTTTTTTCTTCTTCATTTCCTCCGCCTCGTCTGTCTCCTGTCGTCTGCCGTCTTTTCCTTTCTGTCTCCTGCTTCGTTTCCGGGTTTCTTGTCCTTGGACTGACCTAGTTCGTCTGTTTGCTCGTCCATTTAATTTTGTCTTGATTTTGTCTCCTATATTTCTTAATACCGCCGCATCTTCTTCTTGTCGCCCCTGACTCTCCTCCATTCCTCGGCGTCGAGATCTCCCCAACGCCCGTTCCTACGTCGCCGATCCGATTCCAATTTTCGGATTTTCCGTATCTGCACGAGAGTGCCTACGTACCTGGAAACACGTCACGTTGACCGCGCACCACCGGACGCGTTCATCTTCTCGGTCACTTTCTGGCTTTGCTCCGACTCCGATTGCTCCGGCCAAACGAAACCTCCTTTGCTTTCTCCCCGCCTCTCATACCTCACGTAGCACACCTCCCCTCTCACACACGTCCACCATGCGCGTATCAACACCGGCCCTCCTGGCCCTCCTCGGTGCCACCGCCTCGGCCACCGCGCCAGCGGCCCCCCTCGACCTTGCCGAGTGCCTCAACACCCGCGCTGCCTCGCTCGCCAGCCACGCCGCCTGCGGCCATGCCGGCAGCGTCGAATTCTGCCTCGAGAACCGCCTGCCCAAGTCCTCGCAGGCGATCTCCGCCGAGGTCCTGGCCCAGTGCTTTGCCAACGCCGGCTGCCAGCCCGACGAGGCCCTGATCGAGGCCACCTGGTCCATCCAGCAGTGCGCTCGCCCCGCGGCGGAGAAGAATGCGGTCGCCGCCGAGCTGCGCCGCCGCAAGCCCGTCGCCAACCCGATTCCCGTCCCGACGCCGACCGCCGATGCCGATGCCAAGTACCTCGCCGCCACCCCGCTCCTGCCGCGCGCCGACAGCACGTTTACCGGCACCCCGACCACGTCGCTGGTCTGTCTCACCACCACCACCGTCTCCACCACCGTCTGCCCCGTCCAGTCCACCGGCCCCGCCGCCGGCAAGACCACCCTGTCCTGCTTCTCGACCGTGGCCCTCTTCCCCACGTGTGCCGCCGGCCTCCTGTGCGACACCGACAGCGCCCTCGGCGAGACCACCTGCATGAAGAAGGAAAACAACCCCGGCGCCGCCGGCATCGTCATCGCCATTGTCTTTGCCTCGGGCCTCGTCATTGCCGTCGCCACCATGTGCTTCTTCTGCTGCCGCGAGCGCCGCCAGCACTCCCGCATGGCCAAGGCCGCCGAGGCCGCCGCCATTGCGCGCCAGGCCGCCATTGACAGCAAGCGGCCCAGCGCCGGCGTGCGCAACATGAGCGCCAGCCGGCAGGGCGGCGCCGGCAGCGACAGCCAGCCCCTGATGCCGCCGCCGCACCAGCAGCAGCAGCAGCAGAGCCAGTACCTGTCCTCGTCGGCGTCGACGACGACGCTGGGTGGCGGCAGCGTTCTGCGGGGCAGCGAGACGAGCGGCGACATTGCGACGGGGCCCAACCCGTTTGCGGACCACCAGCAGCTGCGGTAGACAACAGGAGGAGTGGGCGTGTGGCAGAGGCGTGAGCGCGTGGCAGTGAGTAGGCGAGCGGCAGAGGAGTAGGCGAAGCGAACGACTCTGGCGTGCGAGCAGACAGCCGACTGCGAGCGAGACGACGGGCGATACAATTGACCTTTTGAGCGAAGCGAGCTGAAAGACCACGGGGCAAGAGAAGGAGAGCGAGGGGACATGCAAAAGGACGTCGACGTTGTCAAAGACGTCACCATCGTTACTTGGATAATCTCTGGTGCTGCTTTTTTGGGAATTTTATTGCGTGTTGGCTCTTTTTGATTTTGTTAATGTGCCTTACCGTTGGGATGTCTTGTTCTTTTTTCTATACTTATATTTCCTTGTGGCATCATAGCACTCTAGCAATTATTTTCAGACACATCAACACATTACCCACCCACGTCCGGCCGTTCAACGTCCCTTGTTCTCGTGATAGCGGCAACTAATCCAAACATCCGTGTACGACCGACGTTTGCCTTTGGCTTGGCCATGACGACGCAAAGTAATATATACGGTGAATGAGGCAGCAGCCGCCTTTTGCACACGGCAGCCATTGCTTGTACACGCCTTGTTTCGTGTCCTCCCATGGTTTATCAATGCGGGATGCGTGGCGTCGTTACACAAATGGACGAGTGCACAGCATCAAGGCCACGCGGTACAACGTCGAGCTGCATCGTTTACAGGTTCGCACAAGGAGATTAACTGCGAGTGCGAGCCTGTCCCGGCGTGTGTTGCAGAGGAGATATAATTGTATCGAGGGTTACGTAGAAGTTGTGGGCGTCTCAATTTTGTACTAAAAAATAATAAAAAAATAAAAGGAGAATGATGACAAAGTACAATATTTTACATCGTTTCGTCTACGACCAGCACGTACACATTAATACCGACTGAATAGTATAAACCAACTGATCGAACTAGCAAACCTCTATACGATCTTAGGAGTTTCACTGCGCAAGTCGTCGAGCAGTTGGATCTCGTCTTTGTTTACTTGGACGTCCCCGACTCTGACGTTTAATGTTTAATTGCATGTCAAAACTTGGCCGGAATACAATATACACGAATAGCGGGGCGGGATACTAAAACCAGCAGCAAAGGACAGAACAGCACCCCGAAAAAAGGGGTTGCGGGGTACTTTCAACTACTATGGGCTAGCAGTTCTAGGCTTGTCAGGGGCCTTCCCGTCCAAGAGACCGTCTATTTACTGGTCTTTTTTTAGGCCAGGAAGCCACATGTTGTTTCCAGCTCCTTGTCGTGCTGCCCTGTCCACTAGAAAGGATTTGCTCTGGCGATTTCCTCTGTTCTGCCTCCTGTTTCCTTCCTTCCCCCCCATTCGGCTGCCGCTAGTTCCAGCGTTTCAACTGGCAACTGCGCCTTCCTGCTGAACAACGGTCGACTTCCTTCCCATTCGAACACAACGACGCCTTGGCTGCTTCCTTTGTTGTGGACTTTGGACATTCGACTTCATCCCATCACGACTTTGCACTTGTCACTGTATTCCGTCATCAGCCTGCCTCTACGATTGGCTGTCTCCCTCCCCGTCGACCCCGGCGCCCACCCCCCTGAGCGACGAGCGCTGCAGAGCAGCTGAGCAACAGGTCAACGATTGTGAGTTCCCATTGCTTGAACCCCAGCAGCGTCCCCAGCACACGATACATTGAGCCTCGCCTCCTTTCGTGCTCCCTCTTGATGCTTTTGCTCCTTTTCTTTTCGTCTTGTCTTGCCACTCGATCGTCTCACTCTCGTCGATTGTGCCTTTATCGTCTGGTCCCCTCCATTCCTCACGTCCTTCCCTTGCCCAATCCTCTTCCTCGCCGCTCGAGTCCCTCCCCACAGGCACCGTGTTATCGTGGCCTCGTGCTGCAGGGGCTCACAGCTTTCGCCAATCACATCGTCGACCCCCTATTATACCATCTTTCTCCTGGGATTTCTTTTCGTCTACATCTGCTCTTCTGCATGCCGGCGCCCCTCGAGCAGCCACTGACACTCCCTTTCCCTCCAGCCGCCGCCAAACCCCCTTTGCATCGTCCGACGTGAGCCCCTTGTACGCCCTGGAGCGACCGCCCCGCTCCTCTCTTCGGCCCCCAGTTCTCGCCCTCGCCCTTGTGCTGCACACATTGGCCAGATTCCCCAGCACCCCGCCCACACGCGCCAGGCTTGACTTGATACTGCTGCGTCTGCCTCTTCGGCCACGCCCCTTCACCGCTCTCGAGTCCGGACCTTCGACGGCCCTTGACGTCCGACATTGACAGCATTCTTTCGAACCCGTTCTTGGCCAACTCCTAATTTCTCTCTCTGTGTGTATCTCTCTCTCTCTCGCTCGCTCTTCGCTTTTCTTCGGGCCGACCCGCGACCGCCGCAATGGACAACCCACGTCTTTACCTCAACTTCAACAACAATGCGGCTGACCGCATTGCCGCAAACGACCGCGCATACCCAACTACGCCCTCGACGTTCCCCCAACCCGTCTTCCCCTCAACAACCCAGCAGCAGCAGGGCGGTGCCGCCAACAACATCGGCCTTGCATCGTCCCAGCAGCCCCAGCAGTACCAGTCGTCCGCCTACGCCTCGCAGCAGCAGCCGCAGCAGCAGCAGCAGCAGGGCGGCTACTTCTCACAAAACCAATACGCCGCGCCACAGTACTCGTCGCAGCAGCATGCCGGCGGCAACGAGTACAGCACTGGCGGTGCGCCACTGAGCGCTGGCGGCGCCTCTGCCGCCTCCGCGGGTGGCATCTCGGCCTCGACCAGCGCCAACAGCCTCTACCAGCCGCGCTCCAACACCCCCGGCGCCACCGACCCCAACACGGGCCTCGCGCACCAGTTCTCCCACCAGAACCTCGGCGGCGCTGCACGTGCCGCCGCTGCCGCCGCCTCGACCAACAACTACAGCCGGGGACCGTCAGCGGCCCAGCGCCCACGGACGGCCGGTGCCACGGGCTACCAGCCCGCCTCCGGCTACAACAGCTACCTTAATGCCCCGCTGCCGAGCCAGCCCGCAGCGCCCGTTTTCGAGTTCCAGGTCGCACCCGAGCGGAACCCGGACCGCTTCGGCCCCAACGCCAACAACAACCAGAAAAAGTGCTCGCAGCTGGCCGCCGACTTTTTCAAGGACAGTGTCAAGCGTGCGCGTGAGAGAAACCAGAGGTAGGCCGACACCGACCCCCCCCATTCCTTTTGGACCCTTTTCTTTCTGCTTAGTGGCCAACTTTGCTAACCCACCCAGACAAAGCGAGATGGAGCAGAAGCTGGCCGAGCCGAACCAGACCGCCGCCCGCAAGGAGCAGATCTGGTCGACGGCCGGTCGGCGAGAGGGCTCGTACCTGCGTTTCCTGCGGACTAAGGACAAGCCGGAGAACTACACCACGGTCAAGATCATTGGCAAGGGCGCCTTTGGTGAGGTCAAGCTAGTCCAGAAGAAGGCCGACAACAAGGTCTACGCCATGAAGTCGCTGGTCAAGACGGAAATGTTCCGGCGCGACCAGCTGGCCCACGTGCGTGCCGAGCGTGATATTCTGGCCGAGTCCGACAGCCCCTGGGTCGTCAAGCTGTACACGACCTTCCAGGACGCCAACTTCTTGTACATGCTGATGGAGTTCTTGCCCGGCGGTGATCTGATGACGATGCTGATCAAGTACGAAATCTTCTCGGAAGACATTACGCGCTTCTACATTGCCGAGATTGTGCTGGCCATCGAGGCGGTGCACAAGCTGGGCTTCATCCACCGCGACATCAAGCCGGACAACATTTTGCTGGACCGCGGCGGCCACGTCAAGCTGACGGACTTTGGCCTGTCGACGGGCTTCCACAAGCTGCACGACAACAACTACTACCAACAGCTGCTGCAGGGCCGCCCGGCCGGCAGCCGGCCACGCGGCGGCGACCGCAACTCCATTGCCATTGACCAGATCAACCTGACGGTCAGCAACCGGTCGCAGATTAACGATTGGCGGCGGTCCCGCCGGCTGATGGCCTACTCGACGGTCGGCACCCCGGACTACATTGCCCCCGAGATCTTCACGGGCCACGGCTACAGCTTTGACTGCGACTGGTGGTCGCTCGGCACCATCATGTTTGAGTGTCTCGTGGGCTGGCCGCCCTTTTGCGCCGAGGACCGCCACGACACCTACCACAAGATTGTCACCTGGCGCCAGTCGCTGTACTTCCCCGACGACATCCAGCTGGGCCTCGATGCCGAGGGCCTCATCCGCAGCCTCATCTGCAACACGGAGAACCGGCTGGGCCGCGGCGGGGCCCACGAGATCAAGGGCCACGCCTTCTTCCGCGGCGTCGAGTTCGACAGCCTGCGCCGCATCCGCGCGCCCTTTGAGCCGCGCCTCACGTCCAACATCGACACGACCTACTTCCCCACGGACGAGATCGACCAGACGGACAACGCCACGCTGCTGCGCGCGCAGCAGGCGCAGCAGGGCAGCCGCAGTGCCGCGCCCGAGGAGAGCCCGGAGATGAGCCTGCCGTTCATCGGCTACACCTTTAAGCGGTTCGACAACAACTTCCGTTGAGGCTTGTGGAGGAGAGGGGGAGGGTGGCAGGTAGAGGGGGTGTTGTGTTTGACAATCTAATTTTTTCCGTACCATTCGTATCATTTTTATCTTTTTGACCTGACCTTTTTCACCTTTGCCCATTTTCTGTTTTGCATTGTTTGTCGTCTCCTTCCTTTTGTATTCGTCCTGTCCTCCCAAGAGCCTTCATGGGTGGGTCGCAACCAGCCATGCAACGCGGCCATCGCCATCTACGATAGTACTCTCTTGGATCATCTGAGCATGCGTGTCGAGCCTCTTTGTATGGTGTGCTCCTTGGAGCTTGGTTTCTTGTTTCTAAGTATAGCCTGTCTCATAGCAACAATGTTCACTTGGGTTTTTGGCTTGGCATGTATGCCTTTGTCTGTTGGTGATTGGGATTTATGGAAATGGGGGTAGAAGAGGAATAAATAACAGTAAAAGGGGCATAGATTTGACAAATAAATAAATACAATAAAACGAAATTCAATATAAACAGCCAAAGCAAGGAAATAAATTCATATTACAATTTTAAAAATTTTCAAGACATAAATTCACCAGATCCAATGACGTTCTTTTCTTGACTGACTTCAATATGCATCGAGTCGCCAACAATCACACGATCCGCTTTAGTACTTAGTCCTGACAAGAGACAAGAAGCTGTTGATGCAACAATTGTAGATCCAGGTATATGTTCGCTATTTATTCCACAAACAAGTCCATCCCAAACGCCGTACTAATACAGAAAGAAACACAAAAACCAGGTGCAAGCATACCGCCCTCGTGATTACCGCCCCGTCAGCCCGGGCGCGGCATTGAACTGCTCTTCCCGCTCGGTCATGAACATGACCTGCACCCAGTACTCGCGGGCGTCGCGGTCCCAGTAGTCAAAGGTGCGGCCGGCGCGGCGGTCGAGCTCGCGCGCGGGGATCTTGAAGCCGCAGGTCTCGTAGGGGTCGGCGGCGACGAGCAGGTACTGGAACTGGCGGTCGGGGGTCTCGACGCGCTGGCTGAAGGCGCTCGTGACCTGCCAGCGGGGGGTGACGTCGGCGCCAATGTCTGGGTACTGCAGCTGGAACAGCAGGCCGACCTGGCGCGTCGCGGGGTCGCGCACCTTGACAATCTTGTAGCCGGGGCGGCCGATGCGGACGACGGCGGCGGCGGCCTTGTCCGTACCCCCAAACCCCAGGGCGCCAAAGCCGGCGCCCGCGACGCCCACGGGCAGGCCCGTGGCCGGGTCAATGTCGCGGCGCAGGCCGTCGCGCTGCTCCTTGGCGGCGCGGCGGGCGAGGTTGGTCTGGTGCTTCTTACCCTGGGTATGGGCGAGGTAGGAGCCATCGTTCTGGTGGACGGTGAGGCAGAGGCGGCACTCAAAGGAGCCCAGGTGGTTGCGGAAGAAGTAGGGGTCGCGGTCGAGGTCGATGGACTCGAGGGCGAGCTTGCGCAGCCGCTCGCGGCGGTCGGCGTTGGTGGCGCTGTGGGAGGCGACGCCGCCGCCGCCGAACTTGGAGCCGACGCGGTTCTGGTAGTCCATGGTCGGGGTGGGGGTGGACGGTGAAAGGTAGTGTAAGGAGGGTGATACGGGAGGAGGTGGTGGTTTGATGGGAAGAATCCGATGCGGGACGCGGACGTGAGGTTCGTGGGCTGCGGTTCGTGGGCTGTCGTTCGTGGTTGAGGTTCGCGATGCGATGCCTGGAAAGTTTTCGGGCAGGCAAAATGGAGGTAGGTGGCGATAAGATAAGGCGTAAATGACTAAGCTCAGCGGGTGGTGATAGGGGCTTGATCACTGTAATTTAGGGCGTTTCGTGAGGCACTGCAGCCGTTGCAGTGAGGGCTCTCGCCTGTATTTTCACGTACGCGCTAACTCGACGGACAACGTATTTTGTTTACTTTGCCATGCGATCTCCTGGCTTCACGATGCACTCGTTTCTTCCCATTGCCGTACGCTTTGTCTTCCGTTCTATCCACTGTTATCCGCTGCTCCACTGCGCTTCATGAGGGCCCCTTCGACGGAGCTATTGGTACGGCATAATGTTAAGGACGTGCACAGCAGTTAGCAGGGAAAGCATCTCATGTGATTTTTCCGGGATTTTACGTTTCTTTCGTTTACGAGCAGTTTTGGTTCCCCGTTTTTTATCTTATCACGGCCACATATTTGGGGAATCCTGGAGCCCTCGAGTCTTGGAGCCCTTGGGCCCTTGAACCCTCGATAATAAAGTTCTTCTATAGCAATCAGGCCCACAGAAGGCACGGTGCAGCGGACACGGCACGGCCTCTTGGCGGAGGATTGGAGCGCTTTGGATTGGAGGCGGGAGGCGGGAGGTGTTTGGTGTGTGGTGTGAGGTGTGCAGGATGCACGAGAAGCTCCCTGGTAAGTCCTTTGCAATTCTTGTCGTCTCTGCCGCTGGCGGACAGCCACCACCGCTGACCACCAACAAGCACCAACAAGCAGCAACCGGCACCAACACAACCCGAACTTGCTCGCATCGAGTGTGGTGCAACCGCCCGGGGGAATGGAAGAATGCAGAGTACGTCGAAGCAGTCATGTCGTCGCGTACGGGCCATGGGAGCCGACGGAAGGATTGTATCAAGAATAAAAAACCACGTGGAGAGGGTCCCTGACCTGCATCTGTCCGGATGTGCAAATGTACATCAATCTGCACGTCGGTTCGACGTATGCTCTTAACGTCGTCAGACGATTCCCTTCAAGGCAAGCCGACCTGTTCTCTCGACTCGCTTCCACGCATATATTTGGCCGTATATTTGGCCGCTTATACGCCGTGCAGGCCGTCCATACCGCGCCTACTGTGAACACGGCACGCTCTCGCTCTCTCTGTCTCTCTCTCTCTATCGTAGCGTTGATTGTTCTGTGGCTTCGGTTGGCGATTGATATTAATAGATCGCGGGCCGTTGTCTGTATTCTCTCATCAGCTTGTGCGTCGTTCCCTGCCAGCCTCACGCGCCAGTCTCCAACTCACTCGTTCTTTCGGGGTCGATGTGGAGGGGACGGGCGAACGAGCAGGCAGCCGCCCTTGGTTTATGTTTAGGCTCCTTGAGAGGCTTCTGCGAGCTCTCGTTGTGAGAACAGCTAGGACGTAGACAGACAAACATGATCGACTGAAACGAAACGATAGACGACCATGGCGGGATGAGAGGAGACCTAGTGGGTGAAAGGCAGAACGTCGAGTATGGTCTTGTCCTGACGGTGCATTCAAATCGTCTCATCATCTCATTTCATCGTCTCGTCTCGTCGCCTTCCTCCCGCATCGTCTCCATCGTCCGTCGTCTGCGTCTTCTGGCCCATTTTGGTTCTGTGAGTCGCATGACTGACGCTGACAACCCAGGCTTGCCTTTCGTCTCTGGGATTTCCTGCCACCTGCCACCTGCCGCCTTTGCCGTTGTGCATCTTATGTTGCACTGTCTGCCGTGTCCTGGCGTAGGTTAGCCGTCGTATTTTCTCCTCTTCTTCTTTTTGCCTCTGATCTTTCAGCTTTCTTTTGAGCATAGAGTTGATCCAACAATAATATGTACCCGATTCAGTCTTTGCAGCCTTTGTAGTCTTCGAGTCTTTTCAGGCCTTGCCAACGTCCTTTGAATTTCTCGTCGACACTGAACTCTCTGTGCTGCCCTCCGCCCACGAAAGCAGAAATCTGTGAATAAACAGGAAATGCACATTTCGGTTACATCGTACATGTGCTTGGGTCAGCGCGTACGGCCTATGTCCTTCTCCCGTGGACAGAGTCAGGGTCGCGTCGTCGTATTGGGCGGTCTCTGCGTCGTCTGCTGATGGTCCAGACTGTGAACGACTAGGGTTCGTTCCCGTCTTTCCTTGACTCGCGTGCAGCCTCTTTCCCAATGGACCTCCCACTCTTACTGGTCAGTTTCTTCTTTTCTATTCGTTTTTCTATATTTTGTAAATGCCATCCTCAGTACCAAGACTGTCGCGGACTTGGGTCTCTCTATTTGGGTTGCGTTTCAATACTTTTTCTTATTTTGGCATCCTATTGCACTAGAAGCATCACCAATGTCCGCCCTGGTGCGGTGGCGATGTGACGCCATGTGTGTCGTAAGAAGCTTTTTGTTCTGGATAAATAGTTTAAATGTAATAAACCTGGCATCTCCATGTGGTCATGTTGGTGGGTATTACGGTGGAGAGGGTGTGTTTTCCAGCTGGCGCATTCGACGTTTCTTTTTCTTTTTTCTCTTTCTTTTTTTTTTTTTTCATCTCCTTCATTTCCCCATGCTGCCCCCGTTTAATGATCCTCTTAGACGCGCCAGTCAGCCCAGTCTTTTTTGGGACTTTTTTGGGTCCTCCTTGTCGGATAGAAGGTTAAAATGTGCCGAAAGTCTGGAGAGCAGAACAGCCACACGATGGCTATGAGGGCAACGCGGCGACAGCAACAGTCGACAGACAACTGGCAGCCATGACACACGACCAGACCAAACGAGATTGCAAGGATGGTTGGGCGCCTCGTGCACGTCTGGTCATCTGGTTGTGTAGATGACTACGAAGCACAGACGTTGAAATCACAGAGTACGAGACGAACCAACGGGATCAAGACTGCTTCTCTTGTGGCTGGCCTTGGCTAATGGCTCTTGACTCCTTTGACCGTCTGTAGCTCGCTTGATGGACCGGCTGATTTGCCTGGTATCCGGTCGTTGGCCGGGAAAAGAAATACATTATGTAAGGCTCTAAGTCGTTTGTTGTTTGCTGTACACTGCTCAATACCTGCTGCTTTGATTCTTCCTTTGTCCTTCTTCCTTCTTCCCACATCCCACTGTTCCGGAATACGGGTTTTCCCCAAGCAGTGTACCTTGCGGCGAGGCGATTGATGGCATTCCAAGTAGCTTTCGAGATGGGGGTAGCCTTCCAACGGATGCGTCGTTTTCATTGCTGGTTTATGAACGACCTTTATTGTCTTTATTTTACCGCCCCATGTGGCATGCAATTTGCCTTAAGTGTGGTGCCTTGTTTATAGGACATGATTTCGTTTTTTGGTGGTTGCACGACGACGCGAGTTCCTGCATGGTTGCCCATCCATAACTGACTGAATATCCTCCGGTGAAATATGGCGTACGTCGTTTTCCCTCAATGCACCGCTCTCCGTATATCCTCGGAGCTTGAGTCGTTGCCACGTTCATTCAAGATGGTCAGGCTCTTTGTCTCCCCGTTTTAACCTCCTTGGCTCCAGTACTCCGTACGTCGTCCGTTCGTCGTCCTTTTTTGTTTTCTCACGCCCTCTTCGACGTCCCCGTCCTCGACGCCCCCAACTTTGAATTTATCCGTTTCGCCTGCTTTAGCATCTCCAACTCGTTACTCTGTATTTCTCACGCCCTCACTAACGCCCCTACACGCCCTCTCCAGGTATTTCCGTCCTCTGCAACTCACTACCCACTATCTTATTTTACCATCCCCTCGTACTGTTTCCACGTCCCTGGTGGCAGGACGCGGCTGTGCGAGGCCGTCTTCTCCAAGGCCCCCCCCTCCCCCGATCATATTTGCAGACTATTAATTACGGAGTATGTCGTAGTCCGTATCCCAGCATAGTATTACTTCATCCTGCGCCCAGCTGTTAAGGGTCAGCACGTTTAACTCGTTCAGCAGCTTTAGCAGTTTAGATTGCCTCCACGAACGTCTCATATGGGACGCGCCCGGGCCCCAGGACACTACTGAGTGCCAGGTTAGCATGCCGTACTGCATAAACTGAGTAAATACAGCCCACACTGGCCTGGCCTGTGCTGCATCGTACCAGTGACGTCCAACTCTAGCGTCAGCCACGGCACAGCCGTTGGACGCCTCCCGCCTTGACCTTGTCGATGCACGATGTAGTAAGGAGTATGTTGTAAGATACGAAGGAATTATAGGTCTATTTCCACCAAGGGACTGTGGATTGCTTAAAGGTCTTTCGCTTTCGCCTATAGTGTCCCGGAAACACGAGCTTCCTGTCGACGGTTGGATTGTTGGTTGAATCACAATCAAAGCAAAACCAAAATCAAAATCAAACCACGAAGATGCACAGAAAGGCAGCATGTCAAACAGTATTCACTGTGTCGATAAATCCCATGCGCTGTACGCCGCATACAACGCCGCACTCGCTCACCAACCGACATGAAGTATGAACTCTCCCATAATAATTATGTTGGACTTCGTACAACGCGTGTTCCGTCCTCTGACTCTCTCTTGCGACTTCCCCCACTTCGGCTACTTCCTCGGCGGCCAAGCATGGCGTCCGGCAAGACGGCACGGCCAACCACAAAGGCCCTGCTCAATCCTCCTCGACCCTCTCGCCTCTGGCCTCCCAGTGGTCCAAACACTTCCCCCAGTGACCCTCAGCAGCCCAGGTGACCTGAGCCAGCCGTGATTGGTATGGTCCCGCGGCCTGTATCTGATTCCAAGGTGGCCAGCGTCGCAGTAACGACATTTGCTAGGGGGGACGCGAAACAAAAGTGTATGGACTCTGGTAGACAGGCGCCTGCACTAGCAAAACGTGGTTTGGTGCCACCCCCAGGATTTCCTTTATCCCTTTTATTTTTTCCTTTTTTTCTTGATCCCCTTTCCTTGTCGAGATTGGCCTTTCCCATTTAGCTTCCTTTCTTTCCCTTCTTTTTATTCTCTCCAACAGTCGTCCCCTGTCAATGCCGGCCAATCATATGCTCATCTGTCCATCGCCGGTTCCTCGTCCCGCCTGAGCACCCGCCTTTCCCTTTTTGTCTTTTCGTCGTTTGGTCAAAGTCGCACTCGTGTTCTTTTTGTCTTTCTCTGGTTCTCCTTCTCGTACTTGCTTGCCTTCTAGACTCAGATTCGGCTATTGCTGGTGCCGGTTCTGTCAAAATTCTCGTCTGGTATCCGTCGTTGCGCATCCTATGTCGGAAGAAGAACGGCTGACCGTCTGGGCAGCTGAACTGCTGAAATGCTGACTGCTGAAGTACGACGTCGACCAAGAGAGCTTTGCCGACTCGAGAGTTCTGTGAAGGAAGCCGAACGTGACCTGCTCGAAACCAATGCCCCTTTCCTTCTAATCAGTGGCCTCAATAACCCAATCTGCGCATTCCATCGCCTGTCGGCCATCGCCCTTTCCCTTTTCGTCGCTTACCTCCACTCTCCACATTCGGCACGTGCACCTTATTTTCCTGGTCGCGCTTGCCTCGTGCTATTTCCTCGTGCTTTTTCCTCGTGCCTGCCGTTCGCTTCTTACCCGGTATCGACCTCGCCTGCTCTTTCCCTATTTTCCTTATTCTCGTGACTTGCACCTTCTCGCCTCGGTGGCTCCACAACGAGGCCAGAACGTCTTTTGAGTACGACATAGTCCCAGTCGTAGTTGCCGTTCTCTGTAGTCCGTTTCTGGATTTGGGGGGGGGGGGGGGGGGGGGGGGGGTTTAAGATGCTGGCAACCACGCGAGTTGTGAGCCTGTGTTGCAGCCCTGAAGGAAAGAACGATCCAGTTCACGATTGCTTTCCTTTTCGTGGGCATTGATACCTTCCTCCACGCCGGACCGCCATCCTCGTAGAAAAAAAGGGGCAAAAGCAGGTCTTCTTTTCGTACGAATACACTTTGCACGATGGACAGACAACACGAAAGGATGCAAATTGCGCATGAGGCTGAACACAATCATCCTGGCCACGGCTGTCAACCGACGCACGCCTCCCAGCGTCTGTCGCACATCGCCATCGAACATCGGCCGCCCAGGGTTCGGCCTTGGATCCCGTCAACCGGGTCACGTCAGCCATTGCATCGTCGTCCTTCGTCAGTGTCCCTTTGCTTTGTACTCCTCACTGAGTACATGTGCAACATACGACAGACGCCGTCCAGCCGAGCACCGTCTCCTCGCAAGACACATGGCAGGCCACCCCCGTTTTGCCTGGGCTGAACCGAGTCCGCGATCCTATCCTTTACCCGTGCTCTTTGGGCTCTTGGCTTCATCTTCTGCGATGTCCTCCCAACTCTACCAAGTCTCCTCATTTTCTTCCCCCCAGCGCTGGGTCGGTTAACGTCTTCGTTTTCTATTTACCCAGGAAGCTAATCCTCGTTTGGCACCCTCCTTTGACTCTCACCCGGCGCCGCCAACCACCACCGCTGTCAGATTGGCACCCCCCTACTCCGTACTCGATCCCTCTGCCCCCCCGAGCTAGACCCAATTGTGATCTAGGTCCGGCTTGCAGTGAGCAAAGATCCGCGCCACCTGTCGGCCAATGTTAGCGACAAAAGACCACAACACGAGAACAGGCAAGCGTCGACCACTACGCTGCACGTTTGCGTGGAGTGCCCATGGGCAAGCGATGTGGAGTGTATGGAGACATGGAGACAGGAAGACTCGAGTGTGGAGGCTCGTGGAGGAAAAGAGGCCAGAGACAAAAGAAAAAGACGACAGAGGGCGTGGCTTGAATGGGCTGAATGTCTGTGGCGCGCCATTCTTGTTCTCGCTCTCTGCTCTCGTCTCTCTCTTCTCACCCTGTTCGTCTGCATGTCTTGGCCTAGTGGAAAGTTGCAGCCGTCTTCCCGCAAAACCTACCCCAACTTTTTGGCCTTGTCCTATTTTGTTTCTCGACCATTTATCCTTTATTTTTATTTTATTCCGGTTCTGTTCTTTCTCCTGCCCTGTGCAGACGTCCCTACTCCGTTTTGCCACGCATTGGTCTCTCTTCCTCCCCCCCCCCCACAAACCCAAACCACACCCCCTCCCCTCTCTCTGTCTCTCTCCCCCGGCTCCTTGCCCTTGTCGTGAAAGGTGATAATTTGGGGTTCCCTTCTTTAAAGATTGTGGAGATGTACTCTGCCCTGCAGACCTAGCATTTGTGTGGTGTGTACGTCGAAGACCTTGCAGATTGACAGACAAGGTTCGACATACCCAGCTTCGAACTACATCTATATTAAACATCCGCCTCGTCCATCTCTTCTTGTTGTCCTTCTTTCCTTTTCTTCTTCTCATCCGCCTGCCATTGCAACTTTTTGCTCTTTGGCCTTGATACCCGGTTCAGTTTTTTCTTCTTTTCGTTTTCCTTCCCATTTATTTACATTTACTATAATTCTATATTTTACAATACCCCATATCCATCCCGTCTTGATACCCAACAACCTCACATCATCCAACATACACAATCACAATGGCCAAGAAGACGACGTTTGTTCTCGCCGGCCGCGAGTGGCCCCGGGTCAAGTGGTGGGAGCACAGGCACATGCGCACGCTCTATTTCACTCTCTGGGCTGCCATGTTGACCTCGGCCACCAACGGCTACGACGGTTCGCTGATGAACGGTCTGGAATCCATCCAGGCCTGGATTGACGGTAAGTGACAGTGACTGACTGATCTGGACCTTTTGACTTGGGAGGTCTAGTCATTTCAGCATTCGAATAAGGGCTAACACGGCTTGCCAGGCTTCCACAACCCCAACAGTGCCACGCTCGGCCTGATTACCGCCTCTATGTCTATCGGTTCTATGCTCGCTATCCCGGTCGTGCCCTACGTTGCTGATCTGCTCGGTCGCCGCACTGGTGTCGTCATTGGCTGTTCCATTATGATTGTCGGTGTCGCCCTCATTTGCATCGGTTTCCACGTCGCCCTGTTCATTGTCGGCCGTCTCATTCTCGGTTTTGGCATTGCCATTGCCCACGGTTCGGCGCCGCTGCTCATCACGGAGGTCGTCCACCCCCAGCACCGTGCCATCTACTCCACCATCTACAACACCCTGTGGTACCTGGGCTCCCTCGTTGGCTCGTGGGTCGCCTTTGGCACGCACAAGCTGGGTAACCAGTGGGCTTGGCGTGTGCCCGTCCTGCTGCAGGCTATCCCCTCGCTCGTCCAGATTGTCATGATCTGGACCGTCCCCGAGTCGCCCCGTTGGCTCATCTCCCGCGGCAAGCCCAACGAGGCCAAGGCCATCCTTGCCAAGTACCATGCCGAGGGCAACCTCGACGACGAGCTTGTCAATGTCGAGTTCGACGAGATCTCCCAGACCATTGCCCTCGAGCAGGAGTACGAGCGCAACGCCTGGTCCGAGCTGTGGTCCACCCCCGGCAACCGCCACCGTCTCATCATTCTCGTCTCCATTGGTTTCTTCTCGCAGTGGAGTGGCAACGGTATTGTGTCGTACTAGTAAGTTTGTCCGGTTGCGAGACGCGTGCAGAAAAGGAAGCGATTATACACCAGTGAAGTAGAAGATCGACTAACTTGTTTCCCCCCTATAGCCTTCCCCAGGTGCTTAAGCTCATTGGTGTCACCGACCAGACCACGCAGCTCGAGATCAACGGCTACCTGTCGATTGTCCAGCTCGTGTCGGCCGTCACCATCTGCTTCTTCGTCGACAAGGTCGGCCGTCGCCCGCTCTTCCTGACTTCCTGTGTCGGCATGCTCCTGACCTTCATCTCGACCACGATCGGTCTGGCCCGCTATGAAGTTCACCCCAACAGCGCCGCCGCCAACACTGTTATCGTATTCATCTTCATCTACTACATCTTCTACAACCTCGGTTTCTGCGGCCTCCTCGTCTCCTACTCGGCCGAGATTCTACCGTACCGCATCCGTGCCAAAGGTCTCACCGTCATGTTCTTCTGCGTCGACCTGTCGCTCTGGTTCAATCAGTACGTCAACCCTGTGGCGCTCACCAACATCCGGTGGAAGTACTACCTTGTGTACGTCGTCTGGATTGCCTTCGAGTTGGTTGTCGTCTACTTCTTCTACATTGAGACCAAGAACACGCCCCTCGAGGAGATCGTCAAGCACTTCGACGGCGACACGGCCGTCTACGGTGGCGACGATGCCACGGCCAAGGCCCGCCACCTGGCTGGCGAGGACGATGTGCCCGCCGAGCCCACGACCACCGTCACTTCCAACGAGAAGACGGCCACCGAGCAGGTCAACTAAGGAGGAGTGCGTGCTGACTGACCGTTGTCCACTTGTGCTCTCTTGCAAAGACGATCTTTGGTGCCCTGCCAAAGGTATCTTCATGTGAGAGGAGGACCCGGATACGACGCATGGTCTGTTTGCCAACGGGTCAGTTCTCGTCATTTTTTTCCCTTCATCCCAACGAGCTTGCTCTGTTTTGTCGGTTTGTTTTTCTACGTACGTGGCCGATCTTACCACCATCCATCTCTCTACACATATTTCCCCCTCAAAAATATAATAAAAAGACAAGTTATGAGAAAGGAGAGCATGTGGGGCTTGCACTTACACGTTGGTGGTGTCCGTCCCTCGAGCTTTCCATCTCAAATTTGGTTTTTTTATTGCAAAAATGTCATTTTGGATGCCCCAAATTAGCATGATGAATTACCTTTTTTAATTTACTCTACAAATGAATATGGTTATATACCCCCACCCTCTTCAAAGAAGTGTGCCACAAAATGGAAAGTGAATTGAATAAGCGAAACAAGTGAATAAATGACAAGAAAACCTAGAACAAGAACGCAGACCGAGAACCCAGAACGAAAACCCAGAATCACAGACCAATACACATGTGAATGGGAAACAATATAAAACGTAGACGGTTGTCGGCTTCGGCTTCGGCTCCAGTTGGCTTGTATAGGTCCACAAACGGTTAAGTGTATCCCAAGAGAAGAGCAGTCCGTGCCGCGAAGTGAGGGAAAGAGACATTCGTCAGAAACTACCAAAAAAAGCAGGCCAAACATTAAGAAAAAAAGTACGACCTAGAATCCCGACAAGCTCGCATTTAACCGGTCAGACCCTCTTTTCTCCTCACAGAACTAAACCTGTATCGACCACCAACCAGGGGGGGGGGGGGGGGGCGTGTAGTCCTTCTAGTCGCGTTTCCTAAAAAAAGGGCGGGTAGGGCCAACCGGCTAAATGCAAAGTTGCTAGTTGGGGAGGGACCAGGGAAGAAAAGCGAAGCATCGAAAGGATCGAAAGAGGAGGCTCCCGAACAAACAAACATAGGACGTTTGTCACGAGCAATCGTTGGCACAAGACATGAAGTTGAAGAAAGACTCCACAGCTCTGTCGGCAGATCGTCTTTTGTCTTTCGACTTTTGTCTTTGTCGGTTCGTAGACAAACATTCACAAGAAAGAAATACGTCGCACGGAGGTCTGAAAAACACCCCCCCCTCCTCCTCTTGGGGAATTGACATTTTTTGCAACTTTTCCATTTATCCGTTTTATTTCTTTCTCGCCAAGCGGCAGCAAACAACGGGCCGGCTTGGCAAGAGATTGACTGGGTTTTTGTCGCTGCAGGTGCACGGCGTACGACAGATCGGCGTGCGGGCAACGATCAACACGGCCGCAACCGAGATGTTTTTTTGTGTCTGCCACTGACGTACAATCCATCCATTTGCCAATCATGGTTTTGCCAAGATACCCGAGGTTCTGGGGCTCGACGCTCGGGGGCCTGCCCAGCCTGTGTGGCCTGCCTGGGATCGTTCGATGCACATGCACCGCGTGGTCGCCCGACATGCAAAGCGCAATTACGGCGTACGACGTACTTGTAGCATAGAGCAGATCTGCTAGCCGATCTGCCACGACCAGGGGCCCAAGGGAGCGCGAGGTGCCACGAGACACGTAGTAAAAGAAGCAAGACGTATATGGGCGGAAGAGGATGTTGGCGAGAAAATAGATGAGGGTTTTGGGTAGAGCCCAACGAAATAGCAACGCAGAACAGGTGTGCTCGTGAAATACGAAGGAAGCTTCCAAGTTCAGGAAAACAATGGATCCCGTGTAGTTGTTCTGGGCATGCTGCAAACAGATCATCGTCCATCTCCCTGGTTTCATTTATACATCTCCTGTGTCCTTGTCCTTCGCATGCCATCTCGCTTGGAAACGTTTTTGACTCGACGGCACTGGTGAGGTCGCCTGACATGCATTCAAACAAAGTCTACCATCGAGCGGTATCACCCTACGCAGATGCGTTGTGCTGTGCTTCGGATTTAAAAAGCCTTTAATAGCAGTACTGTTGAGGCACATGCTGACAATTTGCAGTCATTCGATTCATTCATTTATCCATGACCGGGTCAACGTGCGAGCATATCGTAGCGGTCAGGCAGCGTCCTTTGACGGAAAACTGGACGTATTCATGTGTAATGGGTACTTTGGTGTTCCTAGATAACTCAACCAGATCAATCGCTAAGCGCAACCTGCTATGCATTTGTGTTGTCAATGATGGGATGAAATTGCCCCTTCGAAAATCGTTTATAGGTTTGATTAGTCATCATGGACGGTGCCAGTACGGGTCATGCCGGCGGGCAGGTGAGGCGCTTATCGGATAGGCCACTTTTTTTATCAGTTTTTTTTTTTTGGCGGTCCCCCTCCATTTGACGTCGTTTCGTGCGTGGAGAGAGCCGCAGTGCACAACACGACACGCCCGCAGGAACACGCACCACGACAACGCCGCACGTGAGCGTCTGACGGACTACGGGACGACCTTTTATTTTGCGACCCGACTTGGACAAACGGCAATTGACCTCGACAGCGCGGGCCACATCTCACCGCCAGCGCCATGGCAGACCAAAAACCGGTACGTCCCTCGCGCGTCCCCTTCCCTCCTCTCTGCTCTCCTCTCTTCCTCCGTTCCTCTTATCACGGCTAACGCAATGATGATTTTTGCAGGCGCCCAAGCCGGTCAACCCGACCCTGCTCATGATGGGCCTTCCCAGCCTGCCGCGCAAGCTGCCGTCCCGCAACTGGATGATCTTTTGGGGCATCAGCTCGACCCTGGCCGCCGCCATCATTTATGACCGCCGCGAGAAGAGACGCGCCACGGCGCGCTGGGCACATGCTGTGGCGCCACTGGCGCGCGAGCTGCTGCCGGACACGAGCGCAATGCCGCGGCGCGTCACGGTGTACCTGGAGGCGCCGCCGGGGGACGGGCTGCGGGCGGCGCAGGAGCATTTCAAGGAGTACATTAAGCCGGTGCTGGCGAGCAGCGGGCTGGACTGGGAGTTTGTGGTGGGGCGGCGGCAGGGGGATGTGCGGGCGGTGGTGGCGGAGCGGGTGCGGCGGACGCGGCGGCAAGACATTACGACGACGCCGGCGGTGTCAACAGACGCAGAGACCGATCTGCCCACCGACGACGACGTGGTGGCGACGGTGCGGGCGCGCAATGGGATCCCCGAGTACGCGGGCGTCAAGGGCGACATTGTGGTTGGACGGCACACGTGGAAGGAGTATGTGCGCGGCCTGCACGAGGGCTGGCTGGGGCCGCTGACGGCACCAGCTCCGGCGCAGGCAGCAGCGCCGGTTGGGACGACCGAGCACAAGACCACAGACGGTGTCACAGGAACAGGGGCCGATGACTTGGATGCATCGCCAACAGCAACAGCGCCGACAGCACCAGCACCAACCCCGGACACCCCGGAAACACCCAAGCCGGACGAGAAGACCGACGACGCCGCGCCCAAACGCCCGCCCCAGCCTGTGCCGTACAACTCCGTCGACGACTACCCCTCCAGCCCACTGCCGCGCTTCATCCCCGCCGAGCTCGGCCCCAGCGTCCCCATCCCTTTCCCCCACCTCCTCGGCTTCCTCAACACCCCCATCCGCATCTACCGCTTCCTCCACCGCCGCCGCACCGCCGACGAGATCGGCCGCGAGGTTGCCGCCGTCTGCTTTGCCACCGCCACGCGCGAGTACCGCGAGGCGGCGGCGGGCGGCTTTGGCGATGCGGACGACGGCTGCGAGCAGCAGACGGCCCTCGCGCACGAGGAGCAGGACTGGGTCAAGTCGGCGTGGACCGACAATGCCGAGGACCTCAAGAACGACCCGGCGCTGGCGACGCGCGAGAAGCCGTGGCGCAGCCCCGTCGTCGTCGACCCGCGCATCGGCCAGCGCATGCAGCGGTTTGCGCTGTCGGCGGCCGACGAGGCGGCGGCGCGCGCCATCACGGTGCCCGAAGAAGAAATCGAAGGGTGGACCAAGGGCAAGCTGCGGCAGCTGGGCCGGTGGGCGGGCCGCAAGTGGCGCGGCGACGACAAGTTCCGGCCGAATGTGGCCAACCTGGACGATGAGTAGGTGTCTTGTCAGTCGGCTACACAGCATCTCCTGTACTATAGCTCTCCTCCGTTTCTCTCTCCCTTCTTCCCATCTCCATAAATTTGCGTCATGGGCATTTGTTCCCTACTCGTTTTCTTATTACTTCTTTACTGGCTGGCGGTCGGGAAAAGCACAAACGCATAATAGCACAAACCATAAAGTATATAAAAGCATCCGTCTTGACCGCGGTGGAACGGCGGCACTTGGAAATAGACCATTTAAACAACAGGGCAACCAGATCATTGTATCATGTGAATAATTCAAGTCAAATATGCCGGCTAGAAAGAAAGTGGTATCAAGAACATAAAATAGCAACACAAATATCGAACACAGAACATAATGTCAGCGTCATCAGTCACTGTCCTCGTCCTCGTCGTCGTCGTCATCCGATCCATAGGCGACGAGCCCAAGTGCTGGCTTCGGTTTTGATGCAGTAGCTGATGGTGGTGGTTGTGCTGCTGCTGCTGCCTTGGAAGCCTCCTTTGTTGTTCCTGACATAGAAGAACCAACTGTCTCCTTCTTCACTTCCTCCTTCTCCTTCTCTGTCGAACTGCCTTTCCGCCTCAGGTTCGGGAACGCGCCCGCCTTGTCCATCTTGTCCGCGCGCCGTTTCCGTTTCCGTCCGGTCACGGCCCATCCGCCGTCGTCCACAAGCTTTTCAATCGTGCCGCCGTTGTCGTCACCATCCTCTTCCGCCGCCTCCGCCGCCTCCGCCTTCCCGTCGGCCCCCATGCTCTTATTGGTCTGCGCCGCCCGGAACGCATCCAGCCCGGCCGCCGTCTCGGCTGCCACGCGGGCCGCCGCCGCGCGCGCGTCCGCCTCGATCCCGTCCAGAAACGCAATCTCGTCCTCGTCGAGCGCCCGGAACTGGTGCTTGAGCCTGTGCTCCTCTTCAAAGGCTGCCTGCTTGGCCGCCTTGTTGGCCTGCAGCACCTCGTAGAGGCTCTTTTCTTGGCCGGCGCCGGACGCCAGTGCCTTGCGGGCCTCGGCGCGCCGCTGGCGGTCGGCCTCGAGCTCCTTTTCGACGGCGGCCCACTCAGCCTGGCGAGCGGACGGGGCCGCCGACGTCGGCGCAACCGTCGGTCCGGACGAGGTTGCCGTCGATGTCGTGGCCAACGCCGCCTGCTGCTTCTTCACCTGCGCCAGGTCGACGGCATCGCCAGTTGCGGCGTCAATGGCGCCGCCCGACACGAAGCGGGAGGACATGGCAGGTTTGTCTGACAATGAATTGCAAAAGTGTGTGAGTCCGCACGACACAAATGGGGCCAATGGCTGGATTGGATTCAGCAGTCCGTCATAATACAGAGTAGAGTCGTCTCCGGCTGGGAAGTGTCGGCACTGCTGCTTGTCGGATGCAGGTGCGAAAAGAGTGGAGATACATTCGATGCCGTTACCTAATCAGTTCTAATTGGTTCACATGCGGCTGCTCCACTCTAACATCCCTGGAGCTCCCAGGCCCCAAAGGACAAACGAGCCACAGGCCGAGTTCCATTTTTTATTTTTCCGTTCTTGCCTTTCTTTCAGCCACCACGAGACCTTGCAGTTGTTGTAGCCGAAAAAAAAAAAAAAAAAAAAAAAAAAAAAAAAAAAAAAAAAAAAAAAAAAAAAAAAAAAAAAAAAAAAAAGGAAAGGTACGACATACAAAGTATGGAGTGCGAACAAAGTACAAACGGCAGAAAAAATTAGTCTGTCCAACAGGGTTTTAGTCACTAATACGATGTGTGCCTTTTTGTTCTTTCACATTTTTGACTTTTCTTTTGTACCTGTCTCGTACAAAACTTTGGGGCTACACTGCTTGCGGCCATCACAGCAATCTACTATCTACTTTATGCTTCTACAGAGAAGCAGAGAAAGTACAAGTCGCTTTGTACTAGTGTTCTGACACAAGTCATCGCCATTAACAAATTATTGGAACACAAGCGGTTTTCTGGTATTTGGTATAGACTAAACTAATGAATGCAAGCCTAGTTTTGAAGTAACTCACAATGTCCCAGCAAGAAATATATATATATAATAAAAGAAAAACTGAAGAAAAAATCATCGAAAACGTCATAGGGCAAAGAGGTATAACATGATAAAAAAAACCCAAAAAAAAACACTGCAGTAGTGCAGGCGGTGAAGATATAAGACAGAAGCACGGAATAAAACAAGGCTAGGCAAAGCAAAGGAGCATGAGACATAGGGAAAAAAGGGCACCAGTACCGAGTAGAGCGAATGAATGGTAGTAAAATGGATTGAGTGAATCAATAATAGGTATCAAAGACAGCTAAGTCCAGGCAAGGGCTGGGAGCCGCATGTGACGGTATCTAAAAAAGGTAGCGAGCGGAATGGATAGGACCATGAGAACAAAAATAATAAAAATAATATAAATGGGTTTCCATAAGAAATAAAAAGAGGCGCTCGGCATATCGTTGGCCACAAAGCGGTAGACATCAAGATGATACCTGCCCGCCAGGGCTCAACAAAGTAATGCTCAGCGGAAGAAGTAAGAAATAAAAGTGGACAAAAATAAAGAAAAGAAAATAAAGAAAACGATGAAATAGGTTATCATGAAACAGAACCGGAACCCAAAGGCAAATCTCAACGACACCGCGAACGTGATGCAATGAAGTGTAATCAGAATGTAACAAAAAGCCAACAAAGACGCAAATAGCCTATTCCCACCTCCCTTCAAGAAAATAAGTGCGATGCAAAGAACATATAGGGACACATGAAAGATAGAAAGATGAAAGACCCGAAGAAAAAAGGAACCAATGAAAAAAAGAAAATGGGCCGCAAGAAACTTTTGGGTGCAAGGAAGAGGCGGAGTGACATTGGACGCTGATATCGTTGGTGTCTCCACATGGACGTGGTTCATGTCGAACGATGTGGTCGATGAAGTCGATAGAGATGGTTGTAAGCAAGCTGCAGACGGCCCCGTTTCGGAGTATTGGCCAATAAAGAGATGCACAATCCAAGATCAAATTGTGGTCCAATATTTTTGTGCCGAGGGCCCACAGCATCCCTATCGTACCACCAAATGTTGCCCTTATCGCGTCCGTGATTTCCAGAATATCAGAACATCGTAGCCGGTGCATTCTTCCCGCGAGAAAAAAAAAAACAGACGTGCCCACAGAGTGGAGGCATCAGAGATAATTGCTTCGTTGAAAAGGCTGTGCCAAACGCTTCCTTTTTTTTGGTCTTTTGTTGTAAATAAAAGTCGTGTCGTGTTTGTTTTATCGTAAATATTGTACGCCTGTGGCCAACTTCGGGTGAGGAAAAATATGGGGGCCAAGGAAAATAGAGACCGAAGAAAAAAATGGGAAAACTGAAAATAAAACCAGAAGGCCAAAAAAATATCAAGACCGTTTTAATGTGATGCCAAGAAAAGTCCGAATGGATCCAAACCGGGGGGATATTAGGGCGCAAAATCAAAATCCGCAAAAACGCCAGTAGATGATATGTGTATGGGTGTCGAAAAACGCAAAAAGCCGTATGTCAAGTCATTAAATCGAAAAGGACGGAAGGAAAGCCGTAAGGAAATGGTACGAATGTCGACGAGACAACCAACCCTGCAAATATTCACTTTTGTAGGTGACAGTGGACGTCAGGGACGGTTGGTGTCGAGTGTTTCGAAAGGTTGAATAAAAAAAATATGGTCGGCGGCCAGAACAGGAAAGGCAGAACAAAAAAAAAGAAACCAAGAAAAGAAAAGCCATGTTCGAAACATCAAATCATGCGTGCTTTTTTGTCAGTGTATCGTGACACTGTTGTTCGAAAATCAAGCGTCAAGAGAAGCCAGGCAGGTGCCAAAGCAGGTACGTAGCAAGGCGAATACATGCAAGCCGATGGCAGCTTAGCCCATCACAGGCTGGCCATAGGGGTGAGAGACGCCGAAATAGGATGCCGGCTTGCCCATGTGGCTGTGGGGTATGCAGTTCATGCCGTTCACTGCGCTGTCAACACTGTTCTCCCAGATGTTGTGGCCGTAGAAGTTGTACGTCGGCAGCTTGGCCGGGAAGTTGCGGGAGTGGTAGGGTGTCGGGTTGGCGGAGATGGGATACGGCTGAGCCTGCTGGTGACGGCCGGCGGCGCCGTATGTGCCGTTTGCAATGGCGCGGCTGGCAGCCTGCTGTGCCTGCTGGTTGAACCAATCGTCATACTGCGTGTTCATCGCAGCGGCCGAGTTCATGTAGTCGGGAGTACCGTAGCCAGAGTCGGGTGGCGTCAGAGGAGCAGCGGACCACGGGTCAGCCTGTGGCTGGTAGGGCCAACATGATTGCTGGTCGTGGGCGCGGTAGTTCTGCTGCATGGCCTGCTCGTTGCGCTTAACTCTTGACAGGCGCTCGTACTCGGCAATTTGCTCCTGGTGCCATGTGTTGTAGGCAACCGTGCTGTTGTGGCGGGCCGCGTTGTTGGCGTAGTCCGTGTCAATGGGCACGGTCATCGAAGCCAGTCTCAGCATGCGCTTCTTGCCAGCCTCCCAGTCTCGCCAGCTGTTGATCCAGGCAGTGTAGTCCTCGCTGCGGTCGAGGTTGACGTACAGGCACCAGCCAATGGCGTCCATCCACTCGCGCTCAAGCTTGTTGAGCTCACGAACAGGGATGCCGCTGACATCGGCCCACGAGCGGTTCTGGAAGGTGTTGTCGTCGAGGAACTTGCTACCAAGCAGCAGCGCCACGGTCAACAGGCGCCAGACATGGCCCTCGGAGAGAGTAAGCTGGCCGGAGCACATCATGTTCATCATGTTGATGCGCTTCGCGAAGTAGTTCATGCCCAGCAGGATGGTCGTGCGTGGCAGACGGGTCGATGACAAGATTTGGGAGATGAACTTGCGGAAAGAGTCAGGGGCTCTTGACGTGCCCATGGCGAGGCGGGTGGACATCTCGGCGACATATTCGGCCATCAGCTCGACCTCGTAGTCGAGCACGGCACAAACGCCTCCAGGCATCTTGGCGGTTGGTGTGAGAGAAGGAAGAATGATCTCGTTGGGCCTTCGGAAGAGACCAAACGAAATCAATCCAAGAACGTAGGGCAGATCAAGGTGAAAGATGGCAACTTTGGTCTACTTCAAGGCACTCCGGGACAGAGATGGTGAGTAAGTGAGGCGCTTTCGAAACGAAAACACGACTCACTCGCCAACGAGGTTGGTAAGAGTCCAGAGGGCAGAAGAAGACGCAAAAGGGGCGATCGAAACGATCGGAAAGAGGAAGTGTGCAACTGCTTTAGTTCGAGAAGCAAGCCATAGGTAATCGGGTTCGATACTGCAGCTGTCGGGGATAAGTGGCACTATTGGAGTTTGAGGGTCGAAATGTCCTCGCTAGAAAATGATGAACGAGATCGAAGATCTAGAGGACACAAAGACGTACACCGGCGGTGTTATCGATGGTTGATTCGAAGGATGCAAAAGTAAAACGTAAGTGCTGTTGGAACAAATCAATGTTAGAACCGCGTCACTTTGATCGTCAATGAAACTAAAGCGGTATCGAGATCGATTGATTCTCTTTTGCCGAGGCGAAGGCAACAAAGCAGCCGAACTGCACAAGGTATGAGAACTGACCTGTAAACAGGGACGAGCTGGGTGTCGCTGAGGAAGAAAGGCTCGTGGTTCGAAAACGCGAGGCAGAGACGTAGGTATGGCCGAGTCGTAGAAAAAGGTTCGTGCTTAGTAAAAAGGGGTTGAAGAACGGTCGAAATAGCAGTTGTCAAAAAAAAAATATCGAAGCTTGGGAAGGATGCAGAAAGCAAGCAAACAGAAAACTTTTGGCGAGGGAACGAAAGGATGTGCAAGAAATGAGTCGTTTATAGGATTTTCGAGGTTCGTGAACAAGGCGTGACAAAAAGAGCAGAACAATCAGGAAAAGTCCGTCCAACAGGATTGGTTTGCTGTTGCGGCTTGTTCAAGCTGTACAATGCCGTGCGTGTTGTTCCGTTGCCAGTGTCCAGGTGAACAGAGTGTATCGAATCGAGGATTTGGAGGACTGGAGGATTGGAAGAAGATGGAAAATCGACAGTCGGAGCGTAGGACCAAACAGGGCGGATAAAAACGACAACACAAAAGTGAATTTGGTCGTCGTGATGGGTTTTGTTGGTGAGTTTCGTCGAGAGAAGGAACGCGGAGGAAGAGAGGCGAGAGAGACGAAAAACACACAGAAACCACGTAAACGTATTCCTGCGATCGCGACGGAAAAGAAAGAAGAGATGAGGGGAGAGGGGGGAAAGGAGAGAAAGACGAAACACGAGGTGAAGAGGAAAAGAAAAAGAGCGAGAGGGAGGAGGAAAGAATGAAGTGGAGGGGAGTCGTGAGAGAAAGAGGAAAGAGAGGGAAAACAAAAAACTGGAGACGACACAAGAAAAGAATGGGAAGGGAAGGAGCAAAGGGGAGATGAGGAAGGAGGGCAAAGACGTAGTGACGGAAAAAACGGAGCAAGAAAACGATGGGGGTCGAAGAGGAAGGACAGGGCAGGCAGAGAAGGGTTGGGATGACGAAGTGGAGAGGGTAAAGGCAGCAGACAGACGGGGGCGATGGGGGGCAACGGGGCAGGAAAGAGCGAACGAGAGGTCGAGAAAACAAAGCACGAAGAGCGAGGTCCAGAAAACTCGGCCAACAAAAACACACTAGAAAAACACTGCAGCGGACGGCGTTCTTGTGGAGGGCGAAAACGGAATGGACCATGGGCGACTGGGGCGGCGAGGGCGGAGAGCGCGCAGCCCCCTAAAAAAAAAAGTTGGCGTGTGTGCGTGACAGGAGAAACAGGAAAGAGCGACCAGCAAAATATTACGGGGCGTTACGGGGCATGTGCCAGTCTAGAAGACGTCTACGTATCAGCGTAATTACTCCGTATGTCGAAGCCATTGCTCCCGTTGTAATTTACAGGGCTTATTCTCGCTACGGCGAAAGTGCGTGGCAGTGAAATCTGTCCGTCAGGACTAAAGGTCACCCAAGTCTCCAAGGCTTCTCGGCCTGGCTAAGTGCGTCGACCAGGCCCCATAACCGGCGTAATCATTAATGTCTCGTCGCTCCGCCGTAGTTGTCGTAATAACAATCAATTTCGCGACGACAGTTGTCTCGTCCTCCACCCTCCCACCCTTCAATGCACCCAACCCAACTTTTGTCACCGATTTCGTTGTTTCCGATATTTGACCGTTTTGAGGAATGGCATGCCGAGAGCAAGAGCCATTTTGGTGTACAGCTCGCCAGAGAGAAGGCGCGACTGGAACTTCAAAGGACGTCGACAAGCAGCACCTGACTCGCTAACAAGGACAGTAAATTATTATATTGCGGCGTAGCACAGGACGAAGTCGAACAGGCATGTAGAGACGAGTCTGTCGTAAGTACCTTTGTAGTGGTAAAGTACGATACAGTACCACATACAACATACTTTGTCAGACACAGCCTACTGGTGGAACACGTTTGACGTAAGATGGCGACGAATAAGTCGAGGGAGGCGTTCGTGTGTGGAATTGTCCTTTTTTTAGGTCATGTTCGGTCATCTCCCATGTATGTCATTTTGGTCATATTTTGCCCTTTTGGTAAGATACTTTTTGGTCCTTTTCAACTAGTCGACCTGTCAAGATTTTTTCCTGCAGTCGAGACTTGAGGTAATTCGCCTCGTTCGTGTCTGCCAAGACAAAACGGTCGTGTCGGGTGCAGCAGGAAAGACAACCGTTTTAGCCTGGTACTTGAAGATGGGAGGCAAACGGTGGGGTGTCTGCGTACCTATCGAATACGACGTTCATTTCTCCGTAATATGTTCTATCCGTATTGAACCCGTGCATCGTCTCGTTCAAGGTGGGTCAGGAGGGGACATTTAGGAGGAAAGAGTGGGCAGGTGTCGTTGTCCAGAGACACAGACTACAGAGTGAGAGAAGGAACAGCTGGAGGGCGGCAAGAACGGGGCAAGGGAAAATGGAAGGCGGCGAGGAAGAAGGCAGGAAAGGAAGGAAAGAACGACCAGACTACCAGAATACCAAAAAACCACTCGTCGAAAGAATAGGGGGTGTGGAGCCCCCTGGTTGTTGACTCTTTGCATGTGTGGAGCGACCCAGTGCCCAGGGCCTGGACGAATGAGGCGTCGTGAATGGGGGCGGCTTGCCTCCTGCCTGTTCTTGCCTTTGCCGGGGAAGACCATTCTGCATTTGACACTGTGCGTAAAGTGCCGCGGGCCACAGGGCAGAAACCGGTTTGATGTGCAGACCACCACTTTATCATTGTACAGTGTATTATTGTCCTTTTACACAGTGTGACGACCCTTGTTGCAACTTCACGAAAACTAAAAACAGGCAGGAACATGGCACTGGCTCACGGAAGCAGTGGAGTCGTGTTGCAGGCCCCTCTGTCTGTTCGTCGTTTGATGGGAAGAAAAGGGGTGTTCTGTGTCAAGATTGGCGTAAGCTCTCCAGAAATGACCAGGCACCATTTGTTGGGTTCGCTGCGCCGTATATTTGGTGACTGAGTTTGGTTTACGGGTTGATGGCTGGGTAGGCTGCCGTGAGCAAGGTGCTCGAGAAACTGAACAGGCGGCGATATTGACGATTGAAACGAGAATGGAGGAGCTGGCAGAGACAGACAGGCAGGACAGGCATAGCTCGTCTCTCTCCTCCGGTGTCGTCCTCCTGCATCGCATGGTGCATGGGAACTGGAGAAGATGGATCCTCGGTCCTACATGGCTGGTCTCAAGACGGTTTCTAGTCCGTTTTGTTGCGTTGACAAAGTGAAGTTGTTGCTCCAGAGTGAGGGATTTCCTGGGACTTGTACTTCTTAGACCTGCAGAGCTGCATGTTTGCAGTGGATTTCGTGGAGCTACGGAGTATTGCGCTACGAGACTGCCACAAGTAGAGCGCCGAGAGAGCCAATAAAAGGAAGACAAAATGAGATGTGCGTAATAAAAAGAGGAGATGAAGAGATGAAGAGAAGAGGCACCAACCGGCCACAAACGGGCGGGCTACTCGTAGAATAGCTCCAGGGTCTATTGAACCGGAATGCTGGAAAGGGAACTTCGGCATACGGAGAACGGGACGACGACCACACGTTCTTGAAGAAAATCTCAACGGCCAGGCCCAACCCATGACGAGCGGATGCAATTTGCGATGGTGGCCCCCGTTCCCCTTTATTTTACAACTTGCTGGGATGGACTGGCAACAAAAGGTTCCATAGCAAGAATCAGCCAGACGAGACATGCCCGTCGGGTTGCTTTTGTCCTCAGGGATCATCTCCACTCGAACGGAAGACCAAGAAAGGCCAGGCGAAAGGCGACGCAGGAAAGGAGAAAGAGGAAAATGCTCCTTTTCGTGCAGCAGATCCAGCCTGTTCGCCAAGGGCAATCCAGAAACAGACAGGCAGACACCACAAAAGCCCCAACCTCGGCGGGACCCAGACGATCCGATTAGCCAGACCGCTTCTTCGTGACGGCAGCTTACGAAAGCAGAGCCCGTCCAGCCAAAGACTACCTGCAAAACAACAAAGCATTGACTGTCGTGCTTGGCTTCCTTCGTCTGATGTTCCCGCGACGGGTTGAGGGATCAGTCTCCTGTGCCGTGCTAGCGGTCTGTGGCTCTTCTTACGAATGCATGTCTCCGTACTCTTCTTTTGTTTTGCTGCCTCGCCGTTGTTTCGCCGTCGTTTGGGAGGTTCGTTTCGGATATTTGGGAGGGACCACTGGAAGGGAACATTGTCCACATTCACCAAGGTCCCCTACGACGTCCTCCGTAATGACTACATGTTGGCCCCCTGGACGTTGACAGGGACGCCCCACCGTGCAACGGTCTGCGTTGGCTTCTCTTGTATCGCTTCACTTTCCCTCACTTCTCACTTCTCACTGGCCCGCTCCGTCTTCGTTCTCCCGCTGTGAAGATCAGGGTGTCTACCTGCGTCGTGGGCTGTGTTTGTCGTTTGCAGCAGATCAGAATATCCGCAAGGGTTTTCATGTTGTTGTGTTTGGACGCCAGTAGGACAGCGCGACCGTCTTAATTTGTCGTCCACGCGAGATGAGGCACAACAAAATGAGGTCCCAAAATAGCGTCTGTTCTGGGGCAGGGCACATCAAAATGAAAGCACTTTGTACGGAGGGCGACGTATCTCATTATTTACACATACTCCGCAGACACGAATATCCGTCCACAAAGACCAGCCCGCTTTCGTTCCTGGCGTTCCTGGCGTTCCTGGCGTTCCTGTCTCAATAGCAGAGGGCGTATGGGG
Organism: Sporothrix globosa; assembly: GCA_001630435.1. Lineage (NCBI taxonomy): Eukaryota > Fungi > Ascomycota > Sordariomycetes > Ophiostomatales > Ophiostomataceae > Sporothrix > Sporothrix globosa. The sequence continues at coordinate 235,306 of LVYW01000006.1, forward strand.
TTGATATAGGGCAATATGGGTTGATGCAGGGCCGTTATGAGGGCCATGTCGGACGACGTCCGGACTAATCCCCCGGAAATCCATCCACCGAAATTTCCATACTGAGTACTCATTTTACTGATATTGGTTTATTGTGACTCTTATTTGTCTCTTCTGCCGTGCCATTGGATTCACTCTGCAAAGCGAAAGGGAAAGAGGCGACGCGTCACACGTTGCATAAACACGAGCAATAAAGAGGGACAGAGGCAACTCATTCCAGAAGATGAAGAAGTGGCGTTTAAATGGAAATTAAGGACCACGTGCAAAGCGGACCCTCTTTCAATACAGGAGGCCAATATCAAAACAATGGCAATTGCATCGCGTTCTCGCAAACAGGGCATGGGCATCACCAAAAACAAACAAACGATAACACACGCAACACACTGCGCACAACACACAAAACAATGCGCGTCAGACATGAGCGTCCGCTTCTGTCGGGTTTGTGTGGCTCGGCAACGTAGCCGAGCGGTGCACAGAATTGTAAAAGGTCTGTTGCAGTTGTGTTGCACTTCTGTTGCAGCATTTTCTTCTTTGCACCGTCCGCTCTGTCCCTCGTTTTTGTCATCGTACTACCCCATGGACGGCTTTGTGTCCTCCGAACACCATCAATTCCAAGACGGCCTGCATGGCCAGCACACATGTTCTGTCGTGACGCCGTGCCATTAGCGTGTTGGGTTCTCCTGTTGTCCTGTTGTTCCTGTCCTCAAGGTGACTCTCTTTCATGACTGATCTACGTAGTAATAGGTCGTACTACGTTTGTCGGCGCTCCTTTTTTTAGTATTGTGTTCTTTCAAGATGAAAGACCCTGTCGTGCTGATTAGGACACTCATCGGCTCATTTCCATTTTGCAGCGGCCCCGTCATTGTGGCTTCTCGTTGGTCAGGCCAGAACGGTGGCTGATTGTGATTTCACACACTTTCTAGTGATAGTGTCTCGCCTTGTCTCGCCTCCCGGTTTGTTGTTGTTTTGGCGACCAGGAAGCTAGATCCGTTTGGTCTCCGTTTTCTTATGCCGACCGTTTCACAACTGGACAGTCAGTCCCCTTTTTCAGTAGAGGCCAGTTCACGCCAGTTGCACCAAGTTCACATCAAATTCACATCAAATTCACGCCCAACCTTCTGTTCCTTTTCTTCCTTCTCCACCCACACCACTCTCTCTTCTTCCCATTTTCGATCTGGATTGCGGGTGCACAGAAGGGTTCGAGTGGGCCAGACACCAGACACCCGGATCGCAGGTTGTGCTGGGCAGGCCGGTGCTGCTATGCTGGGCTGACATACTACTCCCGTATTTGGAACATGGAATTCAACCGTTGTCTTTTGTTGTTATGCCGTAGCCTGTGACGGTCGAGCAGGGCATTCCTTTGAATTTGAGGCCGTTCATGGCCATCTTATCCGTCTTGTACAAGCCGCTCTGCCGCTCTACGACACACGCCTCGTTCGAGATGCAGGCGGCAATGTCAACAAGCCAGTTCGCTCAATTCACAAGCCCAGAAGCCAAGGGCCCAACCACAAGTTTGGTATTTGCACAGAGCATCCCACCCGGCAATGTCCACAAAACGCCACTGCAGAAAAAAAGAAGTGGTCCTTGCTGGCAGGCCGATTTCTCCCACTAAAAAAATCCACAGCCACCCCTGGACCGCTCAACTTTTACGCAACAAAATGGAGTCTGCATCCATCATCGTACGTCGTAGCCTCGGCCTTTGCTTCTCCTGCTTGTGTCGTCTTTGACTCTGCATGTCTTATACAGCAGACCGGAGTAGAGCATTCACACACACGGAGGAAGAAATCATCTCCATTGTGACATAACATGGTGAAAATGCCTCTTCGCGCGCAACCGCGGGCACTATTCTGGCGGCTCAAAACAGGTAGCTCCCAACAGGCAGATCCAGCCAGAAAAGGCAGGTTATCTGTCCTGTGCGTCGGCGAGATGGCAGCTTCCCGTTTTGTGTCGGTATCTTCGTTCACGATGTTGACAGCGTATGAACCTTGTCCCCCCCAATAAACACAGCCCTGTCAGCCTGCTCTGCTGCAGCGTGGGATAGTGCAAGGGCTGCCCCTGCTGTAGGTGCTCAGATGTCGTGTTGCTACCGTCTGAGTATGATCAGCCCTTGCAGCCTGGCCGGTGCGTGGCAGGCTCAGCTCTCCATCGTAATTCATACGCTGCAGGATCACCTGTCATCATGGATTGGGTGTGCCAAAAACAGCAGCAGCAGACGCTCGCCAGCTGAAAAAGGCCTGGCCGCAGTTGCGTTGAAGATCGAAGCACTACGACTGTGCAGTGAGGCTTACCCTATCGTACGGTTCGTATTGACAATGGCCAATGTCGTTTCCGTTTCTTGCTTCTCGTCGGCATGAGACATGCGCCTCTGTTGTTGCTTGCCTAGAGTCATCTCAATGCCGAGTAAGCGAGACAAAAAAAAAAAAAAAAAAAAAAAAAAAAAAAAAAAAAAGTCAAATGATAAGCCGCCCAACAAGGCCATCTCGAAGGGGGAAAATGTTACAAGAAGTCAGCGGCGAGGCAAAAACAAGAATGCGATGCTGTATGATGTAGGGGCGAAGGCAGCAGGTTCATCCTCCATCCGTTACGCCCATCACGTCGTATCAAAGACGGGCGAATAATATGCGAGACGATGTTCTCGACGTCCTCGACGCCCCCTCGTCATTCTTCGCCACAGGTTGACGTCGTTGTTCTGCGAGGTTGTGGTGTGTGTGCGAAGAACAGGAACAAGAATCACACGGACGCACAGCCGTGTCTACCCAGACGAGCCGAACTCAGTCTCTCGGGAGAGCGGACTTCCCATACGCTGCCTCGCTGCCTGGCAAGCCAAGGCAACGTGGTGTAAAAATAAAATAAAAATAACATGACCGCCCGTCGACTCAACAGTATCTCTAGCATCAGCATCTACGTAATTATAGAGTAATACGCAGTACGCATTTTGCCTCTGGAGAAGCCTAGACGTTTGTCTGAATCACATTGGCGTATGGAATACTGAGCAATGTGATGTGACTGTTCCAGATTAGCCTCCGAGCCTCTCAGCATCGCCAGACAGCCGCCCGCCTTGATACTGCGTCGTTGTCATCCTGTGCTCCTGTGCTCCCTGACTCCCATCCATCGTCTAGTCCGTCCAGTCATGTCGCGTTCCCGCCTCGTTGCCGCCTCCAAGCCGATTCTAGCGGTGAAGTAGAAGAAGCCTCCCTGTAGAGAGCATGACGGCAAACTAATAAACTTTGCTACGGCTCCGCAAGGGGACGTCAGAAAGGGTCAACTAGTTGTACATGGTCAACTAAATGGTCAACTGACAAATCAGAGGCGCAGCAATGCTCCTCTCTCCCACGACATGCTCCGTACTCCGACTTCCCCTCCATTCTGTCACCCCCCCCAACTCGAGAAGAGGCCCCTCGTTTTCCTTCTGTCGATTCTCGGCCTTGTCTCGCTCTTCTGTTGCTTCGTCTCGAGATTCCTCTTCTTTCCAGCCCCGGAAGCCAGGCTAATGCACGTTGGACAGAGGGGGAGAAACTCGGGACCATGTTGTTCCTTCGATCCCGCGGCATGCCCTCAATTCTTACAGTCGACCTCGAAAAGCTCGCGGAACTCGTGATCCTGGAACGGGCCAGATCACTCCGTTTGTCGCTGCGCAAATGTGCGTGTAGTAGTGGCCCCAACAGAATCACAGTTGCAAGCCCTGGCCCGTCTCATGACTGAAAAAGAAAACGAGATGGACAGGCTTGTACCAATCGGAGCTGTGCCCTAATAACAGGCGCCTGTTGTGAATACATCGTAACAGTGAACAGCAGTAGGCCCAGAAGGCAGTCACTTTGTGAGAGGCATGCCGTCGGCTGCCGTTGCATGCCGTCGAGAGGAAATGCCTCCATTTCGGCGCGGGCACTCTGAATGAGGGAATGACAGAATGAGCTTATTTGTCAAGGAGAGCCCCGCACATGCGATGCAGACGCCCGAAGTCGCCTTGGCCCAGATGGAAAATAAAAATAAAACAAAAATAAAAAAGGTCCGATACGTCGTCGGCAGTCCATCGTCCTCGTCCATCGCCCAGCTCCCACGTCCATCGGCATCGACTTGACCGCTTGTTCTTGTCTTTTCCCCTGTTTTATTCGTCTGTATGGCCCCGTCACTTCTCGTGACGTTTGTCCGGGTTCCCTGCAAGCTCGTCGAAAGAAAGGTTGGGCTCAGGGAACGATGCAGTCACCGTTGCAGTGTAGGTCCGCAGCCCTTCTTGTGCTCTTTTGCCCTTTTGCCCCACCCTCACCTGCAGACCGACAGCAGTCAGCGTGAGTGTCTGCACTCACTCCTACACTCATGCCTGCAGGATGCAGGAGAGGGGTTGCAACCCATGCTGCGGACAATATTGTCGAGGGTATGCCGAAAAGAGCTTGCATCGTCGGAGAGGCAACAAAGGGCAACCGAGGGCCAGTAACCGACCAAATGACGGGTCTTTTGGCAGTCGCCTGTCGTCCTTCTTCCTGGTTCCCATCTTCCTGTCTGACTGTCTCACCGGAACCATCGCCGTCTTCCAAATGAAGGTGGACGAGTCGGCCCAGGAAGACCGGTTACAGCCACAGTCGAGAGTGTGTGCGTGCATTATGCGTATTGGCCGTCGTCAATTTAAAGACGCTCGCGTGGTTTCTCTTCCTCTCGTCCTCCTCTCTTCCTCTTTGCTGCAGTATAAATGGGGAAAGCAATATCGGGCGGCGGTTTGTGTTCCTTTGGGGAATGAGGACTGCGAGGAGTCGTAGGAGGTGTGGGTGGGAAACGTGGGAATGAGCTCATCGGGAACAACATCGACAAAACGTGCGTCCAATCCCCCCGGCATGCACCTAGTACGGTCATCCCGGGTTTAACTGCAATGGCTGCAGGCTGAAAGACTGGAAAGGCTGGAAAGACTGACCCGGCGTCCCCATTTCCCCATCCAGCGTGTTAACCGCTCGTTTGTGACTCTTGATGGATATGGGGACACGACGAGTTGCATGCTCCTGCAAAGCCGCCACACCCTTTTTTGGCTCTTGGCTGCTCGCTTTTGGCTTGTCTGTTTTGATTTCCCTCCTCGTTTGCTTGACAAACAATCTCCCGTAAAGTGCCTCGACTGAGATCACCAAGTGCAGTTTACATTCCCTGGAGGCCCCGCCATTGCAATCGGAATCAGCGGCATCTGGTTGTCCAGACGGAGGGCAGGCCGAGGATGCAAAGATGAGTCGCTGGTCGAAGACTGACGGTGAAGGGGGGAGGAGTTGCTATCGTCCTCGTTCTCTCACTCATTGCGGCCCAACTTGATGACGCTGTCACTGGCCGGACGCGCATGCTGCAATGCACGATGCTAGAGGCAGAATATGGACATTCGGGTAGTGAAAGCTGGGAGATGGTCCTATTAGGCGATTAGTACAGAGAAGGAAGACGGTTTGGTGCTCTCCCGTACATCAGGGCATGCTGTGTAGTGTTGTAACAGACAACTGCTTGTCACATGACTGTGTGATGCATGATCGAGAGAACTGCCAGGCACTCGTCCGCGAAGCAAGCAGGAGAAACAGTACGTCAAATGAAGCGAGAAACTAGCAAAGAATAAACAATACAACAGAGAGTATCCAAACAGTCCAAACAGTCCAAACAGTCATCCAACGAGGTCATTATCCAATGATTTAGAAAAAAGTCAGAAACAATTCCAAAAAAAAAATTGAAAAAATAATGATAAAAAATGACACACGTGTCATCACTACCGCCTCGTTAAGCTCGCGGCGTCTTGCTCCGGCCGCCGCCGCCGCTGCTGCCCTTGCCCGACGGAGGCGAGTGGTGACGGGACGCCTTGGAGGCACCCGCGCTCGGTGTAGGCTCCGGCGTCGGTTCAGGCATAGGCTCTGGCACCGACTCAGGAACCGACTCAGGCATCGGCTCAGGCATCGGCTCAGGCATCGGCATGGCCATCTGATCCATCGCTGCTGCCTCTGCCTCAGCCTCTGCTTCCATGTCCGGCGCCGGCGTCCGCTCCTGGGCCTCCTCGAGCAACTGGTCCAACCCGCGCTGGATGGCCTTGAGCCGGTCGTTGCGCCCCCAGTCGACAATGTTGCGCACCATGCGGCGGAACCGCTTGTACTCGTCCGGGCGGCGCAGCGCGTAGCAGTCAACGTTGGCCATGTAGTAGTTGAGCTCGTCCTGCTTCCACGACACGTAGAGGCGCGCGTCCTCTCCGTTCATGGCGACGCTGAATGCCGTGCTGTTGATGGTGGCCTCGGTCGTCAGGCCGTCGGTGCCGCTGGTGCCACCGGTGGTGTCGCCGGTGCCTCCCGTCGATACAGATTGTTCTTGTGCGTGCGTACGCAGCCGCCGATTCAGCGTCTCGGCGATGCTGACACATGTGGCCGCGCCCCGGAGACACTGGTTGCTAGCGACACGCATGTTGCCCGCCACGCCTTTGAACTCAATGACAAAGAAGGGAAAGACAAACGGATTGCTGGCACTGTAGTCGTTGTTGGCAATCACCTCTTCGTACATCGCCCTCAACGGTCTCTGGTGGGCCGTATCCGGAAACGCATCTTCGCTGTTGTACCCGTACAGCAAGTCCGGCGTCGGAACCGGAAACTTGGGCACGCCGCCACCCACATAGGGGACCACCCTCCGGCACATGGGTAGGCGCGCTCGCACGCCAACCGTGCCGCAGCCGGCGCCCGAGGTCTTGGGAAACACATTGTCCATGTAGTGCAGCTCCACTTGCGACTCGTGTGAACCCTCAAACAAATCCCGCAGACACTTGTTCTTCATTAACGCCTCATCCGATGGTTCCGGTGATTCGCGCTGCTTGTCACGGATGCGCACCACGACATCCTCCACGTAGTCAGGCTTGGGGAGCCAGTGGTAACGCATGTGGATGTTGTTTCTGGCCAGCAGCTCGCGGCAGCTATCGCGGTCCACAGTCGGGCGCAACCCAGACAGGGAGGACATCGAGGGCGCGTACTCTGACGAGGAGGACAGTGACCCGGGCGCGGACTCGGACGGGGAGGACAATGGCTCGATCGTGGATTCAGATGGGGAGGACATTGGCTCGGACGTGAACTCGGTCAGAGTGGACGCTGGGGAGGACAAGGCGTCGGTCGTGTACTCGGACAGGGGGGAGGATGAGTCGGCCTTGGTCTCCGGTCCTAGATCGTCGACTGCCTTCCGTTTGCGAGGCGACCCCGTGCCAACACCGTCGGCTCGTGCACGCGATACGGGGATCCGCGGGATCGCATAGCCGTCGGCGTCCTTTCGATCCATTGCTCGTGCTACAAGACGTGTTCTTTTCGGTGTTTCCTTTGCCCGTTTTCGGTATGCACTGGCCCGGACTTCGTCCCGGGAACGATCGCTGGAGGAGTCGGTATGGCAGTTACGCTTCCACTGTTCATCATGAAAGACGGCGGACCGACTGCCATTTTTATCTTCACAAATGGCCTCGTCGACTCTCGGTTTCACGCAGACCATACACATCACACAGAGCCGCCGCTGCCTAGAGCCCCTTGACCACCAGGGGCCAGCCGTTTGGGCCACTCGTTAAGCGCGCAGCCTGATTTTGGGTCGCCTTAAATCGGTTAGAACTGGAGAAGCTGAGAATTTGTGCAGAAGTTGTAAGGCGCGTCGAGATGATTGGATACTGTGTATCCGTTTTCTAAACGTTGATGAGTTCGACGCACACCTGATACCGCTGGCTGAAGATAAACGTATAAACGCTCCTATGGCTTCGAAGCGAATCGCAGACACTGTGTGAACGAAATGCAGGTGTCAACACGACGCAGAGCCAAGATGCAGGTAAATCCCCCAAGCAAAACAAAGGGACAGAAGGATATTGAGAAGATAAAAAAATAACAACAGGGCTGAATGAAAAGCAGCGCTCAAAATCTAATTGGGCAAAACACATGCAGCAGAGGTATCCAAAATAGTCCAAGTAGCCCAAGAGTCCAAAGAGTCCAAAGTGTCCAACGAGTCCCAAAGTAGTCATCCATCGAGGTCATCATTCAAAACGAACATCAAGATCAAACACAAACAGAATACAAATAAACGAGGTGCTAGTATTAGGCCGTCAAATTGGGGGGCTTTCAAATCGCCACCACCGCGTCAAGCTCGATGCTTCTTGCCCCAGCCGCTGCCGCTGCCGCTGCCCTTGCCCTTGCCCGAGGAGCTCCCAAGCGTGTCCGGTGAGTGCTGCCGACCCTTGGATTCGTAAGCGGTGCGCTTCCGGGCCTCCTCCAAAATGGTATCCAGCGACTGTCGGATGGCCCTGAGGCGGTCGTTGCGGCCCCAGTCGATGATGTTGCGTACCATCCGACGGAATTCGAGATAATTGTCGGGCCGTCCCATGTGAAAGACTTGGACCGTCTGCGTGTAGTAGACGAGGTCGTCGTGCTTCCACGAAACGTACAGACGGACGTCGGCGCCGTTCATGGCGATACTGAACGCCGAACTGTCCACGGCGTGGATGACTTGCTCGCCGCCCGCGTCGCGTCCCTGGGCCCGTCCTTTGCCTCGGCCCGCCGCCGCGCGGGCGGCCGCCTCCGCCTCGTCGCGGCTGTAAGCGCGCAGCTGGCGGTTGAGCGTCTCAGCCAGGCTGATGCAGGTGGCCGTGCCGCCCAGGCATTGGTTGTCGGCCACGTACATGCTGCCGCCGACGCCTTTGAACTCAATGACAAAGAAGGGGTACACGAGCGTGTCGGACTCGTTGGTGGCCCGCACCTCGTGGCGCGTGTAAAACAGATGCGCCCTGTGGCCCTCGTCGGGAAAGGCGTTGGCGCTGTTGTACCCATACAGCAGATCGGGGGTGGGCGTGCAGTACCGCGGCGCACTCATACCCTGTGCGTCCGTGCCTCGCGGGCCGTCTGCCGCAAAGGGGACCACCTGGCGGTTCATGGGCATGCGCGCGCTCGACTGCAGAACATCGGCCGCGTCCGCCCCGGGGAAAACGTTCCGTGTGTAGTACGCTTCCACCCGGGGTTCGGCAGTGCCGCGCACCAGCGTCTGCCGATCTCGGTCCCGGAACACCTCGTCTTCCGTGGGACCGGGCGAGTCGCGCTTCTTGCGCATCCGCGCCACGAGCGTCTCGACGTGGTCGGGCAGGGGCTCCCAGTCGTCGCGAAAGTGGATGTGGTTTTGCCCCAACACTTCGCGGTAGTCCACATCTTCAACACTGATGCGCGACCCGGTCGGTGACGATGAATAGCCGGTGCGAACAGACCCCGTGCCCCTGCGTGTACTGCTGGTCGAACGTCCTCGCGACACGGGGGTCTGCGGGATCGCGTAACCGTCGGCATCCTTTCGATCCATTGCTGATGGTGCAGATTGTGTCCTTTCCGGTGCTTCCTTGTCCTTAACCTTGTCTTTGATCTTGTCCTTGTCCTTGGTCTCTTCCTCGTCTTGTAGACGATTGAGCGAGGAGTCGGACCGGCAGTTGCGCTTGCGTTCAGACGATCCAACCGTTTGTAACCACTGCGACACAAAGGCGTCAAGTGGATCAAGAGGATGTGCAAGAGGCGATGGAAGCCGCCTTGGGCGAGGATGCTGCAGAGGTGTGTCTTGTATGTTCTGGCTATTTAGTCATGTGCTCTACAAAGAAGAAGCAGAAGTAGACGAAGAAGACTGGAAAGAGGTAGAAACAGCAGAAAAACCCCTGCCACCTGCTATTGTCACCTACCTTTTCAAAGAAAGCACCGTCTTCGCCTTCGTCGACTTGTGATGTCAGACAGGCCTTTTTCTGTGCAGACGTGCCGTTGCTATCTTCCAGACCAGAAGACGCAAAGGGTCGCTTTGTGGGCGACGATGTCTTGCTGCCCGCTGCTGTCTGTGTCTGTGCTTGTGTCTGCGTGAAACTGTCGTTATGCAATGGCTGGTCTCTGTCTCTGTCTCTGTCTCCGTCTCCGTCAGGAAATTGTCCCCGGAGATGTTGTGTGTGTCCGTTCATCGTGAAAGACGCTGAGAGGCAGGACAGGCGACGGCCTTTTATGTTCACATCGGGCTCGTTGAGTCTCGCCGACTCTCAGTTTACACGACTCAAGCGTAGTTGCCGCTGCCTAGACGAAAAAGAGTGCTGGCCAGCTCTTTGGGCCGCTCGTCCAGCGCGCAGCCTCCTTTTCTTGGGTCGTCGTCAACTCGGCCAGACAGCCCAAGCAAGGCGGTCGTGTAGACTGACGACGGCGCGTCGAGATGATTGGGTGCTGTGTGGCCGTTCGTGATGGATGCACTTGATGTGTTGGCCAAAATATGCAGCCTTTATGCCCCTGGAATCAAGAACGTCGCCAGCAATGCGACCGTCTCCCAGGGCGTGACCATGAAGAGGTCATAAATGAGGAGAGGACGACAAAAATCAGACGTCCTTATCGCAAGAAACTGGTCGCGCGCCGCCCGTGAATGCGTCGGGCGCTTAAAAATGGTTGGTTCCCAGTTTCATGAGATGTGTTGTTGTTTGCGCTTGTTTAGTTACTGGTGTGGTCGGCAGCCTGGTTGGCCCCACACAACCACCATCGGTTACGCCATCACGTGATACTATGTACAGCCATCATCGCCTCCTTGGCAGAGCAAAGTTCAGATTCAATGCATAAACAGTCAACGATTTTCACGCGTCGTCGGTCCCGGTAAGTTTAACGGAAGGCGTGGTTTCTGGTCATATTTGTAGGAGCTGGCTCGACTTCTTGTTAAAGGCAGACAAAATAAAGTAACAAATTTGATAGGGTACATTGATAAAACAAAATAAAATCAGAAAGTAAAAAAAGTAAAAAAAGACTACATAAATGAAATACGAACTGAACGGTATACAACACCATAAAAACCATATAAAAAATGCACACAAAGTAGTTTATCGAAATCATATTACTGCATTATCGAGTATCTCCCTTTACAAACCCGGTCTCCATGTCCCATCCGTACTTGTACACGTGGCTCAGAACAAAAGCAACAAGAGCAAAAAACCAAGACAAAAAAACATGTCCCTGGCGCAAGTCAATGACTCAAAAAAAAGATCCTCATACACCGTCCCAAAATCAAGCAAATAACTTTCTTCCCACACCTCCACTAGCAACCTTCCCTCCCCCTGCACCTTCTGTTGCCGCCGCCACTGTCTCCTACAACATCATGGCGTACGGCACAATGGCCTTGTCAATGACAGGCTCCCGGCGGCTCATGCTTGTGGCCTCGGCGCCCCACTGGCTGAACCACGCCTGCTCCTTGTCGACGGCGGCGTCAAAGGCGGCACGGCACTCGGCGGGCAGCAGCGCGCGGATGTCGTCGGGCACGGCTGCCAGGCCTTGGAAGGGGGCCAACAAGTCGGACTTCTTGTTGTCCGTGACAGTAGCACCGTCATCGTCGATGCGGTAGCGGTCGTAGGCGGCCGGGGCGATGCCGGCGGGGGGTGTTTCGAGGTGCATGTCGGCGACGTAAAAGTTGCGGGCGACCAGCGGGGACAGCACGGGGAAGGCGGTGGTCGCGTCCGCGTCCGTGTCTGCGTCCGTGCCGTCCTGCACCAGGACAGCGCGGGCCCGCCGGGGCTGCATGCTGGCGGGGTACAGCACCAGGTTGGTGTGGATGTCGTAGACGCCCGACAGCGTGGTGCCGCGCGCCGCCGTCAGCATGCTGTTGAAGCTGCTGGCCTCACGGGCGTGCTCGAGCTGCCAGTTGTAGTCGTTGACGGCGACGCGGCGCCTCTTGGCGTCGGCGGCCTTGTAGAGCGTGTGAGCGTGCGCGGAGGATCCCCCCGTCCCACCGCCGCCGACACCGCCGGCACCGCCCGCCCCGCCACCGCCGCCCGGTCCAGAGCCGCCGCCGCCGCCGCCGGACGCGTGGTACACGGCACTGGCGCCGTGCCAGGCCACGTACTGGTTCTTGTTGTAGGGCTCGCCGGGCACGACAATGTCGTTGGGGTCGGCCAGGGCGCCCTCGACGACGGGGGGGGCGCCCTCCTCCTCGTTGGCCAGCGTGTAGTCGTCGATGACGCGGCGGCCGCCGACGATGATGAGGGCGCCGAACTCGCGGAAGACGGAGCGCGCCGTCACGATGCCAATGGCGCGGCCCTTGTAGCTGTGGGGGATGATGTCGCGCTCAATCATGTCGCGCTTCTCGTCGTCGCCCACGATGATCTTGTAGAGCCGCTTGTGCTTGGTGAAGAACAGGTACGAGTCGCGGAAGCCGACGCAGCGCGCCGGCTCCGTCGACAGCATGTACAGCCGAGAGCCGCGGCCCGCCACCGTAAACGTGCGGCAGCGGTACTCGCGCCCGCCCTGCAGGTTGCCGTCCTTGTCGACCTTGGTCTCGCCCGCTGGGTCCTCGGGCAGGTCCAGCTCGTCGTTGACAATGTCGACGACGTTACCGTCCTTGTCAATGGCCTGCTGCAGGGGCCCACCCCCGGGTCCGCCGTGCCCGTCCTGGCGGTCGCCCTTGCGCCCGCCGCGGCCGCGCCAGCCACCGCGGCCGCGCCGCCGGGGCGTCAGCGTCTCGCCGCGCTCCTTGGCGAGGGCGGCGGCCTGTGCGGCGGCAATCTCGCTCTCGCTCATGGGCACCTCGACCATGCCGTCCCAGTCTGGCGGCCGGTTCTTTGGCGGCCGTCCGAGGCGTTTGCGGCGGATCATCATGACGGGCGCGGGCGACGCCGCGGGGGACTTGGTGGCGGCCGAGGCGACGCCCGATGCCGGGGCCGAGGCCTCGTCGGCCGTGTCGTTGTTGGCGTTCTCGGTTCCGTTTCGGTTGTCGTTGTCGCCATTCGCTGCGTCTTTGTCGTGTGCGTCGTCTTCTGCTTCGTCTTGTGCGTCGTCGTTGTGTGTAGTGTCGGCTGCCTCGTCGGCGGTCACGTCGGCCATGACTTCGTCTTCGGCCGGGTCCGCGTTCTTGGGTGTCCGCTCTGCGTGTTGTCAGTCGATGGCCCTCGAAGCGACGTTCTGTGCTTCACCTACCAAGAGCTGCTGCTGCACGTCGAGCTGCAGCGCGCCCAGAGCGCCTCCCGTATTCCACCATCGTGATCAGCCGTGTTGCGTCCGTCAGCAGGCGGGCTGGCAGTGTGGCAGTCTTTTTGGTGTGTTTCGTTTTGTGGTCGTGGTCGTGGTCGTGGTCGTGGTCGTGGTCGTGAAGCGCTGGTTGATGGACCTCGAGGCTGCTCGATGGATCCTTTGCGGCGATTGGGAAGTGGACTGCTCTAGAATGGCTTTTTGCAGACGCGGCGCGCCGTGGCAAGGGGAAACGGCTAAAGTGGGTCAAAATCGAGGTAAGATGACTAAGACTGTACGACAAAAATATACACTGTATATGGCACTGTACACTCTTTCTCAATGACAGCGACTGACTTGAGATTCAATTCAATTCAATGCTTTTCATAATATATTTCCCGACGGTAAGTATCGCAAGAATTCCTGTAATGCTCTCCATTGAAACCTTACGTAGCCTGTGACGGCTGTTTTGAAGCAGCCTCATGCAGCCTCCTGTTTGTCGATCTTGTCGATGGTCTCTCTCTCTCTGTCATTTATTCAATATTGTGAGAACATCGTATCTCACTCTTTTCTGAATATTTTTAATCCAGCCGGGATTAGCGTGTCTGTTTCAAAATCTGCCGTTCGACGGTCGATCATGGAGAAGAAACAGCCACGAGAAAAGTCTATTTGGCGCCTGTGTGGCACGGCTGGTTGCCGCCCCCCATGTATCAGGTTGTTAGCAGTCGTCCCAGATCCCCGTGTGTCGGGTCTACAAGTCGAGGGACAGAGCGAAACGGTGTAGGGGATGGCGAGGTGAACTCGGCAATGATTGTGTGAGTGCTCGTCGTCCAGCAGTCTAGCTGCCTTTGTCAACATCTTCACCAATCGTCAACAATCATCACCATAAATCGCCATAATCACCCCAGCCATGTCTTCCGTTCTCTCGTCCCCCGAGGCTTCCTCGCGGACAACGTCTCCATCCCGACGGTCCCCTGTCGCGTCCGTCTCGTCGATCGCCGCCGCCGCCGTCGGTGCCGCCTCAGCAGCACTTCGTCGCCTGGGGCTGCTGTCAGACACGTCGCTGGCGACGACGGAGAAAGGCAAGGCTGTCGCGGCGAGGCACCACGAGAGGAACAATGAAAGCCAGAGTGCGAGCGACAGCGACACCGACTCGTCCATCTCTATGCACGCCCACGGCCACCGGAACCGCCACAACCACCACCGCGACTACTCTCCCGAGACAGACTTGGCGTATGAGCTGCCGCTGTCGTTGCCGGTGGGCGCCTACTGTACGTGCATCCTCTGTTTGGCGGCGTTGTGGTGCTCCTGCTAACTGTGCAGACTGGTATTTTTAGGAAGCGCCGTGGCGGCGTTGTCGACATAGATTGTATTGTACCAATAGTTTGTCTTTCTATATGCAGGCTACGGGGTACGGATATTGTGTGACTTGTGCAAGGCGATGTAGTGTTGGTGGAAGTAGTAAACGGTGGAAAGGTAATGTGGTGTGATGTGAGGAGACAGTAAACAAAAGGCAAACATCCGCCAATGGTATTCGCTAGAGAGAGAGAAAAGGGAACTGGAGAGAATGACACGAAATGCAATCCACATCATTACTGCGACAGCGCCAGACACGCGTCCACGGCAAGGCCGACCCTAGATTGTTAGCGAGATGAATGACTTGTGACGCAGTTCAGGGTATGGGAGATGAACGCACCGCCCCTCTTTCTGGTAGACGACGTCGCTGATGATGTCGCGGTCCAGATCGGGAAACATGCCGGCCAGGGTCTCGACAATGTTGGCGTGCTCGACGCGGTGCAGGCGCTGGGCCTCGGCGGTCTCGGCGCTGGCCTGGCGAGCCGCGGCCTCTTCGGCGGAGAGGGCCTGCCTGCGTGTGGCGGCAGCGGCAGCGGGATCGCCGCCCTCGGCGTCTCGTCCCGGACTCCTGCCTCGTGGGTGGGCGGCCCCGTCGGTCGGCGACGCCGGGTCCTCGGCAAACAGGCGGCCAATCGTACTCAGCGGGCGCTGGATGGTGCGCAGCAGACCGGTAATGGCGTCCCTGTCGCCATCGTCGGCATCGCCACCATCGTCACCATCTCCTCCTGCTTCTCCAGCTTCTCCTTTGTCGTTACCGCCTCCCTCTCCCGCCTCCCCACTCGACTCCCCGGATCGTGACGTTGGCCGTGGCCTCGCCGTTCGTGGTGTTCTCGGCGTTTTCGGCGTCCTCGGCCGGTCCGCGTCGGCCGACGTGCGTGCCGACGGACCCGCTCCCGACGGGTCGCCCGGTTTCAACGAATCGCCGGCCGCCTTGTGCCCCGACCTCTTTTCGTCGTCGCCGCCGTCGCCGTCGCCCTCGGGCGGGATGGGCAGCGGCGGCGACGCGGCGCGGTGCTTCTCGGCAATGGCGGAGACGGCGGCCTCGACGTTGGCCTCGAACTCGGCGTCGGTGATGGTGAGGGTCGTGCGGTCCATGTTTTCAATGAACTGGACGGCGCCCATCAGCGACGACAGGTAGTAGCCGGCCTCGCCGACCAGCTTGTCCTGGTGGCGGAAGCGCAGGATGTACTGGACGTTGGAGACGAGGTGGTCCGGGTTGGCCTGGAGGACGACGTAGATGAGCAGGGGCATAAAGGAGTCGGCGGACTCGTCGGCCTTGTTGTGCTTGAGGAGCCCAAAGATGACCTTGCAGCAGTTGAGCACGCAGATGATCTTGTCGCGCGGCGCGCGGTACGTCTTGATCTTGAGCAGCTCCTGCTGGGCCAGGCGCAGAAACCGCCGCCCGCTCTCTTCGCCCGCCACGGGCGCAATGTCGAGGTGGCGCTCACGCACCCAGCCGTAGATGGTGATTTTCTGCGACAAGACCTCGTCGCGCTCGACGTCTTCCTGGTGCTGCCCGCGGCGCCCGGGCCCCATGGGCCGCTCGCCGCCGCGCCGCTTAGGCCGTGCGCCGGGGATGGGCTGGGGCGGCGGGATGGCCGGCGAGAAGGTCTGCGAGTACAGGCGGTTCATGACGAGCTTCTCCATGCCCTCGCGGGCGTTGTCGAACTCGGCGTCGGACAGGTCGCGCCAGACCTCGCAGACGGCCATCTTGTCCGAGATAAAGGCCAAAAAGTCGCTGATGATCTTGACCTGCTCGTGCACCATCCATTGCTTCTTGGCAAACTCGGCCAGAAACGACTTGAGATAGCGCGCGACCGGGTCGGCCTTTTTGTGCCGCAGCTGCTCGAGGAAGCGGTGGAAGTCGAACGGCAGGGTCGGCTCTGGCTCGGGGGCCGGCGGCGGTGGACGGTGGAGCGAGACGGTGGGGGAAATGGGCCCGTTGTCGTCGGTCGTGGCCCGCCCCTCCTCACCCTCCACGGTGCCGTCCTTGCCGTCTTTGGGCGGTACCGGCGGTCCTCGGTCTTCGCCCTTGCCCTTGTCGATGCTTCCGGCACTCTTTGTTGCTCTGGCCGCCCCCACGTCGACCTCCTCCTCAGGCCCCTCGTCGCCCGGCATCGCCTTCACGCTCGCTTTGATGTGCTGCGCCAGCCCCGGCGCTAGCGGTTCCAGACTCGACTTGCGCGGCGGGTGGCTGCCGCCGACGCCGCCTGCTGCTGCTGCCGCCGCCGACGACACCGACAATGGAGGCGCCAGCATGGGCGCCGCAATCTCGAGCCGCGGGCTCATGACCTCGTCCTCGCCGGGCCCGCCGCCGTCGCCGCTGAACTGCTCCATAATGGTCTGGATCTCGGAGCGGCGCGTCGAGGCGCCCCCAGGATGACCGGCGTCGTCGTCGCTGAGGTACCGTCGGTCCTCGCCGTCGATGTCGGCCGCATCGGACCGTGTGGGTGACCGCTGTGGCGAGCGCTGGGACGCGGCATGGGACGTCGACCGCGACGGCGGGTGGGAGGTCATGGGCGTGGCGGGCGTGGGGTCGATGTAGGTCGAGGTCGCCGACGAGGAGGGGGCCAGCGACAGGCCGGCGAGGGGTGTCAGCGGCGGCTTGAGTGTGGCGACGGAGGCTTCAATGCTGTGGTCATTGTCGTCGCCACGGTGGTTGTCGTGGCCGTCATTGTCATGGTTGTTGTCGTCATCATCGCCCAGTCCTTCGGGGTCGTCAAAGGGGTCGAAGGGTTTTGGTGCTGGTTCGGTGTCTGTGGGTTCTGTCGTCTCTGCCGACTCTGCCGGCTCTGTTGCTGCTGGCACAGCTCCGGATGATTCCACAGCTCCAGATCCTGGCGCAGCTCCGGCGTCGACTCCCTCGACACCCTTCTCCTTCTCCTTCTCCATGCTCTCTACGCGGCGCGGGCCGCTCGCATCTTCCTCTGCGAGGACAGTCGGTGTTGACTCGGAGAGCTTGCTCTCGTGCGTTGACATGCAGGAGGTGTCCGTGTGTGTCTCGGGAGACGTCGTGGGGGCCTAGAGATGCTCGTGTTGTGGTGCTGTGAGTGATGATGTTGACGGCAGGGAAGGCTACGAGGTGCAATCTCAAAAAGGAGGGGCTACCGGCCGTTGCGTGGCTGGCCTTGCTGTTGGTGCAACTGGGCCTCTGTTGCTGCTTGTGCGGGTCCGTTTAGGGCCTTGGTGCTGCCCATGTGGCTGGCCTGGGCAACTGACGTCGTGGCGTATCAGCGTAGCGTCCGAGCTTGCTTGGGCGCTGACGAGACACCTGGTGGGCATGGGAGCTCATGGTTTTAGGGGCTTTTCGGGGGGAGCGGGGTCGAACCACTGTTGCCGTTTGGGGGGTCTTGGTTAGCGGCGGGTGCTAATCTCGTGATGCCTTCCTTATTTTACAGAATAGCCTCATTTGAGTCGCCTTTTGACTGTGTCAACTTCACCAGGTGCACTTCTTGCCATTTGTCTGTATTGATTCTCATGTTCTGTGTACGCTGTACGTATCTTGAAAAGAATAGAATTGATGGCCAAAAGAAACAGTCTACCAAGTGCAGAATATATTCCTTGCTCAAGTACTTCATTCTCCGTATCTCACAATTATTTTTTTATTTTGTCTCAGCCATTCTTACATCAGAGGTCAATTGTTTGTCTTTGCTCGTCCTTCGTCGTCTAGTCCTTTGTTAATGGTATTTTGTCTATCTATCTTTGTCGTGCACGGACTTATGACATTAGTCTCCTATACTATGGCCGACTGTACTTTCTTACCTCCGGATTTGGCCGGCATTGGACCGGAAATCGGCAACCGCCAATTCCGCTTCGGCACCCGCTGCCTCCGTATCGGCCGTTACGTTCTTCCGGGACGGCGATTTTGGTTCGAGATGCGTAGGGTATAGGATGTAGAGCGTATTTGAAATCAGAAGAGTACGATAAATGCACAGCTCGAAAACGGCCCTCTTGCCAAGGTTGCAGAACAAGTCAAGGAGTACGAGGTACGTCATAGCCGAATCTCTCTGTAACTTACAATGCTGTCGAACTCCGTACGACAACCTGCCATGAGCGGACAAGCACATCACACCGACGGTGCCAGTAGAAGGACAGCATCGGACATAAGTACACCTCTTGTCTCGCCAAGAGAAGACGGCAGAGGCGATCCATCGTTTGTCATAATTCTTGTCGATCTCCTCTCGCGTGTTTCTTTGTCTATAAAGACCTCCGTCCCCTTCTCTCCTTCAGACTGTCAACTTGCACACCGCTCCATGTCTCACATCACCCAAACACCTCTTACACCACTGACACCATTGACACATCTACACGTTTACCCTCTTCCACAACTTACTATCCACAATGAAGGCCGCCGTGTGCACGGCCGCCGGCAGCCCTCTCGTCGTCCAGGACATTGACGGCCCCGCGTCGCCTCCTGCTGCGGGCTCGGTCATCATCAAGACCGCCGCCGTCGCCGTCAACCCGTTTGACTATGCCATGCAGACGTTTGGCACGGCCTTTTTCCCGTTTCTGTCGTTCCCGGCCGTCTTCGGCGAGGACGTGGCGGGCGTCGTCGAGGAAGTCGGTGACGGCGCGCCCTTTGCCGTGGGCGACCGCGTGGCCGGTCTGAGCCTGCGTGAGGGCTTCCAGGAGCGGGTGGTGCTGGCGGCGGACATGGCGTACCGGGTGCCCGCGGCGGTGCCGTTTGCGGCAGCGGCGTCGCTGCCGATGGGCGTCGTGGTGGCCCTGTTTGGGCTGTTCCACCCCAAGTACTTGAACTTGAGGACGCCGTCGCCGACGGGCCCGCCCCCTGCCCCTGCCACCGGGACGCCCGAGGTCGTCCTCGTCTGGGGCGCCTCCACCAGCGTCGGCAGCCAGGCCGTCCAGATGGCCGCGCGGGCCGGCTACGAAGTGATTACGACCGCCTCGCCGGCGCGGTTCGACGCGGCCAGGAAGCTCGGCGCCGCGCACGTCTTCGACTACAATTCGCCGACCATTGTCGACGACATCAAGGCCGTCACGGCGGGCAAAACCGTGGTCGGCGCGTTTTGCAACGGCGGCACCCAGCGCGCTGCCTTTGCCGGCATCATTGCGGCCTGCGCCGACGTCGTCCGCGGCCAGGCGCGGCCGTTCTTGGCCCTGACCATGGTGATGCCGCCCGAGGGCGTGCCGGCGGGCGTCGAGGGCAAGTTCATCGACGACGTGCACGGGGACCCAGCGTTTACGCGGCAGTTCTTTGGCACGGACGGCTTCCTCCCCAAGGCGCTCGAGGCCGGGACGTACCAGGTGGCGCCGGAGCCGCGGATTGTGGGCCACGGACTGGAGGCCTTGCAGGGCGGCTTGGATATGGTCAAGGCAGGCGTGTCGGCCGCCAAGGTGGTGGTGACGCTGTAGTGGTGGGAGGTGAGGCGGTTTTCATAAATCGATTTTGTTACGTACATCCAAACTCCTAACGTACTTCATACTATCATCATCGTCGTCCACTCCTAGTTTTAAGATGCAAGAATCATCCGCAACAGTGTACCCAGACAGGATAAAATGTTGTTGGCTGCTTCACCCTTGTAAACCTTGGAGAAACACTGAAACACTGAAACACTGAGAGAATGCTCGTAGCCGCTGACGCAGCTACGTGACAATGGTCGTGACAATGGTCGTGACAATGGTCGTGACAATGGTCGTGACAATGGTCGTGACAATGGTCGTAGCCGCTTTGGCGGCGACTCTCACTGCGGGCCCGGCGACTGCCGCCGCTCCACACCCACCAACTCCCGCTCCTCCATCAACCGGCTGTTCACCCCAATCGTCTCGTGGTCTTCATTCTCCTCCCCCGCAATGCACGTCCAGTGCGTCATGCACCCACAGTGCGCACACCGCACAAACGCCAGGCTCGACCGCTTGCCGTTGTCGTCGGCGCGCACGTACGCCGCCAGCCCCGGCAGCGGCTCTGCCGACTGCGCGGCCGGCGCGGCCGCCGACACGGACGGCTGGCCCTCGACGTGAATGGTGACGCTGGCGGTCTTGTAGTAGGCCCAGAGGGCGCCGTACTTGTAGCAGACGGAGCAGGAGCACTCGTTGCGGTAGTCGGGCGGGCCGGGGGCGACGATGCGGACACGGCCGCAGTGGCAGGTGGCAGCGATGGTCATGATGGCAGTGTGTTAATGATGTAAATAAGGGGTGGTCGTTGATTGTGTTGTGACGTGTGTTTGTGAAGTTTTTTCCTCGCTTTTTGTCTTTTTCGTTTATGTCTTTGTTTCCTCAGCGCAGCCCTGAAGGAAGGCACGACCTGCGACCGACGTCATGTTGATCCTACGCGGGGCTTCCGCTTTAGGAAGGCAGCAGCCGTCCTCTTTGGCGTGAATCATCTCATAGTATTGACCCTCACCAATTCACATTGATGTGTATCTTGGAATGCTGGATTTAATTTACAAGATGCCTTTGCTCCAGTTGTTGTCACTTGTGCCCCTTTTACTACCAACCAACACCGTCGGACTTTTGACGCCCGTCAGCGGCAATATTGCCTCCACGCTATGCCCTACTCTGTTGCTCTTTCCTTCTCCGGAGACGCAGCATTGCCCGCGGTGCTAAGCGGCGCTGAAACCAATTACTCGCCGGCATCGACGCCCGAAGCCGCCCAAAGACACTACTAAACGTGGGGAGCGCCTAGTGGCGTCGTATTTCCCCAGATAACGATGACAGAAAAGGTCAGTCAATTCGGGCCATGTCACTCGCTAGAATAGGTTGACTGTGTCTGACAGATGTTGTAGATGCTGTAAATAATGAGAATAAAATAAAAAGGGAACGTAATCGAGAATGGGAGTGGGATGAACTCGTCCGTAATCACTTTTGTTGTCGTTGTTATTCTTTTCTTTCTTACCTTTTTTTATTAATAAAACAATTCCCTTTCTGCCGCTGTGAGGTCGGAAACCTGGCCGCCCAATTTCTCCTCTATTTTCCTAAGACAACCTTGCTTTACGGCTGCCGTGCCCCGACACCGGTCTTTTGGCACCGACCCCCTCATTTCTTGTCTTTGTTATTGTCCGTATTCGTTCCTTTTGGCCAGCTCCGTATTCCTTTTGACGGTGTTATGACCTCTCTCAGACTTATGGAAATAAACGGTAATTTCCGTGGTCTGCGGGCGGCTGCAAGTGTCCGTCGGTGGTCCTCCGAACCGGCGGCCGTCTTCTGTCTTTCTGGGGGAGCCAATGCCAGAGAGTAACAATAAAAAGGTAAAATAAAAATAAAAATAAAAATAAAAAAGAACGATGACAATGGACATGAGAGATGTCCGATGGAGCATCTCGGCAGTGTTGACTCTTTCTCATGCTGCATGTCCCCAGCTCTTCCCGTTCTTCCTCTGCTTGTCGCTCGTTGACTCATTCTCCTGTGACCATCTTAATCCATTTTACAGTACATCGTTCAACATATACATATCTGTTATCCTAATTCAAGAGTCATCTCTCTGAGATGCATTTCTCTTTATTTCCCTCTTTTATTGCAGTGTAATACTCCATCCTTTGCTCTCAACCTCGACCTCTACTTGGCAGACAGCCATCTCCTCATAATATACCAGTCGTCTTATTGGATATTTACTTTGCATTTTACTCCCTCCCCCGTCCTTTCATCCAATGTCACAAATAGACTCGACAATATGTCCAGATCCAAAAGAGGAAGTGGCCCCCCCAGCCGTCAGCGGCAAGACAGCAGCCACCGACACAACTCTCGAGACTCGACAGACGCAGAGTGACCTCGAAGCAGGACGGACAGTCACCATCCCAGACGACAGACACACATCGCCAGGCGTCTCCTCCCACCGCACCACGACAAGCACGTCCGCTCGACTCCTCGCCCGACTCCTTGCCATCGTCGTCCCTCCTCCTCCCCCAGACGCCGACCACGCCGGCCCACCGCCCAATGGCGGCTGGGCGGCCTGGCGCACCACCGTGTGCATCCACCTGGTGTTTGCCAACACATGGGGCTTTGTCAACTCGTTTGGCATGTTCCAGGCCTACTACGCCGACTTTTTGGCGCCGCTGCCGCCGTCGACCATCTCGTGGATCGGGTCGGTCCAGGTATTTCTGGCCTTTTTTCTGAGCGCGCTGACGGGCCGGCTGGGCGACGCCGGCTACTTTCGCGCGTGCTACTGGGTCGGCACGGCGTGTCTCGTGGCGGGCGTGCTGGGCACGTCGTTTGCGACGCGGTACGGCGAGCTGGTGGTGGCGCAGGGGCTGGCGGTGGGGCTGGGCGCCGGTTTCCTGTGCACGCCGGCGATGTCGATTGTGGCGACGTACTTTTCGACGCGGCGGTCGCTGGCGCTGGGCGTGGTGACGTGCGGCAACGTGACGGGCGGGCTGGTGTACCCGGCGATGGCGCGGCAGCTGCTGCCGGCCGTCGGGTTGGCGTGGACGCTGCGGGCGATGGCGCTGCTGCAGCTGGCGCTGCTGGTGCCGGCGGGGCTGCTGATCCGGCCGCGGGTGCGGCCCAGCCAGGCCGCCGGGACGCAGCCGCTGTTTGACTGGCCGGCGCTGCGGGAGCCCGAGTATGTGCTGTATGGACTGGGGATGCTTTTTGTAGGCCCTCCTCCCCGCGGAGCAGGCAGACAAGCCTCTCCTGTGTTGACAAGTCCCCCTTCACCATAACATCTGCTAACTACCGTGTCGTGGCCGCTAGAACAACGGCGGCACCTACATTGTCTACTACTATGCCGCCCCCTTTGGCCGCAGCGACGCCATCCACCCGCAGCCGCTGACCTACCCGCAGTCCCTCAACCTGCTGCTGCTGCTCAACGGCATCGGCATCGTCGGCCGCCTGTCGACGTCCTACTGGGCCGACCACGTCGGCCCCCTCAACATTGTCGCCCCGCTGGCCTTTGCCATTGCCCTCTGCTGCTTCGCCTGGATCGCCGTCGACGACCCGCCCGGCGTCTACGCGTGGGTGGCCGTCTACGGCATCGTCGCGGGGGCTCTGCAGGCCCTGTTCCCGGCCGGCCTCACGGCGCTGACGCGCGACATGTCCAAGATCGGCCAGCGCCTGGGCATGGGCTTCACGTTCATCGGCGTGTCCGTCGTGGCGGGCCCGCCGGCCGCCGGCGCCATGGTGACGGCGCTCCACGGACGGTACCTGGGCGCGCAGACGTTTGCGGGCGCGCTGCTGGTCGTGGGCGGGTGTCTGGTGGTGGCGGCCAAGGTGGCGCATATGCGGCGGACGGGCGCTGGGTGGCTGGGGACGATATGACACGCCGCGTCGGAACGAGGCAGGCAGACAAGGCGAGGAACGACGCAGAACCCATTTTGCAACAAGAGCAGGAGCACAATACAACGTACACAGGCAAGTCATAGAGAACAAAACAGCATAGTAGCAGCATGGGAATGTATTCGATGGTCTACATTGGGCAGGCCCGACCGCGGTCCGGCACTGCGGGTCTGTTCTTCCTCACCTGGCACTTGCATAGTCATCCGCGTCTCTCGTCCCCGTCTCGCCTCTTTCTCGCCCTTTCTCTCGCCCTCTTTCTCGTCTCCCTTCTGGTCTGTCCCTGTCTGGCCCTTCTCTAATGCTCACGATGCCCAGGACACCCTGCAGTCCCCGTATCTCGGCCTTGGTTTGTGCAATCGACCGCTGCAGATCGGCCGCGTGGAAGAGAAAACTGCCTCGTTCGTGACTGTGATGGTGATGCCGGTGGTGATGGTCGCCGACAACCGGCGGCCGGTACATGGCGCGGTAGACGACGCTGTCCGTCCGACGGAGCTGCACCAACAGGTCGTCGAGTGCGCGGCGGACATGGGCGTGGACGTCGGCAGGAACCGCTTGCCTGTTGGTGGTGGCTGCCGTCTTTTGCGGCGAGATGGGCGGCGTTGGTAGGTCGGCAGGGCGGGAGGCGGCTGGCCGGCGGGACTCTTTGGGCGCGTCTCGTTTGACCTCCCTCGGGACGGGTGGGTAGATGGGCACTGACTCCCAGGAAAAGGGGTGTGGCGGTGGAGGTTGCGGACCCGGGACCGCGTCGTCGTCTACGGCGCGTTGACTGGAAAATTGTGGTGGTTGTGGCGGCACCCTCGCGTATCGGCCGCCGCGACCTTGCCCGCTTCCAAGAAGATCTGCTGGAAACGGTCGAGGCGTCGCGCCAAACGACTCGTGCCGTCTCTGGTACGCCCTCCGCTCGCGGGCAACGTCTCGCGGCGGCTGTGATGGCGGTGGCGGCTGCTGCTGCTGTTCTTCCCTCCGTTCGTCCCGATCCGTCCATGGCTCTCTTGCCTCTTGATATGACGACGTCGGATAGATCGTCGGAAGAGGCGCCCGTGGAACCCGTCGCAGCCGTGGCCGTTCCAAGTCTGGGGCGGGATCGGAGGGAGACTGGTGATGATGCCTGGTCTGGTGCGGCATTCCCTCCGCACATCGACCAGGGCGGTCACCCCGTCGCAGCCGCTCACGCTCCAGTTGTTCCAGACGCTCTCGCTCGAGTCGCTGTTCATACCGCGCGCGGCGTTCATACCGGCGGTCGTCGAAGTCGTCGCGTTGGCGGTGGCGTGGGTGGTGCGGTGGGGGAGGATAGGGGGGTCGTTGCTGTTGTGGTGGAGGATAGTATTGGTCCGGCTCTCCCTCGAGGTTGCTCTCACGCCGTCCTCTCTCGGGAATGCCTCTGTCGGTCGGCAGAGGACCGGGTGGTGGTCCGGGGTGCGCCCCCGGCAGGCTGAATCTCGGCATTCTCATGTTCGCTTTCGACTTGGCTTTGGCTGCCGTGGCCCGCTTCTTTTCTCGGCTTTTGAGGTACCGCCGGATGCCAAACTGGACCACCTGGCCGAGCACGAGTTTGGCGAGGTCGTTGTCGCCGGGGCCGCGGTCCGTCGGTCGTCTATCGTCTCGTGGCTGTGCTCCTAGGGGGCTGTCTCGGTTGCTTTCTCGAGTAGCATCGGCCCCGTTGTCAAATTTGTGAAGGGCCAGGGCGAGCACTGTGCGAATGATATGCTCGATGTTGCTGTCGGTGTTGTTGTCGCTTCTGGAATCATCCGTCGGGTCGCGGTGACGGTCCCGCAACGAGCTGGGCATGTCGTGGCAGGCGGTTTTGATGCTGGTGAACTATATGGGCGATGTTGTACGCCCATGGCGAGACGATTGCGATGGAGATAATATAAAATTAAATTCAAAAAGACGTCTCTACGCAAATCAAAGCGAGCAGGAGAGAACATCACAACAGACTATCGCGGACACAATGTGGCGGAGGACGTTACTTATATCAAAACAACTAAACAGGTTTCTACATCGCCTTTTTGATTTCACAATCGCCTGGGGCCTCCACAGCCTTGCGCATGTGATGGATGGTCACCCTCCAAGGCTGCGATGCACATGTGGCTGGATGCGCGAGACCGTGTGTACGTGGGCGATGTGACGGGTGGACCACGTGAACACCAGCCTGGTGCGACACCCTCTTCCACGCGACAAGCGCTGGGTGGATGTCCGCGTGGGACGGGCTGCAAGGCACACCAGGAACGACGGGAAGGGCCAGCAAGGTCAGGCAGAGACCGACTGGGACCGACTGAGACATGCAGGCCTGTCCCGTGTTGGCAGCTCGTGGTTTGCAGAGAGGAGGAGGATGAAGACGAGGGAGAGGGAGAGGATGAGAGGAAATGACAAATTAAGAGAATCATGTCAGTAGAGCGAATGCACTATGGACTACAAGCAGAGAAATATGGACACACAAAACGGAATACGAAAATGAATACGAACAAGAAGAAACGAGTCTTACGCGGCCGACTCTGAGCAACCCGAATAAGAATAAGAAAAGGATGACGAGGCGCCAGCACAAAGCCGATTACTGCTTCTGGTAAAGGACTTACACGGGATCGCTGCAGTAGAGCCTTGGCTTTGCGTGCCGTGCCTGACCAGTGATGCCATGCAGCACTCCAACGCCCCTGAGTCCAGTGCGCTTCAGTGAAGTCCACTAAAGTATCTCGTAAGCAGTCGTCACAACCTTCGGACTGGCCTCTCCTGGCCGTGTTTATGCATTTCCCTCATTTGAGTCATTATTCGTACAACATACTCTTCCGCTTGCACTCCGGAGGCAGCCGGCGAATTTAAAAACGTGGGACAGGGATGCACGGTTGGCAAGCTTGAACGGTTCATCGACCCAAAGGAAGACAAGGACAACAAAATAGGTTGCAATTACAAGCCACACTGCCCCATAATATGTACAAGTCCCGCTCGGGTTCGCCTGGCCCGCTGTCCATGCGAATACAGCGGGGTGGGGACAAGCCCCAGCGCCTGATCGGCGGTCACCTCAGCGTTCAGCGCTGCATGATCCGTGTTCAGGGCCTGAGGGCCTGTCATGTACTGGTGTGGGGCCTGTGGGAGCCGCCAATGTCCGTGCCCCTGACGCCGTCCAGGCGCAACGGTGAGATTTGGGGCTGGACAAAAGGAGGCCAGTGAACAAACCAGGAACCACAAAAGACGTAAAAAAACGAGGACAAAACGACCACCGAAGCCCACGACAATCCCGCCCGGATGCTTCGGCGTTCTTCGTTTGTTCCGGTCGACTTCGTCGTGCATTTTATTTATGTACTTTATGTGATCCTGCCCTTGGTTGCTGTCCGTCGTTCCTTCCTCGCCTGTCCTTTCCGCTGCTTGCGCTTTCCTGCCGTCGCTCCCTAGCTTGGCCTGTCCGTTGCGCTTGCCCTTTCTGTCATTTTTCGTTTTTTCCAAAATTGCCCTTTTGCGCAGTCGCATCGTCAACCTCGACCGTCCTCGACCTTCGCCTCCATTTTTGCCTCGATCGTCACCTCGACCTCGGCCTCGGCCTCAGCCACCCCCAAGACGCCCTCGCGACCACAAAACCACCACGACCGCGACCTCGCCTCGCTCGCACCGCCCGTCGCGCAAGCATAAGTGGACCGCCAAGCCGGAGCTCGACCAACTGCCGCCCGCAACTCGAGCTCGCCCGCAGCCTCTTCCTCTCGCAACGTCACACGCCCCGGCCTCGACCCTTGTACAACTCGTCGGCTGCGCTCCCGACAATGCCATGTTCGACCTCGTGACGCAGGCGCTTGCTACCGTCTGGGGCGTCTGGACCGCGGTCGTCTTTGTCGTCCAAGGCATTGGCATTTTTCAGCTGTAAGCCGCGTTGTTGTGTGCCACCGCCTGTTTCCCTCCCGTCACGTCCGCTAACGCCCCACGACACCAGCTTCCGCCACTACTCGTCCCCCCGCCGCCGGGCCGCCGTCGAGGCCTTGGCCGACCATGCCGCCGTCCCCCACGTCACCGTGATCCGCCCCACCAAGGGCCTGGAGCCCGGCCTCTACGAATGCCTCGCCTCGACCTGCCGCCAGACGTACCCGCGCGATCGTCTGTCCGTGCACCTGTGCGTCGAGTCGCGGACGGACCCGGCCTTCCCCGTGTTCGAGCGGATCGTCCGTGACTTTCCGGACGCGGACGTGCGCGTCTTTGTGGAGGAAGAGGATCCCTTGCTGCACGGCGCCGCCGGGCACGTGCGCAACCTGGGCCCGAATCCCAAGATCCGCAACATCAGCCGGGCCTACCGGGAGGCGCCGGCCGACGGCGTCGTGTGGATTGTCGACTGCAACGTGTGGGTGGCGCCGGGCGTGGCCGGCCGCATGGTGGACAAGCTATGTGGGCTCGGTCCGGACGGCACGCCACAGCACACGCCCTACAAGTTTGTGCACCAGCTGCCGCTGGTCGTCGACATTGGTACGTCGTCAAGCGGGCGGCACGGTGCCGGCAGGGGGGCGGCGCTCGACGAAATGTTCATGGCCACGTCGCACGCCAAGTTCTACTCGGCCATCAACACCGTCGGCATCGCCCCCTGCATCGTCGGCAAGAGCAACATGTTCCGCAAGGCCCACCTCGACAGGCTGACCGACCCGGCCCAGAACCCGACCGTCCTCCGTGCCGCCGACGACCGCCGCGGCCGCGGCGTCGACTTCTTCTCGTCCTACATCTGCGAGGACCACCTCATCGGCGACCTCCTGTGGCGCTCGCCGCTCACCACCCCGGCCGGCGTGCCCTTTCGGAACCACGGCCTCGCCACCGGCGACCTCGCCATCCAGCCCATGGCCGACGTCCCCGTCCACGCCTACGCGGCCCGCCGCGTCCGCTGGCTGCGCGTCCGCAAGTGGACCGTCCTGCTCGCCACCCTCGTCGAGCCCGGCGTCGAGTCCCTGCTGTGCGCCTTGTATGGGTCGTTTGCCCTCACCACGTGGGGCCAGCCCCTGCTGGGGGACGTCGCCCCCGCCCTCGCCGCCTGCCTGCCGCCCACGTGGACCGCCATGGCCCGCTGCTGGTGCGTCATCGTCGCCCTCTGGATGGCCGCCGACTGGTGCACCTACCGCCGCCTGCAGGCGTGCTGGTCGGTCGAATGGGACGCCGACACGCCCACCTTTGCCAAGGGCCGCCGCCACTCTGGCTCGGGCTCTGGCTCGGGCTGCCTGCCCCGCCGGCCCTTCTTCGCGTGGGCCCGCGCCTGGCTCGGCCGCGAGCTGCTGGCCCTGCCCATCTGGACCTATGCCGTCCTGCTGGGCGCCACCGTGGCCTGGCGCGGCAAGCAGTTCCACGTGCGCATGGACATGAGCGTGGACGAGCTGGACGACCGGGGCCACCGGGTCGTGCGGGAACCGCGGACACAGGGCGTGGCTGCTCTGCAAGCAAGCAAGGCGGCGACGCCGATGGACGTGGAGTCTACCACCAACGGCAACGGCAACGGCAACGGCCGATCGAATGGCAAGGCGAACGGCAAGGCCAATGCAAAGGCGAGAGTAGACTAGTTGGAAGGATGAGTACAAGAAGACAAAAGGCAAAAAGAGACAAAACAATGACTGGATACGATCAGGTAGGACGATAGAGCTTTGTTCTGCTGTAGGGGAACCGGCGGCAACCGGGCGGTGCATTTCAGGCGCATTTCAGGCGCATTTCACTGACATGCACATTCACATTTTCAACGCATGGCCATTGGACGGAAAAATAAAATAAAAGGGACACACTTTATTGTCATAGACGCAGAGCAAACACACGCGGGCATTGTCAGTACAAATGCCCATTTTAAAACAAACACTTTGATGCGCCGTACAACGCCAAAAACTTGCTGCCACCGAACGACCTCACACCACTACCACTTCTTCGCCTCCACGCCGTCCGGCGGCACCACCGCCACAGGCCCCTTGCCCACAGTCGACCAGTCCGTGCTCAGCGACGTGCCATTGCTCTCCGTGAAGCTCTTCATCATCGCCCGCTGCTGCTCGGGTGTGCTGCCCGCGTACAGCTTCTTGAAGAAATCGTCGACGTTGGCATTGGCGGCATCGTCGTCGTCGTCGTCGGCCACCTTGTCCCAGTTCTTGGGGCCCGACTTGGCGCTCGTCGGGTACGCAGGGCCGGAGGTTGTTGTTGTTGTTGATGTTGTTGTTGTGGCTGGAGCTGTGCTTGTGGTTGGAGCTGCCTTCTCTGCCGCCGTCGCCTTGGCTGCCGCCACGGGCACCACAACCGGGGCAGTGTTGGCTGCCGGCACCACATTCTCCTTGGCCTCTTCCGCCTCCCCCTGCACCTGCTCGCCCCAGTGGCCCCATTTCTCGCCCGCCGTCGCCTTGGTCACCTTGAGCTCAATCTTGTACGGCGTGACCCGCGTCTCCACCGACCCTGCGTCCGCGGAAATCGCGCCCGCCAGTGCGAGCGTCACCGTCTGCGCGGGACCCGCCACGGCCGCCGGCAGACGCGCCAGCTGGATGTGTGTGGCGCTGGTCGTCGTGACCTGCAGCGCCGTGGCATCGACGCCCTTGGCGTACA
This sequence comes from Sporothrix globosa, assembly GCA_001630435.1. Taxonomy (NCBI): domain Eukaryota; kingdom Fungi; phylum Ascomycota; class Sordariomycetes; order Ophiostomatales; family Ophiostomataceae; genus Sporothrix; species Sporothrix globosa. The sequence continues at coordinate 265,389 of LVYW01000006.1, forward strand.
GCGTGAGGTTGACCGTGGACGGCGTCTGGTACATGTCCACACGGAGTTTGGGGGGAGAAAGCGGGGGCGCAGGGGACGTATTTGTGGTGGTTGCGACGGCTGGTGAAGACGGTGTCCCTGCTGCCTTCGTCTCCTTGACCGGCGCCGTGGCGGTGGCCGCGCGCTTCTTGGGCAGCGCCGGCACCCGCGACACTGTAATCTTGCGCCCCGGGTCCTCCATCGGCAGCTTCTGCAGCTCCCGCAGCACCACGCCCCGCCACATGTACGCCTGCGTCCAGTCGGCCTTTGTGCTGTCGTTGCTATTCGCCTGCCCCAGCACGCCCGCCAGCGTGTTGCCCCCGCCGGCGGCGCTCCCTGCACTGTCGCCCGGGTTGTTTGTCAGCGTCTTGGGCAGGTCCGCCGGCGTCGCCTGGTACCGCCCCTCGCCGTCCACGTTGCGCCGCACATCGTCCGGGTCGTCTTTGCCGTCGTTGTCGCTGTTTCCGCCCATCGACCGGAACTTCTTGCCCTCCGCCAGCTGCTGCGACCACACACAGCAGGCGTCCGCGTCGGCATACCGCTTCAGCGCCGCCAGCGCCACGGCCCGCCGGTACTGCGCCTGCACGAGCCAGCGGGCGCTTTGTGCGCTCTGGCGGGTCAGCGCGCTCTGGTAGGCACGGTCGGCGTCGTCCAGGGCGTCCTGGTAGGCCTGTATGCCCATCTCGGCCCGGGCACGTGTCAGCAGCCAGGCCGGGTTGGGGTGGGTGGCGCCGCTGGCCTCGATGGCGCGGGTGAGCAGCGGCACGGCGGCGGCAAAGTCCTTGCGGTCGGCCGCCTTGAGGCCCTGGTCGTAGAGAGTTGTAGCGGACATGGTGATGGTACGATGCGATGAAAAGAGAAGAGAAGAGAAGATGGAAAAGGAAGTGGAAACGGAAGCAGAACGAGTGTGTTTGATGTCAAACGGAGAAGCAGCAATAATCAGACGAAGCAGCTGATGAGCTTCAAGTTTGGCAAATCGTGTCAAGAAGTTGGATGGCCTGGGGAAAAGAGTCAAATATGACCACGATTCCCAGTAAATGAAAACAAAACGAAGTTCCTACTCTGGCAGTCCTGACAAAACAAAAGTTTGGCGTAATTGGCGAGTCCAGGTTCTGGAAGGAGGCTGCCGGTTGTGCTTGCCTTGCCCTGTCACAGTGGGGTAGCTGTCAGCCTGGTCGGCAGCTCGGAGAGCTCCAAGATCGTTACATACTTTAGTAGCATGCGGCATCGCAATAAATGCATATATGCACTTACTAAGGCGGTACAAGCTCCAACACGCTTATTTGCGTTTCCTTCTCTTGTGGACGAAGCGCCAAAAATTTCTTCCTATCAATTTCTTCTCCGTTCCCTCTCTCTTGACACATTTCGCAGCCGCTCACACCCACAACCATGACTTTGCAATAGCATTAGTTCTGTGCCGTGCCATTTGCATAGATTCTTTGTACTATTTTCTTTCTTTCAAACAGCACACGATGACCTATGCGGTCCCTGGCAGCTCCCCTTGAATGGCCGCGCTGATGCGTCGAGCGCCAAATCGGGTGGAATATCCCTCAAAGTATGTTGATAATGGGTTTGGTGCGTCTTTTGTGCGTCTTTTGTTCTTATCGCGTTCTCCAGAGCACTTGGTTTGAGTGTCTTGATTTCGAGTGTCCTCTAGGCGTACCTTTGCTCTGGGCAACCTAACCAAGTGGTTTCTTTCCTCGCCTTTTTTTATTCTTTTTTTATTTCTCCCAAAAAGGGCAGCTTTCCTTTCCTCTTCGCGGTGATGACAACATTATTTGGTGCATAGAGAGCAATCATCATGCTCTCCGTGATTGCTTAACCTTATAGACTACAACGGTATCTGAGCGAACTGTACAACACATGGATTTTGTTTTTTGTTTGGGTTTTCCTTATTCTTTGGGTCCCAGCTGACACAAGAAAAAGTCTCGACATGAATAAGGAACAATATGGCTGAAACCACAGAACCACTGCTATCGGGAAACGCGAGTAGCAGCAGCAGCAGCAATGGGCGGCCGCCTGACGCGCCGGCTGCGGCAGCCTTGAAGACCTCGACGGCAGAAACAGCATCGCCATCTACTATTGCCGCTATCACCTCCACTGCCTCAGCACAATCCAAACCACCCAAACCACCCAAGCCATGGGCCACCGGACCCCCGCGGCAGAAATACAGCCTGCCGCTCCCTCTCCGCACATTCCCCCTGCCCACCTTCTATCCCAACAACCCCTTGTCTCTTGTGCACCTGGTGTTTGCCTGGGTGTGGCAGGCCTTGCGTCCGCCGGCGGCCGAGCCTGCCACCGTCCACGAGGGCCTCTGGTCGGCCGCGACGCGCTCTGTGCACGTCAGAGACCCCCAGTCTATGAACGACTTGTGGTGCCAGGGGTTCTACGGGAAAGGCTCCCTGAGCCGCAGCGAGCCCAACTGGCTCAACCGCGAAAAGGCCCGGCGGGCCGCGGCGATCCATGCCGCATCTGCTAACGCCGGCGTCGGCGCTGGCGCTAGTGTCAACAGCGTGACGACGACGAGTGAGCAGCGCACGAACAAACGGCGTGAAGAGCGTGCCGACACAAAGTGGGAGCGTGGGCGGACAGAGTGGGAGGCCATTGAGCGGCGACGACGGGACGAGGAGGCGGCGGAGGCGCAAAACGTAAACGAAACCGACAGCCTACTAAACGGGCATGCCAACGGGCGTGTCAACGACCTTGCCACGGTGGCACCATCAGCTGCACAGCTGCCATCACCACCGCCGTCGCCACCGGTACCGGTTAGCGGTTCCAAACAAAAGGCTCCAGTCGGTCCTCTGGAGCTCCTGGCGTTGCCCAACTCCGAGGCCGAACTGCGCAAAGTGAGCAAGGCCATGGCCACGGCTGTGGTGACCAACGGTACAGAACATAAAACCAACGTAAACGGCAGTGCAGCACTGCAGGATGTTGGTGCCAGCGGGGCATCAGGTGGGGGAGAAGAGTCGCATAGCCGTACCAACGGCACGGCCACCACGGCACAGCCACCGACCGATACTGTTCCGATTGAACCGCTCAAGCGGCAAAAGAGCGTGCGCTTCTCGCCGACCGTCGAGTCCACAACATTTTTGCACTCGGACCCGCCGAGCCCGAACCACAATGCAAACGGCGTCGCCAAGTCGACGACGCCGGTGGTGCCCGCAGCGACGACGACGACGACGGCTGCCGACATTCCCAACAAGGAACACCTCCAGCTGTCACCCGAAGAAGCCTTCTTTCTAGCGTATGGCGTGGGCGCCCTGCGCGTCGTGGACCCGGCCACGGGAAGCGTGCTGTCGACGCCACAGCTGCTGGCGTTGTGCCGCGCGGCGGCCTCATCGTTGTCGTCGTCGACGACGACGACCCCCTCACATCTGTCGACCGCGACCGACGCCTTCCTCCTCCACTATGCCGTCTACCACCACTTCCGGTCGCTCGGCTGGGTCCCGCGCCACGGCATCAAGTTCGGCGTCGACTGGATGCTGTACGGCAAAGGCCCCGCGCTGGACCATGCCGAATTTGGCGTCATGGTGCTTCCCTCGTACGACCGGTGGGCGGCGGCGGACCGGCCGGCGGTTCCTGCGCCGTCCTGGCACTGGCTGCACAGCGTGAACCGGGTGCTGTCGACGGTGTTTAAGAGTCTGGTGCTGGTGTACGTGGACGTACCACCACCGCCGTCGCCGGCGACCGTGGGCGCGAACGGCGCGATGGACGACGTCGAAGACATATCGGCGCTGTTGGGACAGTACCGCATCCGGGAGGTCATGGTGCGGCGGTGGTCGAGCAACAGAAACCGAGATTAGCGACACTTGGGTCGGACAGCTACCGAGACTGGTAAGCCCATAGCGCAATGTATATAATAGGAAGCAAATGACACATGTCTCACGATCGAGACGTCCTGACATTGAACATCAGTGTGAAATTCTCGTAATGAGACCAAAAAAGCAAAGAAAAAAAGAACAGTGTAATTATAAAGGACAATGTTGGCCCCATTAGCAAGGCCGTGTCTAGTCTATGATACCAAGTCCTATGTATTATCCCAAAAATGAAAACCCAACAGACAAAATCAAATAAAACGATGACAGGCAACCCAGTGTTCCCAGGACAGGTCCTATTTTTGACCCTGGTCCATATAACGCCGAAAACAGCCGAAAGGTGATGCTGATACATAAGAGGACATGGACGAAACAGAAAGAGAGAAAGTTGTGTGAGCAGCTTAAATGGCATCGCCGTGCCAGACAAGGCCCGACATGTACGGATCTGGGCGGATCCAGCCCGACAGGCCGTCGTCGTCGTTGCCCGCACCGGGTGCCCAGGGATCCCGCTCGCCGGAAGGCACGAGCGCCGCCGGGTGGCCCAGCATCAGGTCAGCAACGATGCGTGCAAACAAGGTGGCGCCGAGCTCGTTGAGGTGGGTGGTGTCGGGGAAGAAGGGGTGCCACTTGTTGTAGCGGAAGGCGGCTGTCTTGCCAATGGCGCCAATGTAGGCAAGGCTGGCGGCGTTGAGGTTGATGGCCCGCGCCCTCTTGCTGGCCTTGTCGTCCTGGAGGACCGCATGCGCTTGGAGGGTGCGTTCGCGGTAGTCCTTGAGGTTGTCGGTGACGGTTGTCCCGTCCGGGTCAAAGTCGCGGCGGGCGAGAGGCGTGACGAGGATGGGCGTGCCGCCGGCCTCCAAAACCTCGCGGGCCATGGCCATCAGGGTGTCCTGGTACATGTCGAGGGTGATGTTGCTGTTGGGGTTCTGGTCGTTGTGACCAAACTGGACGGTGACGTAGACGGGCCGGGCGAGTGCATTGGTGCGGATCTCCTGCATGGCGGCATTCCAAACGGGCGAGCGGAAGTAGCCGGTGGACAGCGCGCCGTTGACGCCGTAGTTGACGCCCTGGGCGCCGCGGGCCAGCTGCCACAAAAAGGCATCGCCCCAGCCACCGCCGTCCTTCGCCTGGCCGCAGGTGGTCGAGTCGCCAATGAGGACAAAGTAGGGCGCGCCGGTCACCCCCATTGATGATGCGCCCGCTTCATGGCTGTCGCCCGTTGGCGGCAGTGCGGGTGGTGGCGGTACTGGTTCGTCGTATTTTCGGCCGCCGCCGACATATGGAAAGCCGTCTGTGTCTCCGTCTTGGCTTCCGCCTCCGTCAAATGCAAAATACGATGCCACTGCGGCCGGCCACGACGCTACGGCTTCCTTTAGCTGGGTGTTGTCCGTATCACTGGTGGTCCAGAGGAAAATGATGCCGAGCAGGCCGACGGCGGTCAACAAGAAGATGCGTAGGCGGCGGCCGCCGCTTTTGAGCAACATTGTATCCGGGGTTGGTCCAGCGGTCGGAATAGGCGGTGCCGTTGCTGTCTGATTTGGTGCGTTCCCCGTGTGGTTGCTGAGAAGCGGACGGAAAGAAGAAAGAAAGACGACTGGGAAAAACAGAGGAAGGCAGAGAGATGATCAGGGTCTCTCGACGAAGTCTTTTCAACGGTTGGATCCAATAATAGCCTTATGTGCTACTCTCTTTTCGGGCTTGTCTTGCGTTTTTGGCTGGTATTGGCCCCGCTGTGGCTGGCCTCAACCGGTCGGGCCTAGATCGTAGCCCTGTGTTCCTGAAGCACAATGCCTTTTGAGTCGGCCTGTCAAATTGCGTCTTTTGCAAAAGGGGCAAAAGAGCAAAAGAGTAGAGGACCAAAAGACCAAACGACCAAATATGCAAGCGTGTACGGATTACTCCGTAAAGTGTTAAAAAAAGGAGCAAGAAACGCGACCCAGAAAGGAGTGTGAAATGAGTGGGATGGTCGGACGCAGAAAGCTCGTATTCAATGCACTGGGTTGTTGAGCGTTGGGCTAACCTTTTTTTATTATTTCATTTTGTTCCCCTTTTCAAGTTGGACTTGAGAAATGCTTTATGTGTGTTTCCCGAGCACGAGAGTCAGGGGCCTCGATGCTCGCTTCCAACGGGACAATTCGAGACACAGAACGCAGGGGCTGTCAGCGGTTGGTGGATGACTTTTGTGGACTGCGTGAGCATGTCGAACGTTTGAACCCAAGTGGCGTTGAAAGGCTACTTATTTCTGGTGACGCTGTGCGTCGAGCGTCTGTGCAACCGTGGGACGCTGTGGACGGCGGGCCAAGACTGGGTGATACGATTTGTTTGTCCGCCGGTTGTCCGACGTTTTCAAGTGAAAAAGAGAGGCAGGGCGAAGACAGAAGAGCAGAATGACAATAATGGTGGAAAGGAGAAGATTGGAAGAGCAGAAATGAGAAAAGGACGAAGCAAATTTCAATTCAAAAGGATGGGGATCTGACTGCACAAACGCACTGCTACGGAGTAAGAGACAAGGAAGCTACGACCCGTGGTCGTGCGATAAAAGGGGACTCGTCTGGGTAGGTGCGACTTATGTCTCACGCCGTTGGCTGTTGTATTGGAAGGTGCGTGTGGGTATCTTGACGGGCCAAGACAGGCAACCACGACCGGTGCAGGGCAAAAGAGCGTAAGCTGGAGGGCGAAGGAAGGCCAAGAAGCTACCAAGCTCCCTGCTGTTTTAAGACAGATCAAGAGCAATAAAAAAGGGGACAAGTGAGAAGGCAAAAGGGAAGGAACAACTCAGCACAGGACGCCACAAGATGGGAAGGCGCCAGTGTGAGGCAACAAAGGAGGGGAAAGAAGCATAAAGTGATATTCTGTGTGCCTTATGTAAGGTTTGCACTACGTGACAGTGCGGAGTCTATCGTGGACTCGCAACTGCACAGCTAGTATGTTGTGCAGTAAAGTTTAGAGAGACCCCTGAGCACGGCAGTTTGCGAGGGAATACTGGTTCCATCGGCAAAGACAGCCGTGCTCCGTATTACATCTATCTCTGTGAAAACTGGATACTGCGCACACGTTGGTGGTGGCTCGTGCCAACGCAGGAACAGGCATTATTCGAACGGATAAGCACTGGCCTGGCCCACTAGATACAGTCAGCTTAGCTTTGCTACAACGCCATACGACGATCAAATTCTGAGACAACGTGACCACGCCTTGTCTTCAATTTTATTCCTCCAGCAGCGTCTTCTCCCACCAGGCCGCCTCGCCGTTGAGGTACAGCACCAGGCTCGACAGCTTGACAAACAAGTGGCCCTCGCCCGGCAGCACAATGAGGTCGACGTCGCCGCCGCGCTTCTGGATCTGCGCCAGAATCGTGCGGCTCTGCGCAATCGGGACGACCGTGTCCTTGTCGCCGTGGATCAGCCGCAGCGGCGCGCGGATGCGGTCGGCGTGGAAGAGCGGCGAGCGGTCGCGGTGGATGCGCGCTTGCTCGGCCGGGGACGGGAGGGCATCGGGGTCGGCCGTCGACCACAGCAGCCGGTCGAGGTAGTGGCTCTCGAGTTTGTGCGTGTCCCGCCCCAGCGCGGCCGTGTCGGCGACGCCGCAGCAGCAGACGCCGCCGGCAAAGAGCGTCGGGTGGTGCACCAGACTCTGCAGGACGTTGTACCCGCCGGCGCTGCCGCCCTCGATGCCGACGCGACGCGGGTCGGCGCGCGAGAACGACGCTCCGGTGCCGGGGACGCCCGTCAGGTACTGCACCGCTGCGGCGACGTCGTCGCGGTCCAGCAGGCCCCAGCGGGTCCAGAGGCGGTCGCGGTAGGCGCGGCCGTGGCCGGACGAGCCGCTGTAGTTGATGGCAAAGTAGGCAAAACCGCGCGTAGCCCAGTACTGCGGCATCATGTGCAGGCCAGGCGTAGTGTAGGCCGTGGGCCCGCCGTGGGGCGTGATGACCAGAGGTGGCAGCGTGTCGTCGGGGGCCTCGAAGGAGCGGTTGTGCGGCGGCCAGAACCAGCCGTAGACGTTGTGTGTGGCGTTCTCGTTTGTGATTTGCTGGTTTCCGCCGCCCACCGCGCCCGGTGCCGGAATGCAGATGAGCTCGGGCGTGGAAAAGATGCGCGTATCAAAGTTTTGCTCAGTGGAGCGGAACAGCAGGGTGCATGTTGCCACCGGCGTGTCCTGTTCTTTGCCCAGAGACGCATGACTGCGTGTATCTAGAGCCCTGTTGCACACGTCGACGTCGAGATCCACACGGTACGCTGCCTGTGGCGTCGTGAATCCGCTGCCGACAACCAGGAACGAGGACGCCGACAGTGCGGCGAGCGGGTCGAACTTGAGCTCGACAAGACCGACGTCGGCGTCGAGCGACACCCAGGCGCCCGTGTCGATGTCGGCATACACCAGGTGGTTCTGGCCGCAGCGGGTGGCGACGGCCACAAAACGTGTGGAGGTGAGGAAGGAAATTGTTTGGCTGGGGGGGGACGATTAGTATGCTCATAGGATAAGACAATTGGGCCAAAGGCAGCACGCGCGAGTACAAAGGGCAGACTTACCATCCCACCATCCAGGACGCGTCGCCAAACTCGCAGTCCTCGAGTCCTTTGAGCACAACAGGTTCGGGCGATGAAGGAGCCCCAGAGCCAGGACCCCCAACCCGCACACGGTATAGCTGTCGGAAGGCATCGGGTTTTGATGCCTCCATGCCAAACACGAGGCTCGTTCGGTCCGGCGTCCACACGGCCTCGGCCACGCACTGGCGATTGTCGCCTGCCACCTGTGTGGCCTGCGACAGCGTGTTTGTCGATGCATCCCACGCCGCCCAGTGCAGCGTGACGCCCTCGAACGGCAGGTCGGGGTGGTTCCACTGGCGCCAGGCCAGTGTGTGCTGCGTCGTGGCGCCTGTCGCCGACACTGCCTGGGACGACGCACCCCACCGCGGATACGAGTAAAAGTCGGCCCCCTCGACAACGCGCACGACCGTGCCCGTCGTCCGGTGGATCGCCACAATGTAGTTTTGCACGTGCTCCGGCGCAGGGTTGGTGTGGTCTTCTTGGATCGCCAGGAGCCAGTCGTGGCCGCCGCGTTCGAACGCGGGCGCGTCAAAGTCGCCGTACCGCAGCGCCGGTGTGCCCGCCACGAGCGTCCGCACGCGGCCCGACGCCACGTCCAGCACGTACACGCCATTGTCGCGCGGGTCCGCAAACACAATCTCGTCGTCGCCCATCACGGCATAGGCCTGTCCGCCGTACTCGTAGACGCTCGTGCCCACGCCCCACGGCGCGGGCAGGATCTCTCGGACACCGTCCTCGTCCCCCCCACCTCCCTCGGCATCGTGCTCGTAGATTGTGCTCCGGCCGTCGTCCTGCGACACGAGAAAATAGCCTCTGGTCTTTCTGCCCCCTTCGTGGCCTCGACTGGTTGGCGCCGCCCGGGGCGAAGTCACCGTCTTTGTGCCGGCCGTAGCCGCCTCGGCGGAGATGGCGCTGGTCCAGCGGCCGTATGGGACGGTTTTGCGGACGGTCATTGTATGGGTGGATTGTGTGTGTGTGTATGTGTGTTTGTGCGCGTATGGAGTGGTAGTCGATGCAAGGAAGGAGATATAAATTGCGGAGCTGCGATGTCAATCGAACTGTATATATTTGTATGCCTGCCGTCCATCAAACAATGCGGGGCTCGGCGTTGGCTGTATTTGCAGAACGGCCGCTACTGCCTGCTTTTGCGCGGCTGCCTAGCATCGCCGTATATCAATGTGTACGGCACCTGCCGTTGTTTCTCAATTGACATTCGGAGTTACGAGGACCATCTCCTTCCTAAACTGGAAGGGACACTTGCAAAAGGGGGGCGTGATGTTAGAATTGATGTCAGACGTAATGGGCTTTCCGTGCCTTTCCGCTTGTCAAAGCAGAAACTGCAACGGTTCACTGGGCATTTGTTGCAGATATCGTCTTATCTCTCAGACCGTAGTCAGAGCTTCCACAGCCAACAAGAGTGTCTGCAAGGGAATTGTCTTCGCGTCTTGTCATCGTCTCATCGTCTCATATTGGTCTATCTCTTTGAAAATATATTCCTATGTTTTGCATTGCTTTCGAGATCCCACGGCAGAACAGCTCCTTTTCCAGCTTTTGTCTCCCTTCGCCACCGCACACCTCCACTCATCCGCGGCCACGGGCTCTACCGTGCACCCTTCGGGACCGGCCGCCCAGCGTCTTTCATCATCTCCACCACCTTTGACTGATCCAGCGCCCCTTGCACACTCACCGGCCTAGGGAACGGCCCAAAGGGCGGCTTGTTTCTCGGTCGCGCCTCGAGTTCGGCCTCGGCGGCCTCTTGGCCCGGCACGCGGCCCCGGCGCACCATGTCCGTCAGCCGGCTCTGGAACGTCTGCTCATCAATGTACGTGCCCTTGAGCCAGCGCGTGCCGGCGGACGCATTGAACTGCCGCCGCCCGTGCAGCACGCGCCGGTTGTTGAAGAGCACGCACTGGCCCGGCTGCAGCTTGAGCTCCAGCATCGCGCGGGGGTCCTCGAGCCGCTCGCTGAACTCGGTCGCGGCGTCGTGCCACAGCGCGAGACGCGTCGCCTGCGACGTCGCGGCAAGCTTGTCGCGGGGGTTCGGGTACGACAGGATGTCGCTGGAGTTGGACCCGGCGGGAATGTCCATGGCTTTGGTCAGGTCGTAGGGCATGCTGTCCTGGAACGGCGGCGACCAGGCCGTCAGCTTGATGCGGTCTGCGGTGCGACCAAACGGTGCGCGGTCGGCCCCCAGCAGCGTCGTGCGGGCCCTGCTGTCCCGCTCCAGCTCCAAGACAGGCCGCGCGTTGTAGTAATAATGGCCGTTGCGCTCGTAGTGGTAGCGCACGGGGACGCGGGCCAGCACCTGCACCTTCTTGGGGCTGCACACCTGCATCTCGGCGGCCGCGCGCACCGAGTCCGTGAACAGCGACTCGCCGCCGTCGCAGTCGTTGCGCAGGCAGTGCAGCAGCTGGATGTAGGGCGGGTCGTTCATGTACAGCAGGTCCTGGTGCAGGCACAGGAACACATTGGAGTAGGCCACGTTCTCGGCATTCGGCTTGGACACCACGTCAAACGTCTCGCCGTAGAACGTGTTCTGGATGTTGCCAATCTGCTCGGCAATCGCGCGCACCGCCGTCTCCGATTCGGGCACGCCATCCACAATCAGAATGCCCAGCTCGTGCAGGTCCAGCAGGGCGCGGTAAAATTCGGCGTTGTTGCCGTCGTCGGGCGCCATCCAGTCGGCATACGACACAGGCTTCAGTGCCTCCTCGATCGTCGCCCGGTCCCAGAGGCGGCGCTCGAGCTGCCCAGGGTAGGTGGGTGGGTCGAGTTGCGCCAGCCGGAACAGAAGCTCTTGCGTGTCGAAGATCGACTCGTGTGTGTCGGCGCTGGAGGCGGCGCCACTGGCGTCAGTTTCGTCTTCGGCCTTATTTGGTGTAGGACCCCACACGACCCGCAGCGACGTCCGCAAGCTATTCGGATCCGTGACGATCTTGCACTCTTGTACGTGCGGCGACCGTGGGAGGTCGTGTGTGTGAAACGTCTTTTGGCCCGAGGACGCCGTCACACATGTCGGGCATGCGCAGGTGTCGCGCAACCAGAGTGTCGACACCCGTACCGGCTCCTGCACGCCACGGAATTGCAGTATGAGCTCGTCCGTCTTGCTCGCGTACTCGACGGACTGCAAAATGCCGTCAATGGCCGGCCCCGTCTCGCCTGGCTTTGGCCTTGTGTGTTTTCCGGTAACATAGTTACGCAAGACGCCCACATTGTACATATGCGGCGCATATCCTTGGTTTGATAGCTTCGTCTCCCCGGTGTTGGCGGTCTGCACGCCGCCGTCCTTGCCCTCTTTCTTGGACCTCGCCCAGCGTCTCGACATGCCCCAGCCCGAGCCCTCAGCCAGCGGCTTGCGAGGTCGCCCCGTCGGTTCGTGCACGATAGTGTACGTAGTGGAAGCGGCCATGTGGAGCTGAGGTTCTTCGGGAGACGCCTGCGGTGCCGGATTGTCGTCCGTGGCGACGCCGCGGACCTGCGAAACAACCGGTGCATGCCGCGGGGCGGATGCCGTGGCGGACATGGCCAGCCGGCTCAACAGGGCCGACGACGGGGCCGCGGCAGCGCGGCGCAAGGAGAGCATGGCCGGAAGTCGGCGGGTTCGTCTCGTGTGGTTAGAGAGAAAAGGCCGACGATGTCGGCGGCAAAAAGGTAAACAAATCGAGCCGGCAATGGCTGCAAGCCGAAACAAGAAGGTGCGTTGGAACAGCAATTGCGGTGGACGACAGGTGGGACAGGAGGGAAAGAGCAAGTGACGTGGTCGCGTATAAAGGAGTCGTCTGCCCGTCGCTGCTTCCCTGGAATGATGTTGTCGGCAAGTTTGCGTGCATTCAAAGAGCCGAGAAGGAAGATCCTTATGATCGTGAACGGGGAAGGAGCTAAGGAGCAAAGAACCGAGCAATTGCGGGTGTGGTTGGCGCAAGGACGTGCTAGTGCCTGGCACATGGTGGGGGCAAGCTCAAGCTATTCTTGGAGCGCTTCCCGTCCGATGCCCCGGTTTGGTAACGCCAGCCGAGGTGTCTCTTTGTCGGCGCACGTGACGGTTGTTGACAACATCGTGGTTTGAATTCACGAGTCGTACGCCATTTTTATCACGTCCTCTACAAAAGCAACAGCTATCATGCACGTATTCTTGCTATTAAGTTGTATTACTACTGTGTGTTAAGGTGCATGGCTATCAAGTGTGTAGTCTATGCTGGCCCGAAAGCCTCGAGCGGAACGTCGATCGCCGTCGTCGATGTCATAAAACGAAAACAAAACCCTGCCCATAATTATACTCCGTCTTTTCTTCATCTTCTTTTGTGTTCCTTCACTGCTTTCATACGTCTATTCTTTGCATACAGCCACCGCGTTTCTGTCCGTGTCTCCCACCTCTTATGCCACGATCCGCTCGTTGGGGTACTTGTGGTGGAACTGGCCCAGCGCCTTCATGGGAAAGACAAACTTGTAGTTGGGGTACGAGATCATGCAGCTCTTGTTGAACACACCCTCAATCGCCTCCTGCAGCCACTCGCCGTTGCTCTGCTGCCGCGACATGATGAGGCCAATCGCCTTGCGGATCGGCGCCACGTCGGGGTAGTCCGCCTTGAGCAGGCCAATGACGGCCCACGCCGTCTGCACGACGAGCGACCCGGACGGGTGCTCAATGTACTCCATGCGCTCGCAGGCCTTGTAGCTCTCGGACCAGCCGCCGTCGGCACGCTGCTTGGACAGCAGGAACGCGCAGGCCTTGCGCGCGTGCTCGCTGTTGGCGCACGTCTCGCCGACCGAGTACAGGCTCTCGAGAGCAAACATGGTCGCGTAGGTAAAGCAGATGCCCCAACTGCCGTACCAGCTGCCGTCCGGCCGCTGGGCCGACTTGATCCAGCCGACGGACAGCTGGATGAACTTTGTAATCTCCTCGGCGCGGTACGTGGGCCAGTGCTTGTGGAACAGCGACAGCGCCGTCACGACCGCCGTCGTGCACTCGGGGTAGTCGTACTCGACCATGATGCGGCCAAACACCTCGGCGGCATTCAGCATCTCCATCCACTCGCCGGCCCGCGGCGGCTCGTACGACGCACAGCCGCCCGAGGGGCTCTGGAACGTCAGCACCGTGTCGATCGCGTCAAAGATGCGCTGGTCGTCAATGCGCTGCGGGAAACCGGGCGTCTTTTGCAGCAGGATAACCGACTTGAGCGCCTCCGAGATGCAGTCGCTGACGGCGTAGCCTTGGGTCTTATTACTAAATGCCCAGGCGCCCTTGCGGCGCTGCCGGTACCCGCGATCCTTGTGCGGCACCTCCTCGCGGATCTGCTGGTCGTCGAGAAACGCCAGCGCCGACAGCAGCATCGGGCGCCAGCGCGGGTCCGTCTCGAGGCCGGCGTCCATGACGGCCTGGATGGCAAAGGCCGTGTCCCAGCACTGCACGCCGTTGGTGCCGTTGCACAGCAGGCCCTCGCTCTTGACCCACAGGAATTCGCGCATGCGCTCGCGGTGGCGGCGCACCGAGTAGGCGTCGGGCCCGTCGCGGATGTAGCAACACACCAGGTTCATGGGGCTATTAACCGGGGCGAGATTCGCATAGTCGGTGTTCTCGTCCTCCATGTCGATGAGGTCGCTGACCCACTGCTCGGCGCGCCTCTGGACAAAGCTGGGCCGCAGGTACGGGTTCCACACGTGCACCAGGGCCCAGTTGACCGAGCTGAGCAGCCACGACTTGGGGTGGTAGTTGTCCATGGGCGCAATCGAGTTGCGGTGGCGCGCCCAGTCGATGCGCGCATAGTCTTCGGTGTACAGCTCCTGGCGCAGCGCGCGCACCAGCTCCGTCTCCTCGCACACCCACCGCTTGGAGTACATGTACGACATGGGCAGAAACACCTGCCGCATGTGGATCCACCAGCGCCACGGCGCAATGGGCACCCAGTCGGGCAGCAGCCACAGCTCGGGCGGGGCGGGGTTCACGATGCGCCAGTCGGCCACGCCCAGCACGGACATCCACACCTTGGCCCAGTGCGGGCCGTGCGTGGCGCTGCCCAGGCGGTGCAGCGTCGCGCGCGCCTTGACCATGCGCGGCTCGTCGGCGTCGACGCCTACGATGCGCAGCACGATGTAGTTGAGCGAGGTGCCGAGCACGGTGCTCTCGCCCTCGATGTGCAGGCCCCAGCCGCCGTCGTCCGGGTTGGCACGTGCAAACACGTAGTTCTTGATCTCGGTCGCGTAGGCCAGCGAGATGGGCGTCTTGGTCACGTACCACGAAATGACAATGCCCGGCAGCAGGAACATGGGCCCGCCGTATTCGCACGCCCAATTGCCCGGCGGCAGCTGCAGCTTCTCGAAGAAGGAGAGGCCGTTCTGGACGGACTCGGTCGGGTTCGTCGGCTTGGGCAGGTCGGGGAGGTCCTAATACATGTCAGAATACAAGAGGAGAAAACTGTGTTGATATAGTGTACGGGAAGACGAGAACACGCACGAGGGAGAGTCCCAAAAAGTACTTGTCGGCAAGACTCTGCGGCCACTCCTTCGCCTCAGCGTCGTCGTCCAGGTAGTGCCACGTCTGCAAGCCCGCGTCATCGCGCAGCCGCCATCGTAACGGGTCCGTCCGCTCGGGCAGGCGCTGCCGTTTCGCCGGGTTCTTCAGGCTGCCATTCGCATCGCCGAGTTGGGTGCCGTTGCCGTTGCTATAGCCGTTGCTGTAGCCGTTGCTGTCGCCATTGCTGTCGCTATTGCCATTGGCGCTGTCATTCGCACGCTTCTTGCTGGGCGTCGAAGTCGGTTCGACGGCAATTGCCGTAGAGCGTGTTTGCACCATGCCTATGTTGTATTTGATCTTTGATCCGCGGGTAGAGTGACAAAGTGTCGGGGTGGCAGGTCGTGCCAAAGTTGAGGTGGAAAGTCAGGCTATGATGAAGTTAATTCAAAGTTCACAAAACGGTCGTTTGTTGTTTAGGGGGGAGCCTCGACTTTATGGTGGGTCGCACTTTCTTGCTGGGCTAGCTGTAATGGGGGGCACCTTCCGTTTTAGCGCCATTCCACCCCTTGTCTTCCCCACCCATTAGAATTCAATTTGTTGACTGCAAAGTCCCGTAAAACGGTGCCCTGGGGATTCAGGGATCGTTCCGTCTTGGCCTGCATTCATCTTGGTTCGCCCGCTCCTTCCTGCGACTCACTTACAACATGTCGGAACTGATCCGACGACCATCATCGCAGCTTCCAAAAATGCATTTCTCAACGCCTTCATCACGCCAAATGCTCCTTCCGTTCTCATACCGAGAGGGGCATTCATGAAAATGGCTCGAAAAGGGGGGCAACCCCAGGATCCTTCTGCATGTTCATTTCATCCCCTCGGGCCGATGCCCCCTGAAAGGAATCAACAACGAAATATCGTACTGCCACTATTGCCGTCACCATTTGACCACAACGCATTTGCCATAGCCACCCTGATATCTTGTCTAAACGTGCCCAGTCTTGCAATCACACCGCCATGTCCAGTCTCACCGATTGCCCGCGGCCTGCTACGCCGTCATCTCCCCCGCTTTCGTTCCCCGATGCCTTTACGCATTCACCTGCGTGTCCATCACCTCGAAGCAATGGGCGGTCGACCAACAGAATCCCGCGGAGGTCCACACCCAGGGCAACGCCCGGCCCGAGTAGAGACACACAGAGCGTCACGCTTGCGTCGTCCAGCCGCATGGGCATGGCCGTGAACAAGATTGAGCAGATCATGGAAACTGTCCTGGACAATGCCATCCGGGGCACAGAATTGACCATTCCCTTTTCTCGCCGCACCAGGCCCAGAGCCCGTGTTGCGTCTCAGGATGGCGATGTAGCCAGGCAGCAGCCCTGTGGCTTTGTGTCCTTTCCCGGGAAGACCGAGGCCGAGGGCAAACTTTTCAGTGGGCCACCGATGTTTTTGGAAGCCTTTCCGCAGAGTCATGACATGCATCCTGCCACATAACGGGTGCAGTCCGTTGTACTAACTCTCAAATCTCCCTTAGCCCAAGTACTCAGCATCCTGCAGCTGTCTCACCAGGCCCTCCTTTCGGGCACAGTTGTCACCAAGAGGTATTGATGTCAACGTGCGGGGTCCAGGTGCTGGCGGAGTTCAGGTGGATGCTAACGGGCCAGAAACATCTTCTACCAGTACCGCGACCTGTTTCGGGATCAGAGAGTTGTTGACAGCTTGGTCGACGACATTGCTTATACGCTCGGCCTTGGTCGGGACTCTCTCAACATTGTACGTCGGGTGAGATACAATCTTGCTGGTGGCTCTGACTAACAATGGTAGGTGGCGGCCACTGTTGGTTTGGTGTGTGGCCAACTCAGTTTCATTACACACCACAATGCATATTGCTCAGCAGCCAGTCAAGAGAATGTAAGCCGATCCTACTCGTCCATTCACACAAAGTTCCGACTAACAGCATCTGCCGCTAGGGAATTGCCATTCCGCCGGTGAGAGAAATCCAAGAGCTCAATCTGTCTGCATGCCAATGGATCCTTGTCATTGAGAAAGAAGTATGGTCCCCGTGACTACTATTACGTCCTTGAAAGTTCAATCGTTATCTACTTCATCTAATTCATGGTTAGGCTACATTCAGAACACTCGCTGCATCGGGCTACTGCAACGCATCTGTCGCTGGTCCCGGCGCTCTCGTCACGGTTAGTTGAAATGCTCCTCGGCATCAGGGAAAACATAGAGACAGGACCACCACTGACGAAACGAAGTCGAAAGGCTACCCGACTCTCGTTACCCGCTCGTTCCTGCACCATATCCATGAGACAGCACCCCAGCTTCCCATCTACGGACTGGTCGACTACGATCCACACGGCCTGCGCATCTTCCGCACTTACAAATATGGCAGCCAGAGTCTGAGCCACGAAGCCAATATGACAGTCCCCGGAATGAAGTGGCTGGGTATACAGAGCTGTGATCTTTTCTGTCCTCGAAATTCTGTCGGCACGTGTCATACGTGGTCGGTTCTTAACGACGTTTTGCCGTTGACCGACACGGACCGGCGCACGGCTGTGTGTCTTCTCAAAGACATGGTCTACGGCGCCAGTGCCGACCCGGACGCAGCATCACTTGAGCAGTACCGCGAAGTGCAGGTCATGCTCATGCTCGATGTCAAAGCTGAGATCCAGGCGGCCGACGACTATGGAGATCTCGCCGCCTGGCTGGACGAAAAGCTGTACCAAGACCAGGAAGGTGGCTTGGATGATATTTGATTGTGGCGTAAGGGACACGATAGACGAGGATTCAGATGGCATCAATAATCTGGTACAGTAAAAAAAATTGAAGGTCTGTCTCCGAAAGGATACAAAACCCTTTGTGAAAAGCGTCACGCAGTTGCGCCAGCTGACCACAAGGCTGAGACTGGTCCAACAGGTTGATATGGATACAGTATTTATATTATATTAACACTGTATGTTATGGGCCACTATTTGCTCATTGGAGTACCATTTCTACAGTTGTAATAACGATTGCACACTGTATTGCCGCCCCGCGCTGCTAGCCTTGGGCTCCAAAAAAAAAGTTTCAGCGACATCAAAGTCGAATGCAGCATCCCCATTGGCTCCCGTTGACTTCACACTTTTCTCAACGCGATTCAACACGGCTTCTTCTTTTTCTCTTCGCTCGCTCTGCTCACTCGATTTTGTTTCTACTCGCTCGCTTTGCTCAGTCGGCGACTCCCTCGATTGTTCGCCATGGTCACGTTAACAGAAGACGAGGTCGACGACCTCCTCTACTTTGCGCGCGCCAATGAAGCGGCCGACCTCGCGGCCACGCTCGCCGCGCTCGTCACCCAAGTCGGTGGCGATGCCACACCCCTCAGCATCCTGGCTGCTGCCGTCGATGCCGGCAAGAACACGCCCCTGCATATGGCAGCCGGGAATGGACATCTGGGTGTGTGCGCCCCTCCAATGGCCCTCGCAATGACATCAATGCCCAACACAGGACGGCGTATGGCTAACAGGACGCAGAAATTGTCACCCTCATCCTCTCGCAGATCAAGGATGGACAGCCCCCCGCCCCCGCCCGCCAGGCCTTCCTGGACGCCACCAATGCCTTTGGCAACACGGCGCTGCACTGGGCGGCCATGAACGGGCACCTGGCCGTGGTCCGGGCGCTCGTCGAGCAGGCCGGCGCGTCGCCGGCGCTGGCCAACGACAAGAACTACGTGGCGCTGGACCTGGCGGGGCTCCACGACAAGGTGGCGGTGGTGGACTACTTTTTGGCGTCGGCCGAGAAGGTGGAGAAGGAGGAAGAGAAGGAGGCAGAGAAGAAGGCGGCGGCGTCATCCAAGAAGGACAACGGCGAAGGCACCGGTCTCGACAGTGCGACGGCCGCGCTGGACCTCAGTAGGGAGAACGGCGCGGACGACAATGACGACGAAGAAGAAGAGGTGGTGGTGATGACGGCTAAGCGGGAGGGCGACGAAATTGTCTTTAATGCGGAGAAGAAGTAGGCGGGAGAGGACGGGGCTCCTCTTCTGTTTTGGAGAGAGTTTCGTTGTCATTCCTGATTTGTCCATGGACGGCGTTCTACTTGGTCTGCTTTTCGTTTTTCTCTGATCATAGAAGTTTGCATTGGTTACCCAGGAGGCATGATTTACAAAAACGGTGTATAAATCAAATAAAGAACATAAACAACAAAAATATGTAGTGAGCCAAGTACATAACTTGTTTTAAGCAAGGGTCGTATAAACGCGAAACAGGAAACAAAAAGACAAAAAACCAAAACAGTGTTAAAGAAAATGGAAGGGGCCTTAGTGGCCTCTGCATCCAGCTCAGTGCTTGCAGTCGCTTGAGTAATGCCCCATGACGTGGCAATTCATGCACCACGCCTCGCTCGCCGAATGGGCATAGGCACACCGCCGGCCGTTGGCGCATGCGTCGCCGAAGCGGCAGGGCTCGGAGCGCCACCGCTTGAAATTCAGCCAGGGAAACTCTTGGAACAGGTTGTGCTCCATGTTGGTGTGCAGGGAGCCACATTGGCCGCGCTTGTAGCAGTGGATGCCGTACTGGCAGCGCTGAGTGCGGTTGCGGTTGCGGCGGTGGGACTCGGCGCGGTCGAAACGGGAGACGGTCTGCCAACCGTCGTCGGAGGGCGTGCCGTCGGTACTGGTGTCCGCGATCGCTTCTGCCGCGGTGTCGTCGACCGTCTCGACCGTCTCAACCATCTCGACTTTGACGTCCCCCTCAGTCTTCTCCTCCTCGGCGTCCCCCACATCCCCCACGTCCCCGACGTCCTCGTCGTCTGCATCCAGCTCTTGGACGTGGGCATCGTCGCCGCTCAGGGGCGCGTACATGTTGCTCATCTCAGCCGTGGGCATGGTCTTGCGATTGGTCCGACCGGCGTAGATGGGCCACGACAGGACGGTGGCGATGCCGCGGAACGACTTGCGCACCTTGAGGAGCACCGCCTCGATGTGGTTGTTGGGGACACGCGGGAACTCGATGAACAGCGTGGGCGGCGCGGCGGTCGTCGGCGAGGTGGCCGTGGGCAGGTCGTCCCGCGTGATGTAAAAGACTTTGCCCAGCAGCATGAGCTTGTCGCAGACGGCCTTTTCCAGCTCGCTGGGGCCCTTGCGGGACTCGTCCTTGCCCAGTGGCCCCAGCCAGGACCCATCCATGGCGCCGTTGGCGGCCACGCCGGTGCTAGAGGGACTGGGCATAAACTGCTCGTACCAGGCCGGTACAAAGTCACACAGAACGACGGCCTTGGCCGGGTCGACGGTCCCACGGCCACGCCGCGTCGAGAAGTAGTTGGTGAAGAAAATGTCGGCAAAGATGCCGTCCAGGTAGTTGACGGAGAACAGCGAGGCCAGCGGCTGTTTGTCGGTGGCGGTCTCCAGCTTGACAAAGTCCTTGGAGAGGGCGTGCTTCCAGGCCCACAGCTCGACGCAGATGCCCGCATTGAGCGCCTTGAGAATGGCGGGCATCATGTCACGGTCGCCCGTAATGCAGATGAACGTGGTGTGGTTGATGCGGCTGCGGTGCTCATAGGCCTCGATGCGGTACTTGGCCTCTATCTGGGCCTCCATGTCGGCCCGCGCAGACAGGTCCGAGGCGATGCCGGAAATGTCGGCGCCCATGGAGCCGTCAACCTCCTTCTCGCGGCCGCTGGCGGCGCGGTCGTAGATTTTGGTCTCGAAGCGGTTCTTCTCCATGGCCTCCCAGACGGAGTCGCTGGGCGGCGGCTTGGAGCCGTAGTAGAACGATTTGCTCTGGACGCGGTGCCGGTTGGCCTTGCCGGTGGCGTCGCTGCCGCCGTTGGCCTTGAGGAGCGTGGTGACGAGGCGGCCAATGTCGATGCGCAGGCGCGGGTCTTGGTCGCTGTCGGTTAGCTTGGGCCGGTGGGCGTTTGCCTTTGCGGCAAACTTTTGAGCATGGATCCAGATGTTGGAGTCGTCGATGAAGAAGAGGCACTCATCGGGACGCTCAGCCATGCGGGCCGGATTGGGCCTCGTTGTGGTGGGATGATATGGTGACATGGAGACGGTGCGTTGCTGTGTCGTGTCGTGCTTGAGACTGAGATGGAGAGGAAGTGTTTGCGTTTCCTTCTTGCAAGTGACCTTTGTGGATGGACTGCAAAGCTCGAGGGACAGCAATCCATTTAATAGAGCTCGACCTCCTCTTCTCGAACATTCTCAGGACAGTCGCTTGGCGTAGCAGTGCCAGATGGCAGGCTCAGGACAAGGCCGTTCCTGTGTGCATTCTCCATGGATGGTCCTGTGGCTGGGTGGGAATTCATTGGTTGTCGCTGTCTGCTTGTCAATGTGCATTTCTGCACATTGACACAAGCGAGCAAATCAGAGGGATGTGACGGCGGGGAAGAAGACACAGAAGTGCAAAAAGCATTGCATGCTGGAGCAGCATGGAACGAGGCGATGCACAGCCTGGACGGTTTTGATGTGAACAGCCTGGACCTTGGTCGAGTGGCTTGGGGCCCAATTGGCCGGCCCTTTGAGGCCTGGCCGGCTAGGGCCGGCCAGGGCCGCCGTGATGAGGCCAAGCATCCTAAACAATCCAGCCGCGAGAAAGTTAGGCGCCTGGCAGTTTTGGGGAGTGGCAGGTCAAAAGCATCAGACTCAAAACAAAGGCGGTTTGGTTGCTGTTTTTGTTGATGTTACATTCGCTGTTGTTCGTCTTGCATCGAGCGGCGCGAGAAACCATAATCGATCCATGGTGCAGTAAAAAGTGCAAGGAAGCCATACGGAGCGGAAGACCGTCGGTTGCTGTGACTGGGCGAATTGAGAGATGTCAGAATGTCGATTGAAAATAACTCGAAAGGATGGCGGGATTGGAAGAAGGTAAATTCAGGGGGGAAGAGGAATGCACAAACCCCAAGCTGGGAAAGAGGAAGACGGTCGTGCTTGCCGGGTTGCTCTTGCTCTTTAACCATGCTCAACGAGCTTAAAAGGGAAAGATGTGGGCAGCGTAACAGAGGTTATCGTAGAGGTGGCCGTAGAGGTGGTTGTCATAACTTGAGATACGAGTATATGTCGAATGTATGTTTTACGTGTGAGACGTTCCTCTCATTTACTTTTTTTTATTCAGTCTTTCTTTTTTTGCATACTTCTTGTTTACAGTAACGAGATGATGTGTCAATGTTAATTCAGATGAATCCAAGTTAATTCACACGATTTCTCCCTTTTTTGAAATATTGTGTACATCACGTACAACTTGTAGAATATAAATATAGTCGAGCAATGGCAATATAAAAGAATAGTTATTACAACGTAGAGAAAGTCAACATATGAACAAGTCGGTTCCGGCGTCGGATCCTTTCGTCTTTAGCGGGTTGCGGCGGTTTTCAGGCGCTGTTTGTGGGGCAGAGTGTGTTAATGGGCGCAATGTAGGCGGGCTCGCGGGGCAGCTCCAGCGCTCACACAAACCCCATTCTTCGCGCACGTACAACGCACAACATAACAAGCACAACAAACATCACTTCGTCGGCACATCCCTCACCATGGCCACCCCTGCCGTCGCCGCCAACGCCAGCTACCCTGCTGCGCCGACCAAGACGCTCGTGCACCTCGACGCCGCCGCAGCGGCGCAGATGGACGTGGGCGTGTTTGGACAGCAGGCCGGGATGCAGATCTACACGCAGATTGCGTACGTCTTCGCCGCGACGCCCGCGCGGGCAGCCGTCGTGGCCACGCTGCAGACGGGCCTCGCGCGCTTGGTCGCGGCGTTCCCGTGGCTCGGCGGGCAGGTTGTGCGCGCCGCGGGGGAGGATGGCCGGCGGCACTTTGCCCCGTTGCCGGATGGACCGCCGCAACTGGTGGTGACGGACACGCCGCTGACGCTGACGGCCCTCCGTGCTGCTCGCTACCCGTTCCGGCTGCTCGACGAATCGGTGGTGGCGCCGCGGCGAACGCTGCCGTCGCCCGAGGAGCCGGCAGAGAGGCCCGTGTTGCTCGTGCAGGCGACGTTTTTGCACGGCGGCGGCCTCGTGCTGACCGTCGTGGGCCACCACGCAGCGATGGACATGGTGGGCCAGACGGCCGTCATTGACTGGCTGGCCAAGGCGTGCCGGGGCGAGGCGTACAGTGTGGACGACCTGGCCGTGGGCAACGGCGACCGGGCGGGCGCGGTGGATCTGCTGGACGAGGGGGAGGGGGCCGATCCGTTTGCACTGATTCCAGAGCAGGTGCTGCCGGTGGAGGAGGAGGAGGGGGAGGGGGCACAGCCCAGAGAGGCGCCAGAGACAGGACCGCCGACGCCGCCACCGCCACCGCCCCCCATCGCGTGGTCCTACTTCCACGTCAGCCAGACGGCCCTCCAGGCGCTCAAGGACGAGGCGACGCGGACGTTGCCCACGGCGGGAGGCGTCCGGTTTGTGTCGACCAACGATGCGCTGTCGGCGTTTCTGTGGCAGTCGATCCTGCGGGCGAGGAGGGCGAGGCTGACGACGACGTCGACGGCGAGGTCGTCCTCGTCGTCGTTGCCGCCTCTGTCAACATTCGCCCGCGCCATCAATGTCCGCCGCCACCTCGGCCTGCCCCCCAACTACCCGGCCCTCCTCCAGAACATGACCATCCACACCCACCCCGTCGCCTGGGTCTGCGATGCGTCCCTGGGTGAAGCTTCTGCCCAGCTCCGCGCCGCCATCCTGCAGCCAGATCGTCTCCGGGAACGGACGCGGGCGCTGGCTACGTGTTTGGAAAAGCACCCCGAGCAGGCCGGCCGGCGCCTCTCGTTTGTCGGGCACGTCGACGCCGCGGCCGGCGGCCTGATGCTGAGTTCGTGGACGACGGCGCCCGGCGTGGACACCGACTTTGGTCTGGGGGGGCAGCGACCCGTGGTCGTGCGCCGTCCACAGTTTACGCCGGTCGAGAGCCTGGCGTACCTGATGCCGGCGGACAGAGACGGCACCGTGGCCGCGGGCGTGTGTTTGCGTGCGGCCGATTTGGCAAACCTGCAAGCCGACCAGGAATTTACAAAGTACGCGCAGTACGTGGGATGAGGTCCGGGGGGCGAAGGACGTCCAGAAGCATAGCAATGATGTAAATAAATGTAAATAGATGGATCGAATAGAATGTTTAGAGTAGGCCGTACAGCTGCTACCACAACCTTGTACGATCGACATGCATCGTGCATCAGACTTGGCAACTTTTTGACGGACATAAATAACAATAATAAATATAGGAAATGAAAAGAGAAAAGCGCGTACCGTCTTCCTTTGCCTTACTTGCCCACGGTAAATCGATACATGACCCCACAAGGCACAGTACACGGCCGCAGCGTCACAGCGTCGCAGCGTCAACGTGGGAATTGACCCCGAATCTGGAACTCTGGAACACGACCCTCGACCAACCTGAAACGCCTCAGAATAGCACAAATGGGCAGACAAGCACGACGCATGGTAGTACACGCCATCGCTTCGTCTTTCCTTTTGTGATTTTGTGTTTGTTCTTGGCCAGTTCCTTCTTTTCACTTTATTTGTTTCTTCCTCATTTTCGTCATCACTTTCGTTTCTTTCTTGACAATTGACTTGTCTTTTTCGTTTTGTTGTCTTTCTTCTTGTTTACTCTGTATTGTTTCCCTGCTTCTTTCACCCCAATATGTCTTCCGCGTCGTACAATCCCGTCCGCGCCGACTCCCGCAAGGCCGACCGCCGCAGCGACCGACTGGCACGACAGACCACCGACCACGCCGAGGGCTCGCCGGCCCACAGCACCGACCACGACGACAGCACCCGCCGCAGCGGCGAAGACGGCTCCGACACCGAGGTCGACGATGCCTTGATGGGCGACGACGATAAGCAGTGGGCGACCGTTGCGCTGGAGCGGGGGCTGCTGGCTCGACGGCCGTCGCGCGCGCGCCGCGTGCTGGGGGCCGTCCGGCGGCACCGCTGGATGGTGGATACGGGGCTGTTGGTGGTCATCCTGGGGCTGGTGGTGCTGCTGCAGCTGGAGGTGCGGCAGCGGCCGACGGGGTGGCAGGTCGGGGGGGACTTTATGAAGGAGGGGCCGATCTGTACGTTCGTTCGAGACGGTGGCCGTAGACTACCCCTGCACTCGTCACTCGTCACCTCACTCCTCACTCGCTAACGCTCCTCGCACGCAGTCCGCACCAAAGTCGTCAAGTGGGAGGCCGACGAGGCCTTCGTCCCCCCCAGAGACGCCGACTTCGCCAGCAACACCACGCTGGCGACGTGGAACACGCTCATGCCGCAGGGCACGGGCTGGCACAACACCGAGGCCACGACGACCTTCTTCACGACGACCATGACGCACCAGCTGCACTGCATCCTGATGATGGGCCGCATCTACACGGCGCTGCGCATGAACGCCATGCCGTCGCCCGACCTGCCGGCGGACTACCACTCGCACTACCTGCACTGCATCGACTATCTGCGGCAGGCGGCCATGTGTGCGGGCGACGTGGCGGTGGAGGCGCACGAGCCGACGGACGCGTCGGACAACGGGGCGCTGGATGGCGGGTGGAGCGGCCATCATGGTGAGTCGAAGCCGGTAGACGCGAAGCGTCTACGTCTGTTCTGTGTCTTTCTGTGTCTATCGCTGCGAAGCAGCTACGGGCATACTCCCTGTGTCGATTCTTTGATGCATCTGATGGACAGCCGCCGACACCGCTAACACCCCCACAGTTTGCAAAGACTACGGCCAAATCACGAGCTACCTCGAGAGTGAGTCCAGCGCCTGACACTGTTGTCTTCATCTGCATTCATGCTGACCTTGCAGGCCAAATCCGGGACGGCGTGCGGACGGTCCTGCCCATTGACGATTAGGCGGGCTCAGATGGGTGTTGATTACGAGAAGCGTATTTTGAAAGACGATGTCGTATTCGGCGTATTCGGCATTCGGCCATGGATAGATTGTCTTTCTTTGTATATACAACATATGATGGGATGAACATTGCAATCACTGCTTGATTGGAGTTGATATGGTGACGAAGCGTGGAAGCGAAGTGGGAGTGGAGTGGACCTGCTGACTGGAATTCAGACGATGTCTCGAATAGGCAGTTGGCTACGGCGAGTCTTTACGCTGCCTCGCTGTCCGCGGCTCGGTGGCGGCCAAGCCCCCGCCGCCGCTAGCAAGCCAGCGAGGTTCGCCTGCCAGGCCACCTTCCTAAACAATGTCCCTCGTCGCTTCCTGCCCTCTTCAGTCCCTTTTTGCGGTGGACCGGCTCTCCTTCCTGCTGCTGTCCGATGTGAGTCAATCCGGGAGTGCGAGGTGTAGAAACGTGACTTGCGTGTAAGAGCACGATCGCCACGACAATCGCTTCTTCTGCACACAGCAAAACGTTACATTGCGACCTCAGCCGCGATACAACGAGACCGACGTCGGTCAGCGCGTAAGACGACACAGACGTCAGCCGTAAGCACACGTCGATCGACTCCGTACGACATACGTCGAACCGTCGCATTCCTGGGCCGTTTGGCATTGGACGCGAAAGACATAAAGCAGCGTTGCAGGTCCCAGCAGGCAAGCCGACAAACAGAGACCGACAAACAGAGACGCACGTCTGCAAACAGAGTCTCAAGCATCTCCCCAAAAAGAAGAAGAAAAAAAGAAGAAGAAAAAAGAAGAAGAAGAAGAAAACATCATCACGAACAGACACACCACCACAACGACCACCACCCACAATGGCTCTGACGATGCGCGCCGGCACGGCCGACGATCTTGACCAGATGGTCGAGGTCTACATGGCGGCGTTTGCCGACAACATCGTTCAGAAGAGGTTGTTTCCCGCGTCGTCACCGCAGGTCCGGCCGTTTTGGCGGCAGAACCTGGCAAGAAACCTCAAGGAGGACGGCGTGCACGTCCGGGTGATGGAGACGCCTGCGCGCGACGCGGACGCGGCCCCGGTCCCAGGCGAGATTGTGGCGTTTGCCGTCTGGGTCGCGCCCTGCAAGCCGACCGACCCCATCCCCGCAATGCCCCCCCGCGACGCCTGGCCGAGCGACGGCGACCCGGATGCGGCCGTCGAGTTCTTCCACGACCTGGAGCGCCAGCGCAGGCGCTACATGGCGCACCCGACGAACCCGGGCCAGCAGCAGCCGCACTGGTTCCTGGAGCTGATTGCGACGCACCCGGCCCACCAGCGCAATGGCGCCGCCGGCGCGCTGCTGCGGTGGGGCGAGCAGCAGGCGGACGAGCAGCAGGTGCCGTGCTACCTGGACGCGACGCCCGACGGGCGGCCGGTGTATACGTCCAAGGGCCACGGGTACCATGAGGTGGAGACGCGGCGGTACCTTGACGGGACATATGAGCACGTATATATGATTCGGGATCCGCGCTGAGACCTCCCGGAGGCCCTCCCCGGAGGCCCAAGCGAAGGGGAGGTTGATTCTCTCTGATGTTCTCGGAGACGGAGGCCCAAGAGGGCACGACGGCTGAAGGATGCTGACTCTTGTTGCGACCTACAAGGCGAAGACGAGTAGAACAGACATAACACTAGACAAGAGCATGCAATACAATGCGACTACAAACTGCATGCATGTGCCAACAGATCGCTGTGATGCGCAAGGACGACGTGGGAAGGCTGTATTTGCACCTGTACCAACTCGTGATGCTGCCGTCTGTCGTGCTCCACTTTCTGCCACACACGCTGAATATGCCTTTTTGATTGGCCAGCAACAGAGTGCCCTGCCCCTGCACGTCGATCGATTGCGCCTTCCCTGTCTGACTCGTGCCGTGCGACGCCAGGAAGGAAGGCGTCGTCTGACTCGTTCCGACTGCGCTCGACGCTCTCCCTTTGTCCGCTTGTCCTCCCCCCACGAACATTCCCACGAACATCCTCACGACACCCGCGACACCATGAGTTAGCCGTCACCACGCACCGCATGCCCACCATGCCCTCCTCCTCCAAGGCGGGCGGCTCTGGCAGCAGCCGAAGCGCCGGCCACGACAAGGCCAGCAGCCCCAAATACGATCCGTTTGCACTGGGATCCGATGTCGACAGCGACGACAACAAGAACGACGACGACGACGGTGACGATAGTGACGGACATCGTGACAGGGGCCACGACGACGACGACGACGACGACGACCACAATGTGCCCAGCGAGCGACAGGGCCTGGTCGGTCGTCCGCCCGCGCTGGGACGTTCTGCACGCACCGCGGCCACCGACCTCGACCTCGCCATCGACATCGACACCGACACCGACCTCACCGTCCGCCAGGCCGTCCGCGTCTACCGCAAGGCCATTTTCTGGTGTCTCGTCACGTCTGCCTGTGTCATTATGGAAGGCTACGATATGATTCTGTACGTTTTGTAGTCCTCGCTGCGCTCACTTTTTTTTTTTTCTTTTTTTTGGTCCTCGCTTCGCTCGCTTCTCTTTCTTTTCTTTATTTCCTCACTTCGCTCGCTTCTCTTTCTTTTCTTTTTGTCCTCGCTTCGCTCGCTTTTTTTCTTCTTCTTTCTATCTCGCTTCGCTCGCTTTCACACACTGACTCTCCCCAGCATCGGCAACTTCTTCGCCTATCCCGCCTTCGCCGCCAAGTACGGCCAGTTCGTCGACGAAAACGGCCAGCATCAGCTCACCGCCGCCTGGATGGCCGCCCTCGCCAACGCCGCCCCCGTCGGCTGCTTTGTCGGCACCGCCCTCAACGGCCACCTCGTCGCCCGCCACGGCCACAAACGCGTCCTCCTCGCCGCCCTGGCCGTCCTCAGCGTCTTCGTCTTCCTCACCGTCTTCGCCCCGACCATCACCGTGCTCCTCGTCGGCGAACTGCTCTGCGGCGTCCCCTGGGGCATCTTCGCCTCGTCTGCGCCCGCCTATGCCTCTGAGCTGCTGCCCACCGCCCTCCGCAGCTACCTGACGTCCTGGACCAACATGTGCTTCATCCTGGGCCAGCTCATCGCCGCCGCCGTGCTGGCCACCCTCGTCAACCGCCGCGCCGACGACGAGTGGGCCTTCCGCATCCCCTTTGCGCTGCAGTGGCTGTGGCCCATTGTCATCGTCCCCGTGCTGTGCTTTGCGCCCGAGTCGCCATGGCACCTCGTGCGCACGGGCCGGCGATCGGCAGCGCGCAAGGCCCTGGCGCGCCTGCAGACGGCGTCCGCGTCGTCGTCCGTCCCCAGCGCCGACATCGACGCCACGCTGGCCACCATCGAACGCACCAACGCCATGGAAAAGGCCGCCATGGGCCCCGCCGAGACGACGTATGCCGACTGCTTCCGCGGCACCGAGCGCCGCCGCACGGAAATCGCCTGCATGGCCTTTGCCGCGCAGGTCCTGGCGGGCGCGCCCTTTGCGTACAACTCGACCTACTTCTTCCAGCAGGTCGGCCTGCCCACGCACACCACGTACCTGCTCAACACGGGCGGCACGTGTCTCGCGCTCGTCGGCACCCTCGGCAACTGGATCGTCCTGATGCCGCGCTACGGCCGCCGCCCCATCTTTCTGGCCGGCATGGCCACCATGGCCAGCCTCCTGGCGGCGGTCGGCGTGCTGGGGCTGCTGGACCGCCGCGGACGCGGCCAGCGCCCCATCGTCGCCGTCGGCCTCGTCCAGGCCGCCCTGACGCTCGTCTGGACCTTTGTGTTCCAGCTGTCCGTCGGCCAGCTCGGCTGGGCCCTGCCCGCCGAGGTCGGCTCCACCCGCCTGCGCCAGCGCACCGTCTGCCTCGCCCGCGACGCCTACTACACCGCCTCCATCGCCGCCAACGTGGCCCAGCCCTACCTGCTGAACCCGGGCGCCCTCAACCTCAAGGGCACCGTCGGCCTCGTCTGGGCCCTGCTGGCGTCGGCCGTCGGGCTCTGGGCCTGGCTGCGCCTGCCCGAGACCAAGGGCCGCTCCTACGCGGCGCTCGACTGGCTGTTTGCCCAGCACACGCCGACGCGGCAGTTTGCCACGGCCCGGGTGCCCAAGGAACTGGGCGGTGGCGGGGGTGGTGGGCACGACGGCAGCAGCGGCGCCGGCTACAGCATGGTGCACGGCGACGACACGGCCGACGATGCCAACCTGCGCAGCTCACGCGAAATGGACAGGATGGCCAGGGGGGTTTGATGTACGACCGAGGATCGAGCGTATATATGATTTGGTTCCAGGGGCGTTTGGGTCATTGGCATTTGCTTGGATCGGAATTGCTTGTTTTCATCGCTGGATTTGCATGGGATATACTACGTGACGCATCATGAACAGAAATCAAACGCCCGACTGCTGTGGCTGCGGTGGCTGTTGACCCGACCGTCTCTTGTGAATGCAGACCATCGCTCCTTGCATTGTCGCTCCGCCCTCTCTCAACAGCACGACTTGTAAAACGAACAGCTGCCGTGGCAGCAGTGGCACCCCAGACTCAGATTGCCGCCGCGCAGGCTGGCCGGCGACGCGTCGACCGTCGCCGCAGGGCGGGGTTCGATGGACTGCCGTTCTGGGTCAGTAACATATACAGTTTCGGGTCAGGCTGCACACGACGACCTACCGGCTGCTGTGCGACTGTCTTTGTGCGGGCGGCTGCCGTCTCCATCTGCATGGGACGCCCCGGCGGCGGTTTGCTCTCAATTGTCATGGCGGGAGGCGTGTGCGGTGGTGAGGTAGGCGACGGACGCGAGCGTAGGGAGGGGAGAGACAATCTCAGAAAGGGACTGGGAATGGAAGATCGTCAAGTTCAACTAGGGGACTCGTGAAACATAAGTACACTTGGCCGCGGCGTGTCTCCTTGTGGTCCTCAGTACGCCATACTCTGGTAATCGTCATACACACCGTCCATTCCCTGTCGGAGGGCGCCAACGTCGTCTCTTCTTCAGCTTTTCAGCCGCAGCCACAAGAAGGCTCTCAAGCCTTCACGTTTTCTCTTCGTTTAATCCCAAAATGGTGTTAGTCCCTGGTGGCTGAACTGGCTTGTTCTTGGCAAAAAAATAGAAAAAATAAAACGCCTGCAGCTTGTCACCAAAAAGGACCATCATTTTCCAACGGGTTAAAATTAAGATTATGCCTCGACCGTTTCTCAAAGTCGATTAGGACAAGCTGCCTCTTTTGAGAGAGAAGAGACACGCACACACAGACGCAAACACATACGCACATGACCCTGGAGTCTCGGCGTCTTGACTTGCAGCGCCTCCAACTCTTGGCATGTCTACGCTGCGGAGCGCAAAACCGTGTCACCTGACAGTTTGTCATTTTTTCATCAGAGTAATTACGACGTGCTCCGACATCCCATTTCTGCTGCCTCGCCTCTCGTTCATCGACTTTACGTTGTATCAGTCAGTGACCATGAATCATGCTCATGCTGTCAGTTGTCCTGTTATGCTAATTATCCTATCATCCTGTTATCCTGTTGTCCTGTTATCCTGTTATCCATGGTCCTAATTTATATGCAATGCCATCGCTTCGTTTGTATCATAACAAATCCCGTCGTCCCCCTTCCCTTCCCCGAATCCTTTCTGTCCGTTGCCCTCAAGCTCCCATAAACGGTATTGTGCCGTGGAGTGTGTCGTGTATTGTTCCGTAGGTTGTTGCTGTCATGGACGGCGGTGTTGTCGCTGCTGTCGCCGCCATCGGCACCGCCTCAAATAAGCTGCCGTCCATGTAGTATCCTGGCAGTCCGCCATGCACGCCGCCGCTGCTGCCGACCATGCTTTTGCCACCCACACTTCCTGGCGCACTGCCCGCACCGCTGGTCCAGTCGCCCCAGAGGGCCGGGTCGATGAACAGAGGATCCATGCTGTTGCTCGCATAAAGCGCAT
Source organism: Sporothrix globosa (assembly GCA_001630435.1). Taxonomy (NCBI): domain Eukaryota; kingdom Fungi; phylum Ascomycota; class Sordariomycetes; order Ophiostomatales; family Ophiostomataceae; genus Sporothrix; species Sporothrix globosa. Next base: position 296,911 of record LVYW01000006.1, read on the forward strand.
CCATGTCCACGGCGTCCAAGTCCACGTCCACGCCGTCGAGCGGACTGCCGCTGCCGGTGCTGCCGGTGCTGCCGGTGCCAGTGTTGCCGACGCCGATGCTCTGGTGGAACGCGTCCAACGAAAAGTGGCCCGGGCTGTGGAGGTGCGGTGCGACGTCGGGAAAGAGGAGGGCCAGGTCGGGCATCGCCATCGACAGGGGTGTGCCGTCCGCCGCCGCCAGCTCAAACAGGTCGTCGCTGTCCGTCGAGGGCGTTGTCGTGGAGGTGAAGGAGGCCGTGGGTGTGATGTCGGCGTTGATGTCGACACTCAAATGTGGGGCGACTGCGACACCCGCCACCTCACTAGGGCTATGATCCGCCGCCGCCGCCGCCGCCGCCGCCACCGCCGCCTCGCGTGCTTTCCGCTCCCGCTCCCGCTGCTTCAGGTACGCCCGCGGCGTCTGCCCCGTCACCTCCTTGAACTTGCGGTGGAAATGCCACCGCGACACGCGCGCCTGGGACGCCAGCATCGACGGGCTCGCCAGGGCCGCGGAGGGCCCGACGCAGACGCCTGCGCTGCTGCCGCCTCCTCCCGCGATGCCGCCGGCCGCTTGCTGCCGGCCCACAAGCGCGCGGATCCGCGCGACCGCCTCGTCCTCTGGCATGCCGCCCTCGGTCCGCGGCTTACACCGCTTGCACGCGCGGTACCCGGCGGCTTCGGCGGTGTGGGGGTTGGGGTAGTAGCGCACGTTGGCGCGGCGGGCGAGGCGGGCCTTGCAGTTGGGCCGGCAGTAGATGCGGGTGGTGCGGACGCCGTAGACAAAGAGGCCGTCGGCAGCGGCGTCGCGCGCGGTGACGGCGCGCCACTTGTCGTCGTCGGTCAGGTACGCCATGATTGTGAGGTGTTGTCTGCAGAAGGCGCAGCAGATGCGGACAGGGAGAGCTGACGGATGAGATTGAGTGAGAGGTGAGTCGCTAAGTAAAGCGCGAGGAGAATTGGGATGAAGATGTCCAGAGTAACCAGCTGCGGGACTTGAAAAGGCAATTCAAGACAGAGAAGGTATCTCAAGATCTTGTCATAGTGATGACTTAATTGTTTATAAAAAAAATATTAAAAAAAGGACAAGAACTCTTGGTTTTGTACTCTTTTTTTATCGTCTTATGATTCGCCTTTGCAATGCCTGCGTGCCTTCCTACCTTCTTGCCTTGGATGCCCTTTGCACGTTTCGCCCAGTTGCTGTTAAAGTGGCCAATTAGAGCGCATGGCTAAGACCAGATGTGGAGCGAAAGCGGGGCGATGGGCGGCGTTCTTGGCATTCTTACTCAGAGGGCAACAGCGCTGCGAGAGCGAGCGACAGGCGCTATGGGGACGCCTTGGCTTGGCTTGGCTTAGCTTTGGGGGGGGGCCTTGGCTTGGGGCCACAGCGGGCGACACGCCAAGTATCGAGGCCCTGAAAAACGTCATGGAGGAAACGTGGGACAGTGCCAGACAGTGGAACAATGCCTCCAAGTCTTCCAGCCAGGTCTAGATCCCGGCCAAGCCAGGCTTGTCACGAATTTGGTTTCGATGCTTTGTGAGGGACAGCCCACGGAGAACACGGTAAGCTTTCCCAAGCTTTTCGGACAGACTTGGCTTTTTTTTTGCTCCGGATATTTTTGACAGCAAAAGCAACAGGATGACGAACCAACGACGTCGCAATGGCTACTGGATGTCAGCGACGACTGCAGGGTGACTCGTTTGCCGGCCGTGACTTTTGGTTTGACGAGGCCGTTTTCGCTTTTGACAGTCTTTGCCGTCGAGGGCGCGAGGGCGTGAGCGTTGTCATCGTCATGCAGCCTGGTTAGAGAAAGGCCATCACAGCTGATCAATCAAAATAGTGTGTGGTCCAAACTGTCGAGCAGTATCAAGATCAAGATCAAAAAGGGACGCAAGAAATGAGAATTCAAAATCCATTATGTTGTATTCGTCCCTGCAGTGTTGTCTACGCAGGGTTGCCTCGCGGGCGGGTATTATTACAAAACAAAATCGACAAGAAACAAAAAAAGAGAAAGAGAAAAGAGAAAGAGAAAACAGAGCAAAAATATTAATACTCGCACACACGACACCTACCGCCGCCCCATCAACAAGGTCATGGGCGAGATGGGCCGGTTGCGCGGCGTGTAGGGTGTGTAGGGCGTGTGCGGCGAGAGACGGCCGCTGCCCGACGACAGGCGCTGGGCCGCCAACACGGACGCCGAGGGCCGCAGTGTGCTGCTCCGCAGGCCAGCCAGGTGGCGGCCGTGGCCGTGGTTGCGACGGCGGGCACGCTGGGCTGTTTTGGCGAGGGAGGTACTGCGGTACGATTTGTGACGTGGTGACGTTGAGGGGGAGGTTGACGAGAGAGTTGAGGTCGACGAGGACGACGCCGCCGACGGCAACGCCGACGACGACGACAACGCATCGTCACTCGTGCTGAGGGACACCAAGTTCAACGACAGCGACCGACGATGGCGACGGCCTGACAGGGACTGACGGCCTTTGCGGGGCGTTGTCACCTTGACCGCCTTCGCCGGCTTCACGAACGTCACCGGCTTCACGAGTGTGATCGGCCGGTGCTGTACGGGCAACATCTGCAGCAGCTGGCGACGCACACGCGAGCGCGGGCTGGCCAGCAGCGACGTCTGGGGCACAGAGGGAACGACGACAAGGGAGGCTCGCTTCGTGGTTGTGGAGGACATGGTGGACACGAGAGACACGCGTTTGTCGCCTGTGGCCCGCATCGGGCGTGAAAAGTTGTAGTTGGCGGTCGATAGGCGACGGCGGGTGTACGCGGGGACGTACGTGGAGGCTGTGGGATTCGCAGCGGCTGGCGTCGTCTGCACCGTGTTCGCCGTCTGCGCCGTCTGGCCTGCTGCCCGTAGTGCCGCCTTGCGCATGCGGCTAGCAGTGCGTGACAGACCGGTGGCAGTGAAGCCCGCCGGTTCATGGACGACAATGGTGTGGACAGAAGGGTTCTCCTCGCCGTCCTCGTCGTCTACTGTCTCGTCGTCCTCGCTGTTCTCGTCCTCCTTGTCCACCTCGTCCACCTCTTCCAATTTGGCCTCGTCGACTTTGCCGACGCCGTCCTCCTCGCCTTCCTGCTCCTGCTCCTCCACGGGCGAAAGAGACGGCTTCCTCGACAGGTGCTTGGCCATGGACGTCGTGCGCTCCATCCGCATCGAGTCTCTCATCGAATCCCGCGACGGCTCAAGCCACCGCCTTCCGGCATCAGCCGCCGCCGCAGCCGCTTCAGCTTCTTGCCGTACCATGGCTGCCAGATCGGCGTCATAGTCTTCGTAGGCCGTTTCGCCTTTGTTTCCCTCTCTGTCCTCGCTGTCCTCGCCACCTCCAGGTTCGTCGGCCGGCGAGTAAATGGTCTCCATGATCGAGACTTGCGACGGCCGCCGTGCATGCGCCTCGCTTCCACTTCCATTGGTGGTGGTGGTGGTGGTCGACGTCATCGTCGTGTTGGTCGTCGCAATAAACGACTTGCGGACAATAGGCTGGTCAAACACACGGGGTTGCGCATAGGCCACAGAGCGGGTGGGCAAGGACGTCGTTGTGCTTGTACTTGCAAACACCTCGGATACTGCCGTGGGCACGGACACGGACACCGATCCCCGCCGTAAGGACGAGGCGACCATGTCGGCCAGGGACGGCGTAGTGTACGATGACGCGACAGAGGCGTCTGACTCGGACATGTCCGAGGCATTGGACGACTTGCGCGACGACACGGCCGAGGCGAAGTGCATGGGAATCTGTGTTGTGGTAGAGGGGAGGGCAACGGGGAGTGCGAGAATGGGAGGGACGACAGCAGCCGGCTGAGACATGGGCGAGAGCGGCTCTGGAGTCTCCATCTTGGGCGGCGTGGCCCTTGCAGCGGGCATGGACGGCACTGGCTTCCTCTTGATAGGACCTGCTTGTGCCCTGGCCGCCGCCGGACCGGCACTCCCAACAGGCTTGCGCCGCAGGTTTTGCAGGTTTTGCAGCATGGGAGCGGCTGTCACCTTTGGAACCGGCACCTGCGGCACAGGTGGTACGATGGACCGTGGCCGTTTCACAGCCGGCGAGTAGGGCAGGATGGATGCGTTGGGGGGTTCCAGCTGCTGTTCCGTCTGTTCCTTGTCCTCGTCGTTGTCGTAGTTGCTGCTTCCACTGGAGGACAGGTAAAAGGTCGAGTCTGTTGTAATTGGTTCGACGGACGTGATGAGCCTGGGCAAGTCGTGGGTCGACATTCTTGAGAGCCGCCGAGACCGCGTAGGAGCTGGTGCCGTTTCGGCAGTCGTGGCAGCCGTGGCAGTCGTGGCTTCTGGCAGCTCAGCGTCGACGCGGTTGCTGTCCGAGAAGGGATTCTTCTCGACCGGATCTGCAAACGGATCCGAGAAGATGGCGGGCGGCATCACACTCTTGCGCCGGTCAACAACCGCGTGTGCCGGCGCTGCAGGCTGAGAAACAGGGTGCACGGGCTTGCGCTTGATCGACGTCGACGGCCGGACAGTTGGCTGGACCACCGGTTGAGCTGCTAGCGGCACCGCCGCAGCTGAGATCATGGAGGCACGACGGCTGGCTGGGGTGTCGTCCATCAGTTGTGTCGTTGCCTTGTAGGAAAAGAGCAGCTTTTTGGGCCGGGGCTCTTCGTCTGTAGGGTCGACGTTCTTCTCCAAATTGGTCTCTGCGGAGAGCGATCCCCGTTGGGAGACACTTTTGTCGAGGAGGTCATCCACATCATCGTCCTCGACATCTGCGTCGTGCGCATTTTGCTGGCCTTTCCGGGTTGCTCGCTCGAGACAGAACGACAGTACTGCGGTTGACAGGAAGCCCACACTGCTGAGCATGAGGTTTAAGTAGACGGCTTGGGCGGCGAGCGTGGACGACACTGTGGTGTCACGCACCGTCCGGGCCACTTCCAGGCTCGTCAGTACGACAGAGGCGACCCAAGCTAGGAGGACCAGACGGGTGGCGAGCAGACAGGCAAAAATCAGGCGGCGGGAACGCGAGCATAGGTCGATGGCCTGGACGACGGCCAGGCCGACACCGACTATGGACGCACCAAAGACGGCGATGCGGCTGGGCACATCAGCAGGAACCTGGAGATGGAGGACGGTGGTGGCCAGAACGCCCAGGACAATGCCAGCGACGGAGACCAGGGCGATGAGGATGGCGGCAAGGAGGGTGAGCGCGGTGTGAGGACGTCGTGCCTGTCGAGAGACATGTTGGCGGCTGTGTTCTGTTTGTGTTTGTTGTAGTTGCTGTGCGTGGATTTGTGGTGTCTTTGGGTTTGGAATGTTCTGCTTCGACTCTGTCTCTTTTGTCTCCTTCGTCTGCTTCGTCTTCTTCACGTCTTTCTTTTTCAAAATGAGCGACTCGGGGTCAGTTGACGACGTGGATCGTGGGCGTGAGGACGGTTCCATCACGGGGCCATGAGGCATATGGTATAAAAGAGAGAACTGTTGCCAAAGAGCAACAAAAGACCAAAAAGACCGGCTTTAAAGAAGGAGGTGGTGTAAGAGTAAAGCAATTGGGCAGTCAATGCAACGGAAAACACAAAGTCAATATCGATGGCCGGCCATATTGGTGACGAGCGTTGTCACGAAGGACTCCATGTAGCGGAGTTTGATGAGACAGAGGAAGAGAGAGGTCAGGAGAGGGAAGAAAGAGGAAGACGAAAAAGAGACGAAAGATCAGAGGAGCAGGAACAGACCGGACGGGGTCAGGGGTCGACAAAGAAGGCATGGCAAGGTATATGTAGAAGGGGAGGAACACAGTCGATGTACGGAAGATACAACGACAAGCATGTAGAGAGAGGCGGTCATTGTTCACGACCTGGTCTGCTTTGTCAAACAGCATCTCACCCTGTTCCCAGCATCGCATCTGGTGATGGACAACCCGGCGTCAGAAGAAGAGACGACCCACGGACGACGCAGGCGTGGTCTCAATCCGGTTGTATTCATCTGGAACATGGTGTGAAAGCCGAGGAGAAGGTAGATCACCTGTGTTGTGTGTGAAGACGTGGATGGAAGCAAAAGAAGCGAGGAGAGGAAGAGAGACGAAGAGGAGAGAAGGAGGAGGACAGAGACAAGGGGCACAGACGGAAGGCGGCGATCCGGCATATGTGTGGATGCGTGCATGCGGCCGTTCCGGGAAGGTGGATTTCTGTGCTTCTGTAGCGCGCCTTCCTTGTGTGTAGTGCAACACGCTCCTTCCTTTTAATTCTTCCTGTCTTCTTCCTCCTTTTCTCCGTCTTGGCACAATGTTCTTTCCTGTTTTCTGCAATCACGATTGGCCTGCATCCCGGTACCGCTTTCCGTCCTTGTTGGTCTCCGCTCCTGCCATGTTTGATCGTCGGCGACGCCACCGAAAGAGACACGTGAAGGCAAAGAGAGAACAGCACAGAAGGCTGGGGCAAACGACTACCTGACGTCTCGTATAAGCGGGCCGACCCAGATTATGTCTTTGTATTTCACTTCTTTGTCATGTCATTTCACTCATTTCTACGGCATGCATTCGCCCTGGGCGAGTCCTCACCTCTGCTCCTCACCTTTGCATTTAGATCGCCAATCGTTTGTCTCAGAATTCCACCGTATCCGAGAACGTGACACAATGGCAGTCCAGGAAATAGGACGACAAACTGGACTTTAGAAAAGACGCAGAAACAGAACAGAACATGCAATGGTCCGAGACCGGGTCTGCGACGAGACGGGAGGATAAAATCAATCGTCGTGGTGACGGCGAAGAGAGGGCCTGCCAAGCATGGCAATTGCCCAAAACGGCAAGACCTAAAAATAACGCCACCACTTACACAAAGTCATTGCATGAGGCACCACTCCAAGCTAACATTCTGCATGCGTGCTTCACATACAATACGGAGTACACCAGCACTGCCGCACGATCTGCTCGATTGGTGTTTCCGATACTGGATAAATACAAATGGATAGACTGTGCAACCCGGATGCCAGCTGGTTTTGTTTGTTCTGTTGCTGTTATTTATGTATTACCAGTGCAATGCTGTTGCCGCCTGGTTCTTTCTTTTGTCTGGTTGCTGCCCAGTCAGCCGTGGCAATCTGAATGGGCCGACTGCCCCGGTTTGCCGAGCGGCGTTTCGGTTTCCAGGCTCCTTTTTTGTCTTGTTTGGCGCCCGTCATTCGTCGCGTGTGTTTCTTCACGTTTTGAATCCGTTGCCATATAGTCCAACTTTTCAGATATGCTTTCACTACTATCGACGGTAAATATGATACAATAAACACGTCGCACACGCCATGCTCTTCTCCCCCTAGTTCAGCAGCCATGCCGCCAAGAGGACACTGGCGGCGGCCAGCATCGGCTGGCCCAGGGTGCCCGCCACACGGCAGGCCGCGCTCTTGCTGGCCGTGCCCGACGGCGCCGATGCCGTGCCCGACGGCGAGCCCGAGCCCGAGGGGGAGGCCGCGTCCTTGGTGGAGTTGTTCCAGCGGTCGACGATGAACTGGGCGACCGGGTCCTGGTACGTCAGCGGCTCAAAGGTGTGGATGAGGGCGCTGGAGCCGCTGTCGCAGAAGAGGTCGTCGGCCTGGCACCAGGCGCCGTAGAGGCCCTTGGCGACGTAGGGGTCGCAGGCGGTGGTGTTGGTGCGGGCAAAGACGCCGTTGCGCGTGCTGTTGCCGTGGTCGTAGGTGGTGTTGGCAATGTGCGTAGGGTCAGCAATCAAGGCGATGGCGAAGACTGGATGCGCAGCAAGCAGGTTAGCGTCATGCCAGCGACCTCGTGTTGAGGAGTGGGGGATGGAGGAAAGGGGAGGACAGCATTACCGTTATCCTCCACCAGCGACTGGGGCAGAGGCGGGTCCGCATTGAAGCCCTTGGTGGTGCCGGTGGTGCCGGCGACGGAATAGGCCGCATTGTCGCCCAGACCGCCGCAGAGCGCGTCCTGCACGACCTGCGCGCCCTGCGAGTAGCCCAAGAGGGCAATCTTGACGCCGGGGCACTTCTTGGTGTAGGCAGCGATCTCGTCGGCAATGGCGGCCGTGCCGTTGGCCTCGGACGTGGCGTAGGTGGACAGGTTGTTGCCTGGGGCCGTCGGGTCGAGCGCCGGGTAGACGACGCCGCCAACGACGACGCCGGGGATCTGGGCCTGGACTTCGAGGGCGGACTTGGCAGCGAGGCCCGTGTAGTCGGGGTACTTGAACTGGCCGGGCGGCAAGACAGCCTCGCCCGAGCCGCGGGCCACCAGGATGTAGAAGCTCTGGGCGCAGGTCGTGTTACTGACGGGCGCGGCGGCGGCCGACGCGGCGGCGGCACCGGTCACGGCGTTGGCAAGCGCCCAGCCGCCGACAACGGCCAATGTGGAGAAGCTGCGCATGTTGTGAAGCGTGTTGGGTGGGTGTGGGACTGTGTGTTGGTTGGAGCGGTGCTGGACGACAAACGACTGCTGTTTGTCAAGACAGATAGGTGGGCGATGCCAAGACTAAATATAGGAGCTGTGGCCGGCACAACGACCATCAATCGCCGATGGCCACGGAGTACACATACGAAGTCCTGCGTGCTGAGCCATATCCAAACAGGGCCCATCGAAACATTGAAACACGGAAACCTGTTTGCGAGCCTGCAATCTCCTTTTTTTATTAGCCCTATTGTATGGACCATCCCAAATTGGCATTTTACGTCGAGACAGGTACGATTGGTACGAGAAACGGCAGGTAGTACGACAGTGCATGGTAGCAAATGAATACGAAGACGGGACATGCACATAGCACAGGAGACAGGGTAAAACAAACGCAGTGCAACAAGGACTGGCGGCAGACCGGCAACGCCGTTTACTAACCGTTGGAGACGCTCATGGAGACTAAAGACGACTCAGGGAGACTCAGGGACACTTGGAGACACTTGGAGACACTTGGGAGAAGGTCCAGCTACTTCAGCCAGGAGCTACCGCGCAGATCGCTTGCAATGGTGGCGCAGGGGTCGCGACAAATCGAGGCTGGCGGCTGGCGGCTGGCGCAGCAGATGGAGACGGCAGCGTCCCCATCGTAATATACGCAAGGACCTTTGTCGCTTGGTTCTGGTTGTGATTGTGGTTGACCGCGTTTACCCCACAGAGAATACGCTTGATACGACGACACGCGTTGCACTCTGTCTCTGTACGAAGCACAGAGTATGTCGTAGTCGTCCGTTCAGCTTGTTTGAGCGGGCGTCAGATGCTGTCAGACGACGACAAGATAGGCTTAGCAGGGGGTGTGGAAATCTGTGAACCCAGTTAATACTCCATAATATTCAACAGACTAAGAGGGCCGGGGTGCCCACTCGGCCATCGCGCCGTCTGTTGTGCCTGGATTCCTTGTTCTCCTTTTTCTTCTTTTCTTCGTTCCCTTGCTTTTCCTTCGGGCCTTTGCAGGATCCAGGGGGTGTTGTTCGGCGACTGTGTGCATTGTGTCGTGGCGCATCGAATCTGGCGACTGCATGGGCTCGCCTTGTAGGGACACTTGGGGCCGACACTGCAGTCAGATTAAACGCTTGGTGTGATTTGGAATTTTTGCAGGCTACGGCTGCGGCTGGACTACTGAGTGCTCCATCGAGGCAGGCCCAATAAAAAGCGCTTTACTTGTTCGGTTTCAAAACAGAAATAGGTCATCCCACGTTCAAAGGATTCAAGGACTCGGCAGATCAGGGCAGCACTCGACTCGGAACTATTTCCGCACAATTTGGATCGCTGACCAAAACCTAAAGCAAAGAACAAAAAAGCTTGTTTTCTAGTACGTATACGGCGTCATACGACAGCGTAATTGTACCTCGCACTACATACTGGACGGAACGAAACCCCCCCGAGACCGAGGCGCCTTGCCGTACATATACAACGATGGCGCCCCTGTCTCCCCCTTTAAACGCTAAAAGGCCTTGTACCCGATGCCCTTGACAAACGTCTGCAGCCACGGCCCCTGCGTCTTCGACCGCGCCAGCGTCGTGTACAGCGCCGCGTGCGCCTCGCCGTTGATGGCGCCGTACACGGCCTTGCCATCGGCAAAGCGCTCGTCGGCATAGTAGAAGCGGACGCCAGGGAAGTTCTGCGACGACTCGACGGCCGACCGGATCAGCGAGGCCGTGGCCGACTTGCCGGCGCTCATGGGCGCCATGGACGGGATGGGGTCGGTGTTGCAGATGTTGCCGGTGAAGATGAAGACGCCCGAGGGCACCGCCTTGGTGGCAAACGCCGCCGTGGCCTCCTTGGCGGCGGCGTACGCGCTGGTCGTGTTGATGTGGAACGTCGTGATAAAGTCGGCCACCGGCATGGCAAACGCGTTCGCCGCAGGCCGCCCGGCGGCCGCTATGGGGTGTGTTAGCAAGTCGTCCCTTTCCCTTTTCATAACATGTGCATCCTGCGTCTTCGTTGCTCCCACGTACCGTTGTACACGACCACTTCCGGCACCCCCAGCTGCGCCTTGACCTGCGCAAAAATGCCGGCCACCGACGACGGGTCCGCCAGGTTGCCGCGGATGCGCAGATACCCGTCGGCGCTGTCTTTGTCCGAATCCTGCACCGAGCGCGCCACCAGCGCAATCTTGTAGCCGTCGGCGGCAAACGCGCGCGCGACGGCCAGGCCGGTGTTGGCACCGGCACCGAGGATGAGGGCAACAGGGGCGGCCATTGCTACGTAATGATGTTTAAGAGTAAATGGTAGGTAGGTGATACGTGATTGATGACAATTGGTGTTCTTTTGGTCGTCTGGTGTCGATACAGCGACGTTGGACTCTTCAGGAACTCGTTATATTTATACAGCGATGCAGCCCGGTTCGGACGAACCGTCCGTAGCCTCGCCTGACAAACCGACAATCGCATGGCCCTGCTAAGCTTTTGCTGCTTCGAGGCTGAATGTACCAACTGTGTCCAAAAAAAGAGACTAAGAAAGCAAGACACCGTAGAACGGCCCCATTGCATCATATCAGATGGAATTGGTAATCAGAATCCGGGGTACTGCATCTGCGACACCATACATTCGTTGACTGGCCGTCTCTCCCTTTCCTTTGTTTTCCTGCCTGTGTGTGCACCTTTGTCTTGGTAAGCCGGACCATAGGCGCATCGGGCTCCGTGCTTGGGCCCACTTTTCTGATCTTAGCCGCGGGACTGGACTGCACCCTCCTCCGCGGAACCCAAAACATGTTACAAGAGCACATCGCGGCAACGTGCGGTGAGGGCCCGGCGGAAGAGCGGCGGTTGAACGCGGTGCCTTCCAGAATCGAGTCGGACAGATTAGAAGTCTTTTGTTTTCACCATCCATCATCCATCACCCACAACATTTGCGTGTGGATTATTAGATGAATTTTTTTTTTTTTTTTAAAAAGCAATAAATAAATCAACAAATATGACGTATGGCAAGCTTCATTGCCACCTCAGGATCCAACGCCTACATCTTGTCCATACCGCTGTCGGTCCCCACCATAATCTCTCGGCACATTTGCAGCCGTACCTGTGCTTCTTGCAGCAGCTCCGAGTGCGCCTCGGCAAAGACGCCCTGTAGGTAATCCAACAAATCAGGCAGACCGTCTGCCAGGTCCGCCAAATTGGCAACATCGTTCCCGTTACTGCCGGGACCGGAAGCAGTGGCCGCCTCGTCCAGCTCGTACCGCTCGGCCACGCGCGCCAGGTAGGCGACCACGCGCTGGTACGGAGGGCTCAGGGGCGCGTGGTGGTTGGGCCGTGGCCGGTTGACGTACGAAGAAGACGATGAAGAAGTAGAAGAAGAAGACCACGTCTGCCCGACCGCGCGGACAAACGACCAGATGCTGAGGGCGGCGTAGTACATGATCCAGGGGCGGTGGGGGTCTGCCTCGGTCTTGATGGAGTAGATGTCGTAGACGTCGGAGGATGTGCGGACACCGCCAACGTCTTCCGCACCCCGGCCGCGCGGGTCCACCAGCACGCGGTACAGCAGGCGGAACGCGTGCAGAATGGCATGGCGCGTCGACGCCTGCTTGGCCCACATCTTCATGCGGGACACGACGTTTGTGTAGTCGCGGCTCGACACTTTGCGGGACAGCAGACGCTTGGCACCCGCATACACCTGGCAATCAACAATGTCGACGTGCAGGCAGAGGTGTGCGAGATGGTAGAGGACGGCGGCGCTTTCAATGGGGCCGTTGAACCCGCTGCGACGGATGGTCGGCGATGGCGACGACGACGAGGAAGCCGAGGACGACAGGGAACCAGTGGTCGTGGCCGTAGTTGTGGTCGTAGTCGTGGCGGCCATTGCGATCGGACCTCCCCCGCTCGCAGCGATTGTCGATGCGGCCGTGGCAAGGCCGTCCACAGCCGCACCTTGCACGTGATCAAAGCTCTCCTTCCATCCGTCAAAGGCCATCAACAGCGTCTTGCGCCATGCATCCTGCTGCGCCTGTGTCGTCTCGGCTGAGGCCACCGCCGACGCGGCCGACGTCGCCGTCGACAGGTCCAGCCACTTGAGGTGCGTCTCGCGGTGCCGCAGGTGCCAGCCGACGCTCAACAGGCCGGACATGATGATCATGCGACCAAAACTGTGTGTCTTGACCTCCATGCCGTGCACCGCCCGTTTGAGGCCGTCCAAAAACGTGATGGGGTGCACGCCGTACATGCGCAAGTTGTTGTCGAGCTTCCGCACGTCCTCGGGTTTGGCGGCCGTCCAGAGGTTGTCGTCACACGGCAGCGGGAGGCGGATCTCATGGGGCGCCATGTCGGCCATGTGGCCAAACATGGCAGCATGGGCAATGTCGAGACAGAATGTGACAAAGACGACCCGGTGCATGGCCTCGGTCTCGGCCCACCGGTTCCACCAGGCCTGCAGGTCGGCGGCGGTTGCGGCTTGGCCGTCGCGCTGGTGATGGAAGTGGCTATGGTGGCTATGGTGGCTACGGTGGCTGTGATGGCTGTGGTGCTGGTGGTGCAGGCGCGGGGGGTGCGCGTGATGATGTGGCCGGCCCAAGGGTTGATGTGCGGACAGCGGCGTCGGCGGCGAATGGGGATGCGGTGGTAGTGATGAGGGCGGTGAGGTGGCCGTCAATGACGGCAGTTGCGATTCGTCTGGCGGCGACTCGCTCCCCGACCGGCCGATGAGCGGGCTGCCACGGCGCAGCAGAGTGAGCGTAACGGAGTGGTAGACTTGGGAGCGTTCGTGCAGGCCGCGCGTAGAGAGCATCTTTTCATAAAACTCGACTAGGAGGAGCGCCTGAGCCACCCACAGACTGACGGGCGGCGTGGCCTCGTCGCAGGTCAAAATCTCAAAGCGCGCGCTTGTAATGATAATGTCGGCGAAGCCGCCCAGTTCGACTAGGCTGCCAGATTGGTCACGGTCGTAGCGCGAGGCGGCGCCCAGGGCGAGCATGACGGCCAACAACAGAAGCGGGCACCGATTGCAGGAGAACGTGGGCTGGTGGATGACGGGGACGCGCGGCGACACATTCTCCCAGAACTCGTAGAGGGTGTCGTGGATCATGTCGGCGCTGAGCGCGGGAATGTCGTCGCCCAGGGTCTGTCCGAGTGTAGGGATGCGCACCTCGAACTGTGGCTGCTGCAGACGACACGCCTTAAAGAAGCGCACAATCTCTTGGCGGCGGAGGTCGCCGACGACTTCGTCGCTGCTCTCGAGCTGGCGCGGGGGCGTGTCAATATGCGACCGGCTCGTCAGCGACTCGTAGTCGTAGGCAATGTTGTTGTTGAAGGCGGACTCAAGGCCGTCATCTAAAAAGGGGAGATGAGAGACGTTAAAGTCGCTGAGCGTCGTGTCACGCCCGTCGAACAGCCAGTCTGCAAAGTTCTGGGTCTCCAAGTATTGATCGGCATAGGGTGCCGTGGCAAACGTCAGCATAGTAGGTGCCGCTTCCGCGATGGCATGGGTATGTGAGTCGTCGCGGGTATGAGGTTGGTGGTGGTAGGACTGTGGATGTTGTGGTTGTGGTGGAGGATGATGGAGCGGTTGTGTCTGGAGTTGTTGTTGTTGTTGTTGTTGCTGTTGTTGTTGTTGTTGGAGATGGTGACGTTGCTGGTGCTGGTGCTGGTGCTGCTCGTGCTGGTGCTGCTCGTGCTGCTGATGCTGGGAGGCTGTTTGTGACCGATAATAGCTCGCTGTTTTGTCAGTTTGCATAAAGTCGCCGCCCATGCTCGTGGTCAAGGGTGCCGATGACGACCAAGTAGTTGACGCGGCCTGAAGTTGCACTGGTGCTGTCGGCGGAAGACCACTCCTGTGACTGGGCAGACCAGCGATGCCGACATGAGATGCTGTTACCGGTATTGACGTAGTTACCGGTATGACCGGGGTCGACTCGGGTGACAGTAAGATGGCGGCGTCGCGAGGCACGCTGTGCGGTGGAAATGATGGCAACGATGGTAGGCGCGTGTTTCTGAAGCCGGCGGCTGCTCCCGCGACGCTACTGCTGCTGGTGCCGGTGCTGGTGCCGGCGCCGGCACTTGGATGGGTTGCATGACCACCAGCGTTGCCACTGCTGCTGCTGCTCACGCCTGCTCCTGCTGATGCGACGGTTGTAGCAGCTGTGCGCCCGCCTTGTGGTGAATCGTCCATGTGGCTGCCCCCGTGACCGTGCAGTCCGATGGGCGGCGAGAGGATGCCCACAGACACAGAGCCCGACGAGTAGGTGGCATATTCTGGTTCAGCGAAGCTTTGTATTCGGTTGCGCGGGGTGTAGGAGCCAGAGTGGCGTTTCTTGTGGCGGGTCAGCAGGTCGGCGCGGACAAAACGCTGACCGCAACCATCGACGTCGCAGGCAAAGATTTCTTTTGGGTTGTCTGAATTGTGTGAGTGGACGTAGACGTAGACGTAGAGGTGGATGTGGATGGGGCTGTGGACGTGACTGTTGACGTGGATGTTGACGGTGGACGTGGACAGGGAAGAAGAGCTCACGATTCAACTGGTGTCGCTGAAGATGCTCCTGGCGCGAGTACACCTTGTCGCAGCCGGGAAAGCGACAGCCATACCGCCGAGGGGCGCCCTTGCGACTGGCGCGCTTGTAGGCGGCGGTAGAGCCCGGGGCAGCATGAGGCTGGGTTGGCGGCGGCTGCTGCTGCTGCTGCTCTTGGTGGTGGTGAGAGGTGGACATTCGGGCTGGCGGCGGACCGCGGCGCCGTGCATGATCAAACGGCCGTTCAAAAGCAAGGCAATGTTTCCTTGGGTGGGGGGCGTAAAGGGAGTTAAAGTCAGAAAGATGGTTGTTGCCGACAATATGAATGAAGGAGAAAATGAATTTAAAAACAAGAATAAAATGAAAAGAAATGTGAAAGGGGAGCGGAGGTCAAGGGCAAAAGATGGGGTAAATCGGGGAAAAGCAAAGTGATACAGCAGATGCACGAACTGTGAAGGCGGGAGAAGAAAGTCGACAAGGTGAAAAGAAGAGCAGAGGACAAGCTGTCTGCCCACGAGTTCGCAGGAATGTGGTACAAAAGTGCAAAAGTACTACAAAAGCAGGGGAGGCTGTTTTCTGTATGTACGAAATGGAGGTGAAGGTTGCGACAGGAGACAACAGACAAGAGAAAGGAGACTCGAGAACTGATTTTGGTTGCAGTTCGACAAGAGACAGCAGCTTGGCAGATGGGCAACTAGGGGGGTGAGCAGGACGGGATGGGGCGGCACCAAAAAAAATATAGACGAAGAAAATGATGAAGGAATGAAAAAGGGCAGTCAGTACCAAAGACGGGATGCGTTTTGCGGAGAGTTTCTGCAGTTCTTGCGTTGGATGTTGGAGACAGGGCATTTGTTGCAGATGGGCATGCAGGTCGAGGGTCTCTGGTACACAACAGGCGACGAAAACCAACCGAAGCTAAGCTCACAAAAGGCAGTCGGTCACGAAAAGAAGAAAGGCGAGCTTTGCCTGCCCAGATTCACCGCGGCGGAGGTCCATTATTGTTCTGTTCCCCTCGAGGAGTCCAAGGACAGGCGGCTGGAGACGTGGGGTATTGTACATGTACTGCCCTGGCTGTCTGACTCTGGGGAAACAGGACGGTACGGCGACGCCCCGTGCAGGGGGCTGGATGTGATGAAAGCACACTAACGAATTGCGCTGAAGGAGAGAGCAGAGGAGAGGAGATGCAATGCAAACCGAAATGGCAGAGATTGGCAGACTGGGAGGAAGAGTGGATGGAGACATTGAACACAGCTCCCAGCTCCGTCGTGCTAGGGGCGCGGGTGCGCTTGCGTCTTGGGTCTTTTGGGTTTCTTGGATCTCCTAGCGTGACGAGTGTTGCTGAAGGACAGGGGTCGAAACTTTTGTTTTACGTTTTTCGACTTTTTTGGTTGTTGTGATGGTAACGGATGGGATGCAAAGTCATGAGAGGAGGGCGAAATGCCGTGGGAAAAGGGGGTGCATCCCACGCACATCGTTCTTTCCTCTTCTGCCGTTCTTTCTCATCGCGCCTTCTGCTTGTGATCGTGTGTCTTCACAGTCTGTACGGAGAATGTACAGCAGCCTACTTCTGTCCGCCGTACTTTGTGCTTCGCACCTTCTCGAAAAAGTGGAAATTGCCACACCCAGACGGCGTGTGACCTGGGTGTGGCAGGGGGCCGGAACTTGGACCACAATACCCCGGGGGAAGGAGCATGGGAGGGGAGGAGGTTGAAGGAAGTGGAAAGTGGAAGGAGAGAGAAAGACGGTAGGAAGGCGCCCCCCACGCCCTTCTGCCTTCTTTTGGACCTCTCCTGGAGGATTTGCCTCGCCGCCTTTTTGTTGCGCGTGGGGGGACCACGCGTTGTTTGGGTGCCGTGCCGTGCTCCTTAATTTTGGGTTGAACAGGTTTTGGTACGGCGATTGCGTCTTGTGTCTTGAGACAATTTTCATTTATGAGGTGACGGTGTATGTTGTGCGGAGTATGTTGTCCAGAGTACTCTGTACTTTGTCGAGAAGACGCCTTTTTACAATGGTCGTTCTTTCCCTGTCGACCTCCATGTCGGTTTGTCCGTCGCCTCCTCCGAAACAGGAAGTCGCAACTCCGAGTTCCTGCAGTTCTCCGTGGACAAGTTCATACACTGCGTAAGCCACGACCGGAGCAGACAGCCACGTGCAAAAATGGATTAATGTACGAGTTATGTTGTATTAGTGTCGTCTCTCCCGTCTCTCGTCCTCCTGAACCCACAGCACTGTGGACTCCTGTTCAATGCAACCTTTTGTTTCTAGCAGCTCCGTGCTCCGTACTCCGTATCAATGCTGATCTCACACCTCACATCTCACACCGTCGCAGACCGACGATCACGACAGGCTCCGGACCCGAAGCCAGGACAAATCCCACTTATTTCAATCCACGCGAGAAGTATGAAAACGTGTCCAATCAAAAATTAAAAATAAAATCGGAAAAGAAATGGTATAAAACGAAAACAGAAACCAAAATACGACACATCATCTTCCTGTCGCCGCCCTGCCCGCCTCCTGGGCCTCTTGGGCCTCTTTCTGGGCCTTGCGCGCGGCCCGCTGCTGCTGCCGCCGCTCGGCCTTGTCGCGCTCGCGGCGGCGCCAGGCGACACCCTTGAACATGAGCAAAAAGAGGCCCGGCGAGGCGGCGATGTAGATGGCGCCGATGAGGAAAAACGCCCAGCCGGTGCCCATGGCGGCGATCATGGGGTTGATGACGGCGGTGGCGACGGCGCCGATGAGGCAGCGGGTCAGGTTGTTGGCGGCGACGGCGGCGCCGGCGCGGCCGGGGGTGATGTCGACGAGCAGGGCGTTGGCGGCGTTCTGGAAGCCGATCATGCCGACGCCGTTCAAGAACAGCAGGACGCAGAGGACGGCGAGGTGCGCGTGCCGCTGAATGGCCCAGCCCCAGGCGAGCATGATGGCCGACGACAGGTAGTAGAGGGGCATGCCGGTCTCGAGGCGGGCCTTTTCAATGGGGAAGTTGGACAGGTCCTGCTGGCGGGAGGCGTCGACGGCGATGCCGACGCGGGCGGCGTGGCGGCGGTAGTTGTGGTTGATGACGGGGCCGACGGCAAAGGCGGCAATGATGGAGCCGGCGGCGATGGGCAGGTAGCAGAGGCCGATCTCGAGCTGGGACAGCCCGTAGGCCTGGAGGCTCGAGGGCAGGTTGGTGGCGATGGCATAGAAGCCGGCAAAGAGGAGGCTCGAGTAGAGCAGGAGGAGGCCAATGTTCTTTTGGAGGGCCAGCTGGACGGACAGCGTCAGGTTGGGCACCTGCATGCGGAGGGGTGGGCGCGCGGCGGCGGAGGGCGTCGTGGAGGCGGCGTCGTCGTTGCCGCCCTGGGCGGCCGTGCGGCGCTTCTTTCGGCGGGCCATCGCCTCCTTGATCAGCTGGTAGCCCGTGCGGTGGAAGGGGTGCGGCTGGATCGACCCGTCGCCCACAATCTTGCGGCACGTCTCCGGCAGGAAGAGCGCCAGACCCAGGCCGAGCACGGCACCCACGATGGCCAGAAACCAAAAGATGGACTGCCAGCCCAGGTACTCGGACAGCACGCCGCCCAGCACGGGGCCGAGGCTCGGCGCAAACACAATGGGGATGATGGTAATGCCAATGTACTGGCCGCGCTCGGCGCTGCTGACAATGTCGGCGACCACGGCCTGGCACAGCGCGACGGTGCTCGCGGACCCGGCCGACTGGATCATGCGCACGACGAGCAGCGACGCGTAGTTGCGGCAGAGGGCCAGGCCGATGTTGGCGGCAATGAAGATGACAAAGCACAGCAGAAAGGTCGGGCGGCGGCCGATGCCGTCGGCCATGCCGCCGAGAAACATGGGCGTGACGCCCTGGAAGATCATGTAGGTGGTGACGGTCAGGTTGACCTGGCCGTCGGTAATGTGGAAGTAGGCGGCGAGCTCGTTGAGAGCGGGCAGGTAAATCTGGCCGGTGAGCGGGGAGATGAAGGCGCCGAGGGAGGCGCCCAGCACGATCCAGCGCTTGGCCCAGGTGGAGTGGACAGAGTAGCGCAGCGGCACGGCCTCGGCGGCGACCGCTTGTTTCTCGGGGTCGCCAACGGCATGGGGATTGGGTGGCGCGTCCGCCACGGCGTCTGTGGTGGCTGGTTCGACGTGCGGTGGTGGTGCGGCGCTGCCGATATGGGCATCGCTGGCGTGGGCTGTCGCTGTCGACGCGGCCGAGCCTGAGCGGGCCAGTGTGCCATCCGTCTCGTCTTGGACGGCCGTCTCGTCTTTGGCGACCACATCGTCGTGGTCGTCCTTCTCGTCGCTTCTGTATGGTGCGGACTGGCGCAGAAACAGAGCATCGTCGGCGTCGGCGGCTGTCGTCGACGTTGTGGATACCGTGGCCGGATCGGCCTTGGTGTCGGCCGGTGCCATACTGGTCGTGGTTGTAGACGTGGCTGTAGACGTGGTTGTAGTCGTCGTTGATTCAAAACTACGCTGTACCAGCAGGCTGTATAAGTCGATCCGATAACCGGGCTGTGGGTAATTCTGGATGATAGATTGCCGGCTGATGCGGCTGAAGAGACTGCAGAGGCTCAAAATGCAAGGACATGGACGAGGCCACCTCGAAGGACAGTGTCCTCGGTCTTATATTTGTATGGAAGTCATGGACCGGAGAACGGAGAATTTGCTGCAAATCCAGACCATGATACATTCAGAAGGACGTCCGGCCGGAAAGGAGAGCGGAGAAAATGTTTGGTAAAGCCGGACGACATGGGGACGGGGAGAGGAAAAGAAAAGAAAAAGAAAAGACGACAAAAAAAAAGGGCTGCAATGATGCCGACTACACACCGGAACGCGGCACCGCCGCTGGGTTTGTTACAAATTTCTCCTCATTTCAGTCTGGGGAGTAAGGCGTGCAGCCGACGACGGCCTGTGTCAAGGATGCCCTGGCTAGTCTAGCGGTGTTGCATCACTTGTATGTTGTTGGTCGGCCATTATTTCGTGGCCGAATTTCTGGTTGTCACAGTTGCCCTTGCATGTCGCAAGCTTCAGCGTGAACACCATGGAAGAATAAAGAAACACACGACAAGCAAGACGCACGCAAGACATGGCCATGATGCCCCAGGGCGGCCAGGGAGATAAGTCAGTGCCAGCGGCGGGTTAACTCCAGAGTGTTGTCGAAAATGGTCCGGCGATGTTCCCACTTATTCGTCGAATTAGTCGTCTTAGTATGGCGTGCCTTGTTCACCGCACCCATGTCGGTGCCGTGTCGGCCGCGATAGGCGCCACTACCCGCTCACAATCTCCACCCGCTACCCTCCAAAACGGGAACGGCTGCCTGAAGGAGTCCAGCGTGGTGGAGTCGTTGTGGCCGCCGAGTCGGCAGGCGAGGTTGCAAGTGGAGAGATGCTCTGAGCGGCTTTCGCTTCGTGCAGCCGTCGTGCAAGAGGTCGCGCGTCGTGACGGGCAGCGCCAAGATCATTCTTCACGGGCGCACGGCAGTCAGCAGTGCTCTGCGACGACAATGACTCAGCTGATGACTCCGAATACCCCATGCCTCCTGAATCATTCTCCGTGCACGGAGCAGGGCCGAACGGAGGAATGAGATAAAGGCCGGATTTTAGACAAGTCCGGTCAAGATAGACGATGCCACAATGTGTGGGGAGTAGGTCGCTTGTTGATGAGGGGAGCGATTGTCGTTGTTTCACGTTTGGATGGGTGGTTGACTTGCGATGTACTGTTGTTTGTTTTGGACCACGGCGGTACATAAATAGACGTAAACATACAATCGTGCTACGAGTGGCGTACGTCACGATAGCAGTCTCCACCAAGTGATGATGCAAACAATGTACATGACCCAAATAACTCCTATTTCGATTGTAGTGCTTGTGCAATTACACTGTGTACTTTGTACAGTATGACATTCGTTAGTCCTTTCACTGCATTTCACCAAACTATGCATATTGTCCATCGCAATGGTCTTTGTTCAATGAACACGTTTCAATACACACGTCAAATTGGAAAACGAACAACGTCACGATATGTCGTACACCACAAATCTGTATATAATGGTAGTCCATGTCTATCTTCATCTCGATGTATTTCCTGCCCCTCCTCCCCTGCAAACTCATCTCTCTCGAGCTCTTTGGATCCCCCAGACAGCTCTTTCGTCCCCTGCTTCCAAAACAAAATCGAACCCTTTCCACAGTCCCGCGTCCACCGCGAGTCCATTCACAATGTGTCTCTACTTTTGGATGTACCAGTATGCCGGGTGTGGCCACGCCGTGAAGGCCAGCATGCTCCCCCAGGACGTGTGGGCCGTCGCGGCCCATTGTCCGCACAAGATGCAAGTGCCGGACCCGGTCTGCGGCGAGGTGTCGTTCCAGCCGTGTCTGCTGTACACCTCGGCGGAGCTGTGCCCGCCGTGCGCAGCTGCCAAGGATACGGAGCCTGTCGAGGTGAAACAGGCAGAGGAAGCAGCTGCCGTCGAGGCCGACCAGGCTCGTGAAGCCAGAAGGTGACATCTCGTCTCCTTCACCGCCCTGTATGAACGTACCGCAAGCACCGCCGTGCATAGCCTCTGCACCGTTCCATCGTAGATGCGACGTAGCGACCATGGGTGCTCATTGCCGACCGGCCCATTGTAGATCGTGCCCTTTTCGAGAAGAAACTCTGTCACTTTGGGGTATTCTTGTTTCCATTTCCTCTTTCCATAACATAAAATAGCATCAAAACGCAACACGTTCCACCTGCCCATGTGAACAAGCATTCATGATGCACGTCTGAGTCGCATAAACGGAAGAAAGAAAACATATAATCTGTACATCTATCCATCCCCCACCCCTCCCATCTATGGCGTCGACGGCAGAATGAAATCCGGCCGGGCCGGCTGCAGGTAGTCGGGCGGCAGCGCGTCGTTGGGCGGCGCCTGCAGGTGCTCGGCCCACTGGCGCACGGCGTCGTAGTTTTTGCACGTGTGCGTGGTGTGGAAGTCGGGGAAGGCGGCCGGGGTGCCGGCGGCGTCGTAGTACCAGACCTGGCCCAGCACGCCCGTGTCGACGTTGCACATGAGCACCTGCCGCAGGATGTCGACGCAGTGGCTGACGTGCTTGGCGAGGATGGTGTCGTCGTTTTTGAAGGCGTGCATGCCCAGGCCCCGGTAGTAGTCGTAGTTGTACCAGAGGGACTGGCGCACCAGGTTGAGGCAGTGCAGGTGGTGCATGCCCTCGACGTTGACCACGTAGCCGCCGCCGTACTGGTCGGCCCGCTGCACGTGCGCGTCCGGGGACAGGCCGCTGCGCGGGCCGGCGGCGGCGGGGATCACGCCCGCGCGGTAGTCGACGCCCAGCGCGGCCCAGGCGGCGTCGACCTCCGGGGCGCCGGGGCGGCGGTAGACGCTCTCCTCCAGAAACGAGCCGTTGAACCGCACGGGCGCGTACTGGATGTGCACGTCGTCCAAGACAGGCGAGTACTGCGTGGTGTGGGCGGCGCACTGGGTGTCGAGGTGGCGCGGCCCGTACGCCGAAAAGCGGCCGGCGAGGGCCCCGATGACGAGCGCGGCGACGGCGGCGACGACGATCCAGGCTCGCTTCCAGCGGGCGGCGCCGGGCGACGTCGTTGCGGGATGCTCTTCAGAGAGACGCAGATGGCCTTCTTCTGACGACGTCTCGGACCCAATAAAGCGGGTGGTCTCGCCGGCATTGGCCTCGGCGTCGTCGTCGGAGTGGCGGATGGGACGGTAGTCGGAGGGCATTGTGGTGGAGGACGTGAGAGGTGAAGCGATGGAGATGAGGAGATGAGGAGAGGTGAAGATGGAAACAAAGTGAGGGAGAGTTGTAGAGATGAGAGGTGAGGTTGGAGGGAAGGAGGAAAGGGAGGGAAAGAGGGAAAGAGGGAAAGAGGGAGGAGAGAAGATCAGAACGAGAAGGAACGAGGAATGGAGGAAAGTAGACAAGGCAGACAGTAGGGACGTTGGAGTGTCAATGCCAATGACGTTGTGGGAAGTAGACTCGTTGGACTGCTCGATGTGAATACGAGTCGGGGAGGAGAGTCGGGGAGAGAAGAACGAGCAAATAGAAAGTAAAGGACTCGACGACAGGAAGAATAGAGGAAGAAAGACTCAGAACAGACTCATGGGTTTCTTGTTGGGCTTCGTTTCTTTATTTCTTTACTACAGAAACCGTCGTGTCGTCCGTTCTGTTCGGACAGTCGTCGGTCGTCTTGTTGCGTACATATGTCGATTTTTGCTTTCTTTGAGCTTGCCTCGTTGGCCTGTGTTGGTGGGAACTACGGGCCTGTAATGCCCTGTAATGTCCTGTAAGTAGCGCCTAAAATGGTGATAGTGCTGTCGTTGGTGCCAAAACGGGCCGACATAACAGACAACACAGGTACAGGTCAGATCAGCCGTGCAGCCCCGTGTCGGTGTCTTGGTCGTTCCTTAAGGCCTCGTCCCTTTTTTTCTTTTTTTCTTTTATTTCTTTTTTTACTTTTTCTCTGGCAGATTTATTTTTATACATGTAGCTCCCAGACACGGAGGGTGTGGGTGTAACTTGTGGATGTAACTTGTAAGACTTGTAAGCCCTGCAAGTGGGCATCGAACGCAGAATCGAAGCAGAAAGCGGGACGCGGAGAGACGAAACGGGACGCCGAGGTGTGGGTGCAGTTGTCTCTGTTGGTGCGGAGGCCTGGTGTCGATCGTAGCTGCGCCTTTGTTGTGCCGCCCATTGGCGCTCCATCTCGCCAAATACGAAATGCCAACAAGATCGCAGGATCGGTTGGTTGCAGAACGAGGCTCAGAGGCTGTTCCGGCTGGGGTCTGGTGTGGTGTGCTGCAGCACTGTGTTGGGGTGCTGTGCCGTGCTTCCATACTGGTTGCCGTGCTTGGCCTCAGCTTACATGCATTGTGTGACGGATCCTCACCACGTCCTCTGGCGATATTTACAGCCTTTCTTGGCTCCATCGCCGGTCCAATTGCCGGTTTGCTTTTAGCCTTTTGTGGAGTCGAAGGAAGCTTGCCTGCAGCTGAAGTTGCAGCCGTAGCTGTAGTAAAGCGGCCAACACGCATCCTCGCCATCCTCTCTTTGCGATACGGCACCAGACATCAGCCATCAGCTCACCGTGATGCATCGTCCATCGTCGTTCCTTGATTTATGTCTCGGCTGCGGAATACGAGTTGCGGGGTCGATTTGCAAGACATGGGCCAGATGGAGTCTTTGTGTGTCTGCATTTGTATCGTGTCGTTTGTCTCTTGCCAGTTGTCTTTTGTCAGCTGTCTCTCGTCAGCTGAGAGGATACAACGGAGGACATAAAAAAAATACGAAGACGTAAAAGGAATACAAACAAGGTGGCGGTCGAATTGATCTTGAACAAAAGGAGCAAAAAGGCATCACGAACCACGATCACGGGTTGTGCACGGATGGCAATGTATCGTACGGCATGCTGTACACCGTCCACAATACGAGGCGGAACGACTGCCAAGAGTTCTACGAGTACCAAAGCCCAGAAAGCACAAAAAGCACGAACATATAATCCGACAGGTGGCCACAGACACGCAGACGGTCGAGTGTCGATCGCGTGGCGTAAGGCGTGAGAAGGAGCCTGCAAGACGCGGACGACGTGAGAGGGAGCATCGACAAATCCAACGGAGGTGAACCTGGGCTCTGTTCTGTGTGTAGTTGACTATTAGACAATATGTCGCCATTTTCGACGGATTCGACATGGCATCACTTCAATGGACACTCGTCCTCGACATAGACAAGGTCAAACGGTTATGAAGAAGAAGAATATCCAACGACAACACAAGCCAACCGTCAAGACCATCTCCAACAAACGTCATTGCTTGGCATGCTTTTTCTACATTCGGCATATTGGTCATGGAATTCCACAAAATAAACATCAATGGTAATACGAGCTGGACGGCCTCGGTAAGCGGGAGACGGCTTGGACGGCGAGCGGCTTACGGCCTGTATGGCCTACGACCCGCTAATGTTCCTCTGTTGAACAGCACACCGCGAGTTTCCCCGGTTTTCCTGTCTGGCCGTCGCACGCAAGACGATCGACACCTCGTATTGAACTTCTCCGCATCGCGCTGTATTGAGGGCATGACCTCCTGTAGCGCCCGCTGCGGGGCAGGGCTGAGTCCGAGTGGAGAGGCCTGGACGACCTATTACGGAATGTCCAGTGCACGTCTCTTCCTCATGTCGTAATTGCTCTCTTCCTGTCGAAGAACTTTCTTCCATTTGTTCTTTATTTCCTCATTGAGCCCGACGCGGCCCGCCCGGCGCTCTGCCATGGCCGTGTATTTCTTTTCTTTGAGTTCTGTTTTGGCAAGTCTCCTGCTCCACCGACTGCTTTCCTTCGACCGCCTTTTTTTTAAAAAATAAAAAAAGAAATCTCTTGGCAGTCGACGCCTCTGCCTCGATTTGCCGTATTCTCCAAGATGATCGGCAAGAAAGGACGTCAGTTGAACAGCACCCTGCATGGCCATCTCGTATTGACGAGGAGACGGAGTAAAACATAATCAAAAAGGAGAGGGAGCGAGACAGAGAGAACGAATAAAGCAAAGAAGAACAAACGAAAAGAAGAGGGCTCGACTCCACAACGAAGCCACGAGACAGTCGCAAGGTACGTGTGGCGGTCGGACAGCTGGACGTTGCATGCACAATTCCTGCTTTGCCGTTCTACCACGGCTGCTCGTGTTGGCCGCTTCAGCGTCGATTCTTACATCGGCCATCACCTTCAAACGTCGGACTGCGGCCTAGCTCTTCACCCGTGACGCCGTCTTTCTCTGTGTAGTGACGGCCCATTTTACGTCTCCCGACCTTTGTCCCTCTCTTTCACTGGAGAGGACAATGCCCTAACCAACCTCGACTCGACCTCGACAACCGATCAACAGACCGGCAACACTACACACCAACAACAACGTCACTCTCCACCATACAAGGCATGTTCCATTTCACTTGACTCTCGTATCCCTTCACGCTCCAGCGCAGACGCCACTTTGATTCCTCCTGGCGCACCCACCGTCCCCCGGTCGCGGTCTGCGGAACGTTATCGTACACGGTGTCAGGCGGCTGGGGCCATGATGACAGGACCACGAGACGGACCACGAGAATATACACAGCGCACCAGCACGCAACACATGTAGCAAACACAGTAATGGTAAAATGGGCACTCGTGCTGTGCTTCAACAATCGTGCCTTGCTGCAGGACCCTACTATACAACCGTACGGCCACAAAAGATGAGCAGGCAGATCCTGTGACCTTACTGCCGACGACAATATCAGACCAACAACCAAGATGACAATAGACAAAGGGCCGCGTCGCCGCCAACAACCAATAGCTGGAAACCGAAACCACCAACACCTACAGGAACCTCAATTCTACTGATCCATGTGTGCAACGCAACATTACAGCACCCGGAAGACGACGAAACGTGCCAGTAGGACCCGGGCCAAAGAAGACGGAAGGCCGCAAATGAAACAGGTCAACAGCGCGAGGCCGTTGCCTCTCTCTCCTCGGACATACACTCCTTGTGGGTTAACAATTTCGCTTTGACTCTGTGCCTTGTACTCCCATCTCGGACCAGCTCGACATTGTCCTGCACGGGTGCTATTCTCGTTGCCCCCGGCAAACAATAAGCTTCGTCCCGGCAGGGTCTGTCGAGTGTGTGTCTCGTGCATGCTGTGTACCCTTTTGATCCTAGTTTGGCAAGCCGCGGTCCTGTTCGCGACGCCCAGTTCTGTTTTTGGAAGAACATTGACCGACCAAAGACTCGAGGGGGGGTACAGTGGGAGGGTGTGCAAAGAGGGACCAGCCGGATGTAAGATGCGTTTGCGTGTCGTTCCCTCGACCACTCTTTCTTGGCGTTGGATCCATTCTCTTCTTTCTCTTCTTTCTCCTCGTTTGCTCTCCGGCCCAGTCGATGTTGTCATCCTCCGTCGACTGCGTTGGCCGTGTTCTTGTCAGTCTAGGGTCACATAGTGCTGAAGCCGTCCTCGCCTTCTCGTTCCGTCCAAGGCAACTCCGCCTCCTCACGCTCTCTCATCCTCACTCGTCTCTCTTGTCTCTCTTCTTGTCTCTCTTCTTGTCTCTCTTCTTGTCTCTCTTCTTGTCTCTCTTCTTGTCTCTCTTCTTGTCTCTCTTCCCTCTTCCCTCTTCGCTCTTCCCTCTTCGCTCTTCCCTCTTCGCTCTTCCCTCTTCCCTCACTCCACACCTCGCCTCTCGCCTCCCGCCTCTCCTCTCGTATCCCTCACCCATATAAACCCGTCTGCCCCAGCCTTCCCCCTCCATCTTCTCTCATATCAACCAAGATCCCATCTCCCATCTTCCATTTCTCGCCCCTCATATCTCCAAGTTCATCACCCTCTACTCACCCCCCGCATCACAATGAAGGCTGCCGTCCTCCTCTCCGCCGCCGTGCTCGCGGCCCCCTCTCTGGCCGCTCCTGCTGCCGCTCCTGCTCCCGCTGCAGGTGCCCCCGCTGCTGACGCCGTTGCCGCCCGTGGTGATGGCTATGCCAGCTACGGCGACTACCCCCCGCCCAAGGACGGTTATGCTTCGTATGGTGATTATCCTCCTCCCAAGGACGGCTACGGCAGCTACGGCTCCTACAAGAAAGACAAGCGCGGCGAGAAGAAGGCCGCTGGCTATGCCACCTACGGCGACTATCCCCCGCCCAAGGACGGTTATGCTTCGTATGGTGATTATCCTCCTCCCAAGGACGGCTATGGCAGCTACGGTTCCTACAAGAAGGAGAAGCGCGGCGAGAAGCAGGCCGACGGTTACGCCAGCTACGGCGACTACCCGCCCCCCAAGGACGGCTACGCCAGCTACGGTGACTACAAGGGCGACGGGGCCCTCAAGGGCGACGGCAAGGACGAGGGCAACAAGGTCGACGGCTACGCCAGCTACGGCGACTACCCGCCACCCAAGGGCGGCTACGGCAGCTACGGTGCCTACAACAAGGAGAAGCGCGGCAACTATGCTTCCTATGGCGACTATCCTCCCGAGGGCAGCTATGCGAGCTACGGTGACTACCCTCCGCCCAAGGGCGGGTACGGGAGCTACGGCACGTACCGCCGGTGGGTGGCCAGCATCAAGAGCTTCTTTGCGTGAGATGTTGCCTTTTTGGTAACGGGGGACAATGAGTAAGAAGCAAAGACTGCTTTGGCAGACGACAAAACTACAAAAAAACACCGCCACGTCGACATAACGTTGGTTTTACATTGCTTTTCTTGGAGCACATTTGAACGACTCTCATTAACGACGAAATGGATGACGGGAAGGATTTATGCTCTATGGTTATGTCACGGCTTCGCTTTGCACTTTTTGTTTTGGAAGAAACAGTACATGGACGGATTCCTTTCACGTCACTCCTTGATAGTTTTAAATTTATACATTTTGGTTTTTGAATAAAGTAAAGAACTAGAAAACGAAAATCAATATGGAGAAAACAGCATACGTCCAACTCTGCGTCTAACTCTGCGTCTATGTCGTACTCTCCTTCGTTTCCCTCCCAAAACGGTGTAAGTGGAAAAGTGGAGACTATGGACCCATAATTTAGATAAGATAATGTTCTCCTTCCTTATCGGTTGTCGGACGCTGACTGGTCCACTCACTCTTGGGTCCACTTTTAAATTTTCAGAAATTCAGCAAAACTTGTCCATCGATCATCCACATTCAATGTTCATCACCGACCACCAACCATCACTGCCACAGTAACGACCACAACCACTGCCCATCCCGCAACACCCCCCGACACCCATAATGCATCTCATGTGCACCGTCGACGCCAGCGGCAAGCGTCTCTACACGCTCAAGAAGCTCACGGCCGAGGGCAAGGTCACCAAATCGGCCCATCCGGCGCGGTTTTCGCCAGACGACAAGTGGTCGCGCCAGCGGGTGACGCTGAAGCGGCGGTTTGGTCTGCTGAAGCTGGAGAAGTAGACTGCGAGCGATGCGAGCCGCCGAGTCGACGAGTGGAGCGAGGTGACGATGATTCTTTCGACATGCCCTTGACGTTCCCTTGACACTCTTGGCGAGCGAAGCGAGACAACCACTTCATCGACCACCATTCTCTCGAGCGAAGCAACAACCAGAACATCCACCATCATCCCACCCGAAGAGCTTGTTCGGATGGTCATCGACGACACTCTTGTTGACGGACTCTTGTAGACGGACTCTTGTTGCCGGACTGTTGTCGGCGAACAAGTGAAGAGACAAAACAAGGTACGAAACGAAGGCCCGACAAGAGGACGGTCGCAAAGAGACGAGACGAGACGTACTAACAACAACAGTCGACTCTCGCTTCTACCCGACCGGAACGACGTCAACCGGACACCTCACAATTCGCGACGGAACAAGCAAGATGCGGCGGAAGTAAATGAGGGGCGATGCGAGGCAGAGGATGCTTGCACTTCTGAGCCGTGACTATTTTGGGCAATCTGGATGGCGTTTTATTTTGTATTTACATGTTACATTTACTCTACGTGATTTGCGGCGCTCTGGTTGTAATGCAAACGTTGTCTTGAACGTGCACTCTTGTGTGATAAAGCCATACATCATATTACTATCAAGAAAAACAGAAAAGAGCATGAAAGCCAAGTCCAAGTCTAAAAACGCCGCGTAACCCAAATGCTGTTCGTAACGTTTGTTCCACAAACGCAATCGCCTCGGCCCCCCACCTACTTCCGCTTCTTGGCGTTCACGTTGCGTCCGGCGCCCACGCGCATCTTGGCCTGGTACTCGGCATTGCGGAAGCCCGTCAGGATGTTGGGCAGGTAGTCCTCGTCCATCAGGTCGCGCACCCGGTGCCGCTTCTGCTCCTCGACGCGCCGCGTGTACTCCTGCTGGTCCTCGGACAGAATCAGGTCCCGTCCCCAGCCGTTGTGCCCGCCGCGGCCGCCCTGCGCCGCGGCCGAGAACTTGCCGCTCGCGCTGCCGTGCACGGGCTTGGGGACGCTGTAGACGTTGCCGCGCTTGTTGTACTGGAAGTTGCTCTTGAGGAACAGCTGGAACTGGCCGGTGGCGGCGTCGGTCGCGCAGCTCGTGCGCGTCAGCGTGGCCTGGCCGCACTGCGGGCAGAACTGCCGGTCCATCTGGCGCGTGACGGCGAAGCAGCCGTGGCAGCGCAGGACCCACGTCTTGACGCGCGTGATGCGGTCGAGCGCGGGCGACAAAAGGTTGAGGTTGATGCGCAGGGCGACGTTCTGCATGGCGTAGTCGGACGACAGCAGGGCGGCCTGGAGGCGGCGCTGGATGGGCTGGGTCGGCGCGCCGAGCTTGTCCTTGGCCTGGACCTTTTTGAGGTTGGACGGCGTGATCCACTCGCCGCCGTCGTCGGACGCAGCGTCGTCGTCCTCGTTCTCCTCGTTCTCCTCATTCTCCGCATTCTCCTGGTTCTCCTGTGTCTCCTCAGTCTCGGCTGTCTCGGTAGCTTCCGGCGTCTCAGGTGCGTCCGCCGCCTGGTCTATGGACAGCTCCGCCACCTTGGTGTGGAGATCCGTCTCGGGCGTCTGCGGCTCGGTCTCCGTCGTCTGCGGCTCGGTCTCCGTCGTCTTCTTCTCCTCTGTCTTCGCAGCAGCCCCTGCCTCGGCCTCGGCCGCGGTCGCCGCTGCTACCGCCGCGGGCGACTTCCCGTTCACGCCCTTCTGCGTCGGCGTCGACCGCAGCCGCCAGTCGCCCCCGTTGCGCTCGCACTCCACCTCGTACGTTAGCGCCAGCAGCTGCAGATCGGGCCGGCTCAGCACCTCCAGATCGCCCGTCTTGCGCGCAAAGTCGCTCACAAACTTGACGCTCGCCGGCTTGGGCGTGCGCAGCGTCAGGAACGGAAGCAGGGTCGTGGTGACGCGGGCGCGCGTGGCTGGGTCGCGGATTTCGTCCAGGACGGAGGGGATCGTCACGAGGCAGTCGGCCTGGGCGAGCAGGGTGCTGACGGACGGGTCATTCTTGATGAGGGGGCCGGCATCGAGGACGAGCGTGTGGATGGGTTTGCTGGCTGCGGCATCGTCGGGTGTTGAGGGCGTCGGAGTCGAAGTCGTCTTGTCGGCGGTCGTCGCAGAGGCATCGACGGGGGTCTCTGCCGGGGTCTGTGCAGGCACATCGGCCGGTGCGCTTTCGGACGGGGTCGCCATATTTGCCAAGATTCGGACAGCACGACCGAAAGTATGACAAGGGCTGGAAAAGACCGAAATTGGGTATCTGGTGATGTTGGTAATGCAAAGTCCAGAATGGGTGAATCGCGCCCGACGTAATTTTTTCTGGTGATAAGAAAATATTTAGTGGGGGACGGCCGGCGATAAGAATTGGAGACAATGGTCACCAACCGGCAGCTGGCAGCAGCTGGCATACAATATGTAAGAGAGTTCTGACCAATCAGATGTTGCGAAACGCCACTACCGACACTTTACACATGCAAACGCATCACGGCCACCATTGCCAAAGGTTATGTTCTAGAAAGACGAAGTGTTTCTCTTTTTGAAATATTTTGCTAGACTCTAGCCCGAATTTGTCTTTGAGGACACATTGAAAATTGACAGTGGTGGTACTATCGCCAACGTTTGCTAAGAAACGATCCCCGAACAACATGAATCATCACAGTCTCGTCCATGATGTTGACAGGCGTCTTTAGCATCAAAAGAGTGTTGTACAGGCATCACGGAGTACATTATCTCCATGTTGTTGTCTAAATATGTCGGGAAGCACAGAATATTGAGTCGCACCAAAACATGAACAGCTCCACCTCATCAAGCTGTCCTGTGTCTTGTCTCACATCCACGTATCACAACGAGGACGACCCCTGCTACCTGATGCATCTCTTTTCACTCAGCAATCGATTTGTTCATCTCCAGCCCCAGTAGGATGGTCAACAGGGTCGACGTCGCACAAGCGTGGAGATGTGTGGACGGCGCCCCCTTTCTTCCCCATGTCTCCTGGATGACACAGAAGCCCCAGCTACTTTGCAGAATTTCCTCTTTGGGGCTTGTTGGGTGTTTGTGTATCCGTCTCTCCGTAGGACAGACATGATTTTGCAATACGAGCTGGATGCAGCGTCCCAGAGTAGCGGTCAGCCTGGATGGGCAGCTTGCAAACAGACAGGGCAAAGAAAGGCAAACGAACGGCGCAACCTCATTCTGTCGCACGGCGATTCCCAAGATGATTTGCTGTCAAGGACAGGGCGTTTGGATTGTCCTCTCGAACTGAGTGTGCCGTCGTACAAGAGAGAGAAATGAAGGACACCTGATGACCGGTGGAGGAGGAGGAGGGGGAGGTCATAAAAACGAGGGCGCCTGCTTGCCATCGACGTTTTTTTTATGAACTGCTCTGGCATCCAACTTGTGATCATCGCAGACAGACACAATGATGGACAACTGCCTCCAAGCCTCCGCGTCGTGGGACGATGTCTTTGCCGCGACCATGACGACAATGTACCGTCGGCCCGTTTGCCTTGACAGCTGTGCCGGAGGCAAGAAAGACAACAATGATACGAGGGATGCCAGTGTGGAGTGAGTTTGCGGCATGGAGAACAAGACGGCGAAACTGGTGCTGGATACTAATGGTCGCAGCTACGATGGCCATTGGTCACACGACTATGGCGGCCAGACGTCATGGCAAAGCCAGCCAAGCTGCCAATCGAGCACAAGCAGATCGGTCGACGATGACACCGACACTGCGCACACGTTCTCTCGATCAAAAGGAGTTGCGTGGCCGCCCACCAGTCACCGAAACCACACGCTCCAAGCAGTACGGCGGCAGGCCCAGCTGGTCCTCGCGGGATGCCACAAACATATGCGCAGGACACAGACAAGGCTGCGCTGGCATTGTGCGGAGGATAGCAGAGCTGACTGCAAAGTACGATGAAGTATGTGGTACGATAGACATCGAGATGGCAGCGGGCGATCGAGGGGCGATCGAGCAGTTTTATGTATACTTTTATGCAGCAAATGGAGGTCCCATCGCATCGCTTACCGTTGTCCTTGAACGTATATATTGCATCATGTGTACGGAGTAGAAGCGCACGTCTCTTATCCGTTGTTGGCTTGTTTCCCTTTCCTTACCCGGGAAAATGGGGAGATGGACACGCCTCCGACATTGGGAAGCCCATAGTCCCAGGCGTCAAAACCGGGACGCGATAGTTGGCGGCGGCCGGAGAGATGATAGATACCTTCTGTCGCCATTTAGCCGAATCAATTGACGGTATGCTAGTCACGGCAAAAAGGACCAATCGAACCGGGACTTGGAAGACGGGATGCCACGCGGAATAGACTGCGGGCGGGACGGTTGGATGAAGTGTATGGGCGATGAATTGATAGAAGAAGGGGAGAAGAAGAAGAAGAAGATCTGTTCGGCATATCTGGGAATGCTCGTCATTCGTGGTTTCTATCCATCGCTACAAAGTATGTCGGAATTGCTCGGCGGTCTTGGGTGGTAGCTTTGGACGTCTAATTTGCGACCGGGCTAGGGGGGAAAGTGCAATCTTACATGGGAAATAAGACGACATCTGACGATAGCAATATCGTCGGCGAATTGCACCCACGTGGAAGAGGGGCAAACCAGTTTAATTGTCGTTACAGGCGAGGAAATGAGTGCCGTGGCATTGTGTCTCCGTTGGAGGAAATGGGGTTCAGGGTCTGCGACGACTCCGTCATAACAGTTGGTGACAACATGGGCGACGACATCGTGACTGCGTCAGTCAATTAAACGGAGAAATGCGACATGCGGTGTCGCATCTACCGCGGTCGCCATTTGTTGTCGATGAATCTTTGTTGGTGTATTTTGCATTCAATTCTTTTTTTCCTGTGCAACACTTTCGTTGAAATTGAGCGCGGAATGCGTTGCAATGTTGGACCGTGTCGATCACATTCTTCTTTGATCTGCTGCGAATATGCGAACGACAGCCGAGACCATTTTCCCCCAAGAAAATGCCGTGTGATCAACGAGGGAGAGAGAGAGCGTCGTTTCCAATTACTGAAATGCCCGGCAATTGTGTCGTACAGAGCAGAAGCGATCTTGAGCATCACCCGTGATCATTTCTGTCGCTGCATAAATGATCGCTGACCTCTGAGAGAAACATTGTTTCGATGGCTTGCACTCTAAAGAAACTCATAATGGGGGGATCGTACGCTTGTCAATCTTGTCTCCAGTCTTCCCTCTTTCCACATTCCTACTCCGTAGTACTCATTACTCCGTACTCTCGATAAGGGATGGCGCAAGGCGAGACATGCAACGGAGAGAGTCCTCTGATGATCCGAGGATTCAAAGACAGGCTCGTCTCTATGGCTACCAACGGCCATTCTGTCGTCTTGTCAGAGCGTTGGCTATTGGTGCAGACGGTTCGCTGTATGTAATTACTCCGTACGTTTCACAGTCTTCAAAAAGACCTGTCGCACGCGTCAATTCGTTGATGCCAGCCAGGGATGCCATTGACGGCCATCGTTGACGGCCATCGTCGACGTGCGGAGTACGTCGTACGTCGTATGCCGTAGGCCTGGTGGTGGCTGGGTGTTCTCGCTGGTTCTTGTATTTTGGTCTTTGCCACAAACCGTTAATTTTGGCACTTCCTCCAGAACCATTATTTTTGTTCTGCCTGTGCCCATCTAATCTGTCCTCGCTTTCGGCCCCCGATTTCCTGCTTCTAAGACTAAACAGCAAGCTGACGGACCCATGTTTGTGTCCAACATACAGGCTGTTCAGGCTTGTGTATATGCCATATGTATATTGTATTTTTGGGACAGTCGTTTTGTTTGTACGATGTACGTTCGCAGCCTCCGATCAATAGGTCTGGACCGCCCAAGAGCACACACGAGGCGGGGGGGATGTGGGCTGTGCCTGGCTTATACCTGACTTTATGCCTTGTTTTCGGCTGCGTTTCCTGTTTTTTGGATGCAGCCTTTCTCCATTTTTTGTGGTCTGGTGGGCCGTCTCTCTTTATTTGGAGACAACTACACGTTTTGTTAGGACGCCGCGGATACGGAAACCAAGATCGAAAATCGAGTGAAAGTTGTTGATTTTTTTCTCCTGCATTAGTGTCGGGTCAGTCGTGGGCGTGCCGGCAAGCAGAGGCAAGGTTGCGCGTTCCCGTGTATGCTGTTGGAGTTAAGTGCTGTTGTTGTAGGGAGGAAAGGGAGTGTTGGTCTGCCCCGTCGTACCGAGCACAGATGGCCTGTTTCGAAGCGAGGCCAATAATAGAAACGTTTCATCTGTAGAGGTGTGGCTGTTGGTCTAGTCGTAGTCATAGTCATAATCACGATAAAATAACAAGCACACGTTTCGTTAAACAAAATTTTTGATATAAAAAAAGCAAGACAAAAACGGATGGATATAATGCCCCTATCAGATGGCCCGCTAAATCTTTGTTTTTGTCGTTTCCTGGTGCAAACAAAATTGAAGGTGATAGAATGTCCAAGAAAGGCAAGAAATAATAGGATAGCGGTGGTGTGTCACATCGTCGGCTGAACGAAAGTTTAGAAGTGAAAACAGAAAAGTGTGCACAAAATTTGCAAAAGAAAGTTGAATAGTGTAAAACCTCCCAATACAAAGCCATAAAAAAATCAAAATAGATAAAAGGTCAAAAGATGAACCCCCGTATATAAAGTCGTTGAAAAAAAAAAAGGAAAAAAGGAGACAAAGGAGAAAATGGAAAAGACAACGGCAAAGCCTTGCAGGCGAAGTCGTTGCTTACCAGGTGGCAACCAGCGAGACAGCGCCAGGGGCCAGGTTGCCACCAATACCGTCCAGAGCCTCGTCGCCGGGCAGGTAGGCATTGGTGCCGCCGCCGCCGGCGTTGAGGGTCGAGCAGGTGGCGCCGTCAGCAGTGCAGGCCTTGAGGGCGCCAAAGGGACCGCCGGCGGAACCGGCGACGAGAGCGGAGGCGTCAAAGCCGGACCAGCCGTTGTTGGCCGAGTCGCCAAAGTCGAACTCGAGCCAGGGGCAGAGGAACTCGCCGACAGAGGTCAGGGACACGGAGCCCTCCTGGCAGCACATGCCGCCCTGGGTGTTGGTGTCGAAGACGACGTGCTGCGAGGCGCCAGCGGGGATGGTGAAGGTCAGGGCCTGGTTGTTGTTGAAGAAGCCGTTGATGCCGCCGTCGGCGCCAATCTTGTTCCAGACCTGGCACTGCATGGTGGAGCTGGCGCTGTTGACGGCCTTGACGACGTAGGTGTACTTGTCGGCAATGTTGGACTGGACCAGCTTCACGTTGGAGCCGTAGCCGTTGCAGCCGGTGTTGCCGGCGTAGGCGATCTGGGCGGTGGTGGCGCGCTTCTTGGTCTTGCGGGAGCTGGCGCAGGAGGCGAAGGCTTCGTAGGTCGAGATGCCGCTGCCGGAGGCGCCCGAGGACGAGTCGGAGGACGACGGTGCCGACGAAGCGGCGGGCGAGGCAGCCGCGGACGGCGAGGCAGCGGCCTTGGCCGCGTTGGAGGCCTTGGTGCTGGGCGTGGCGGCAGCAGCAGGGGTCGACGTGGTGGTCGGGGTGTTGACGACGGCGGCGGCATCGGTGGGCTTGTGAGCGGCCTTGAAGGGCGAGCCGCCCTGGGTCCAGGAGACGACCTTGCCGTCAATGGTGGCGGTGACGAGGACGTCACGCTTCTCGGCCTGGTGCTGCTCGTGGACGGCGCGGTGCAGGTGGGCGTGGCCCGACGGGTGGCCGGAGACGCCGACGGCGGCGAGGATGAGGGCGGTTGTGAAGCGCATTGTGTCGATGTGCTTGCGTGTGCTTATGTGCTTATGTGGTTAAATCTCAATGTAAGGATCGTGTTGGGTTGTCGTAACAGTCGTGTTCTTTGCAAGAGTTTTGTGTTGATGGTGTCTGCTTTCGGTATCCAAGTTTGCCAGAACTGGTGATTGCTATCTTGTCGCGATATATGGTATATGCGTCGATTGTCAAGGAGAGTGGGTGTCTGGAAAGAGCTGGCTTTCCAAGAGAGCGTTGGTGCTGTAGAAAACACAAAAAAGGAGTGTGGTCGTTTGCTGAAAGCAACGAAAAGGAACGAACTTCGCGATGGAAGGAAAGATTGGGATTGAAAACGAAATGAACGCGTGCACGGAGTATTTCCAGACAAGGGGAAAGAAGGGAGGACAAGACAGGGCCCAGGGGGTGGGTGGTGGGAGGTGAGGTCTTTTAAGGAGACGTAAGGAGTGGACGGACAGCCGAAGAAGAGGCGGCGAACCAAAAAAGAACAAGCGACGGTGAGGCGTGAAGAAAGAAAGAGAAGAGAAAGGAGGAAGAGAAGAGGCAGAAAGAAGGGCGAAATGGGCGAAAGGGCAGAAGGGCGAAAGAGGAGACACGGCCAGGTACAAACAAGGAAGGGGGTGTGGGCGGCGCCAGGGGACAACGAAAGGGCCAGGGGGGACTTGCGGTGCTTGGGTGCGACTGCCCTTCTCGTAGTGCAGCGAGATTGCAGGAAATTGTGGGTCCGAGGCCGATGCGGGTTGGCGGACCAGGACCAGAAGGCAAGAGCGACCGAAGAGAACCAGAGGACATTTTCCTGGCTCCATCTTTTCTGCGCCTGCCGGACCACTCTTTTCTGGGTCGCTTTTGGGCCAGGCCCTCAGGCCCTCAGGTCGTTCTTACCTTTTGGTCTGGCCCTAGCAGGGGGGGTCCCCGGTGGCAGGTGGAAAGAGCCAGGCCAAGAGAACAGGCCAAGAGCGCCAGGACCGAAGTACGACGTAAATTCTAGGCGGCAGACAAACACAGGCGACGAGAGAATGGCTGGCACGCCAGGCGATACAGAAGCCCGTATTTACACGCTACGACGGGCATGTGTACACGTAAGGTCGTTTGTTATGGGTTGGGACTGGCATGTGTTGGGTGGGGGATACGAGGAAAGAAGCACCCAGGGGCGACACAATACAGGAGAGAAGAAGTCACGAGGAAGGAACAGACATTGACAAAAAGGGAAGGCAAGAGGACAAGTGTAAAAGTACACCGAAGGCCAGGCACTGCAAGCGCACGCTGCTGCACCGCACGGCGCTACCTCGTGTGGACGTTCTATGGAGACGGGCGACAAGTATCTTACGTGTGTATTTGGCACCGAGTTGTATGGTGGCTTTGTCTTGCTCCATCCACTGCCGTGCATGGGCCACGTCGGCCGCTGCGCACAGCGCTGTGTTGTGCTTTGTGCGTTGTGCGTTGTTTTGTGCAGTGGTCGTGGCCCATTGTGCATTTGGTGAATGGGAAAGAAAGAGGGAAAGTGCGAACCGGACGAACAGGGGCCACGGCGATGCAGGAACAACAACAGAAGTGGGCCACACCTTTCAGGGGCAGCAGCCAATGGTTGCGCGCAGCGTCGGTTTCGTGGCGTCGTTTTGAAAAGCAGACAGACGAGCCAGAGAAAACAGACGGAAAAGCGGGTAAAATTCAGGGTCCGTCCAATCACGTTCTTCTGCTCATCCCGAAAAGACGGCGTGTCATTTCACGCCAAATTGGGGCGACACTGGGAGGGGGATCAGCAGGGTTGACGAACAGAATTTTCAGTGCTGTTCGGCGTACGACAGTACTGTTAGCGGCTCTCGATGGCGGCTTCCCAACAGTCACAGGCTTGTGCCTGGAAACATCAAGCCAAAATGCCCTAACACCGAAGCCAGAACGGCGCCAAACAACGGTCAGCGGTCAACAACACACCACCATGGCACCACTGTTTTCGCGGGCAAATGGTTCGACAAACGACAGCCAGCCCCAACGCGGCAAAGCCTGGCAGAGCTAACGGGGCCTAAGAGTGCCTGGCAGCGTCATCTCGCCCGCTGGAAGCTGCGCTACAGTCTCGCTGTTCGCGGCGAACCATTGCGTGTCTACCGCCTCCCAAAACGGGCAAGAGCGTCGTCAACGTTGTGGCGCTGGCCGCTGAGGCTTTCACGCAGAAAGGTGGCCGGCATCACCAACACTTGTCCCGGTCTTTGTGCCTGACCGTCAAGAAAGTGGATTCGTGGCCACGCAATCGAGCCGAAAGACACCAAGGAGACTAGCAAAGGTCCGCTGTACGGACTAATAGTTGTACTTGGGCGCCATTTTCCACGTCCACGACGACACTGCCGGGCCAGCGTTGCATTCTGGTAGCCGGCAAATCCTGCTACGACGTCGGGTCTGTAGTCTGTTGCACTGTCTCACATTGTGCATTAGCAGTCGTGCAGTCGTGCCACTGTGCTCTGAGACCCGACTGGATGTTGCTCGTCACTCGGTTCCTGCCGGTTGACGTGGCCGTGCATCCACTGCCGTGTCAGTGACAGGGAGAGCGAGGGTCATAAAGACGAAAAGCAAGACAAGTCCATGGCATCCCGCTGTGCACCACAAAAAACGCCAGGAACAACGCATCCCGTCGACGGCTGGTCTGCTGTCACTCTTTGTTACACTTGTCTCTTTGTCTTTGTCTCTTTGTCTCTTTGTGTCTTTGTCACCATGTATCTTTTGTTTCTCCACACGCCGTTCTCGCGCCGTCTGTCTCCCTCGTCCTCTCTCTTTGTAGGCTGCACCTGTTTGTCCATTTTCACGTAGTGTTGTAGTGAGCGTCCTCGCAGTTGGAACTGCTTTGACTTCCGCAAGCCAGATGTTGATATTCTGGTGTTTGCTCTTTGTCCAAGTTGGTGTCAAGCCTATTGGATGGCCGTTGAGGCACATCTTTTATCCCTTTTTTTTACTTAGTTCCTCTGGCCTTGTTGTTGTTTCGTTTCATTCTATTTTTACTGTTTCTTTGTATGGGTTTTTTCTTCTCCTTTTTTGTCCTTTATGTTCAGCCTCAGCTTCTCCTGCGTTGTTTTGTTTCATCCGTCGTGCGCATGCTCATTGTGTTCGTGTATTCCTTTTGTGTTCTTTTAAGCCCCCAAGTTCCAGGGTCCCACCCCCCACCCACGCTGCCCCAAGCCGCCCGCTGCCGCGCGCCAGCAAAAAAAGAACAAAGCCGGCCGCCTGACGGCCGTCTCACCATAATCCACTTCGCTCAACCTCACCCAATGGCTTCCCAAACGTCGACCGCACAAAACCCACCCACCCATCTGTCCGTTAGCACAAACGTCGGTTCAGGAACAGAAAGCAAAGAACAAAGAACAGCGCAACGGAATCCACTTGAGTCGGCTTTTGCGCCAGGACGGCCAAAACTAGGCCACAGGACTATTACATATGACCGCACAAGACCAGGAACCGAGTCGCAAAAGATCCAATGAAAATGTTCAGATGTTTTGGTTCTGCAACAAAACCTAGGCTCTCGCTTTAGTCCTTTGGGCCATTTTGGCCGTTTGGCCGTTTGGCCGTTTGGCCGTTTGAGCCACCACGAGACCATGCAGCGGCCTTTGGCCAGGTACATTGATGAGATACTGCCTCACAGTGAGACGGGCGGGAAAGACGGGAACAGGACATATCCACAAGACACTGCGTCGAGTACATTGTTCGCCGACGTGGAGTGAGGGATTTTGGTCTCACCCAGTCGTCTACGTATACGGTTGTCTTCTTTTTCGTTTTGTGGTTTCCCTTGAGATCCCATTCGTCTGCAGTGTGCGTGGTGGCTGATTTTTATTTTTATTTTTTTTGTTCTTTTTCTCCCATGCATACCCTCCATGCAGGTATCTTGTTACTCCGTACATCCTTCCCTATTACTCACCCGTCCGTCGTTGGCAGCTTTGCGCCCTGTTATTCCGTGTATTGCCAACATCTCCCGTATCGGGCCTAGGCGCATGCATGCTCTTCCGCCGAAACACCAAAAAACTGACCAGAAAAAGAGCCACGAGCAATATCCACATGGCCAAGTAACACTTCTGGAAGCCCACCCCGGTCTTGCCACCGAGGTTCCACTGCACCACCGTCCAGCTTCCGGCACCATTTGCAGGTTCCACTTTACAAGTTGTCTCTTCCAGTCTTCCCAGCTGCCGGAACTTGGGCCGCACTGCAACATACAATAGGCAACGTATTATCCCATATTGACATGCCGTGTACGGCACACATTGTATCGAGACAATCCGTTTTGGCAACCAGACAAGGTTTCGGTCGATGTCAAGATTCAGAGTTTTCAAATCCTGCTTTTGGCGTACTGGCTCCCGGGTGTCCTCCGAACATTCTCCCGAGACATATTGAGGAATTGTTTTCCTGTTGCCTGCCGTACACTGTCAATCCGTTGTGCACTT
This sequence comes from Sporothrix globosa, assembly GCA_001630435.1. Lineage (NCBI taxonomy): Eukaryota > Fungi > Ascomycota > Sordariomycetes > Ophiostomatales > Ophiostomataceae > Sporothrix > Sporothrix globosa. The sequence continues at coordinate 337,826 of LVYW01000006.1, forward strand.
TTTTTTTGTCTTGCTTGCCAAACTGCTGCTTCCGACCAGCAGATCCTGTCTAACTTCCACTTACACGGCATCCCGTGCAGAGAACTTGCGTCCATTTCTGCCCTCCTCTCACTTTGTGTGTCGTTGCTCGACATCTTGCACCACGTTTCCCACTTTGTGTCCCCATTTTCCAGTTCCCTCCCCCCATGTTTCCCGCCCTTTCTTCCCGTCTGCAGTGGAGGAGTCCTGTCCATGCTGGGGCAAGTGCCACAATGTGTGACAGGACAAGCGGAGACTGTTCAACGCCATGCATCTCCGACCTTGTCTGCTTCTGACCCACGTCCCGCCTCACAATGCAAGCTAAACTAGTTTTTTCTCGCAGTCTTTTTCTTTTCTTTTTTGCAGCGCCCTGTCCACTGAATTTTTAAAGAGTTTTCGCGATACTGGGCTCTCACTTGCTGTCGTGTAGGTGTGTGGGGGCACGATGCGTCGCCAACGGGCCATGACTGACGTTGACGATTTGTCTTGACCCAGTCTTATGCGTCCCCGAAATCCACTGAAGAAGGAGAGAGGCTTTTTTCTGTTTGGTAGTTGAAAAAACAGTGCAAACAAGACCTGGCAACCAATGCGCCGTACTGTGTGCTTGACGGCTTCTCGTTGGCGGAACCGTTTTGTTCGTTCCAGTTCTGGCCCTTTTCTGCCTGCCCTCGGTGACTCTGGCAATGGAGACTCTCTCCGCTCTGCGAAGATCGGACGACGAACAGCGGCGGGATGGTGCACGGTTGTCCCGCCTGCAGGAGCCGGTCTGACACCAGGCATCAACGAGAGACGACATTGAGCATTGTATCGTACCTGCAGTCCTCCAGGTCCGGTCCAGGACCTGCATATGCCGTTCCTTCACAAAAGGCGAAAAGTTTCGAAGCGAAGAAAAAAAATACAGGTACAAAACGAAAACTCTGCAGGTCGGATGCCATGGCACATGCACTTTTCGGTCCGTGATCCTGGCACGGCGCATGGTAGTTGCAGTTGCATTTGCCTCTTTTTGGACTTGTATTCAGACTTACACTCATTTTGGCATCTGACTGGGACTCACTGACACGGACGGCACACAGTAGCCTGGCGCCGTCGAACAACGGTTTCCTGTACGTTTGCCGGGGTCCAGTGGACAGTAGAGGGCCTAGAGGTCGCCTGACAAATAGGCTCGTAGAGCTCGCAGACCCGGAGACGAACGGCATGACGACGGCAAATCCCATCCAACAGTGTTGCTCGTACACGCGTCCAAAAAACCACGAGGGAAATGAAACACGAGGAACTGCCCAGGCACGAAGAAAGTAACGAAAACCTAGAAGAGACACGACCACGGCAACTGCTAAGCGAACAACGGACGGACACACGACGGACGGACGACGGAGGGACGCCGGAGGAGGGGCAAACCCAGAGGGCCGGGAGCACAAACCACTGACGGTTAAAGAAAAAAAAATTAGCGTCCATTGCATGTTCTGCCCGGCCACCTGCTGCACCGGCAAAACGGGCGGCCGTCAGACGACCGTCATGTACCGTCGTAGATTTGTACCTGAAGAAAAAGGCGCCGGTGGGAGGCGAACGAAGGAAGAATATGCGGGAGACGGTTTCTACACAGCGGGAATAGGGAATAGCCATATCTAACCTCACCTAACGCCCACTATTAAAAAGGGCAAAACGGAACTTGCCATGCGGGGGCCCTTGAGCACATGCAAAAATGAAGCAAAAATACATTTTTACGAGAGGCACTGTGGTGAAAATTTCAAAAGGGGAAAACGGAAACATGCGACGTTCGGAAGAAGCAAAAAATAGAGAGTCCAGTCCAGCTGTGGTGCCGGCACGTGACAAATTATTTCGTGACGATCGCTTCTGTCACATGCTGGGAAAGAGACCGTCGACGATCGGGCCATTGAGGCGACGACCTGTCGCGAGACATTGAGAAGAGAAGGATGTTGTGCCGGTATCATTGTGTACAGGTTTTACACAAACGAACAAAACCGAAACAATTTTGGTCAGACTACGAAACAACAACAAAAAATTAAATTATTGAAATTAAATTAAATATTAAAAAAAAAAACGATCCAGGCAGGGATCGAACCTGCAATCTCTTGGTTCGTAGCCAAGCGCCTTGCCATTTGGCCACTGGACCTGTTTTGATTGGTGGGTAGGCTGGTTTTACAGTACATAAAAGAAAGGACCCATTGGTGGTACGAAAAAAAAGGGCGAGAAGACCACCAAACACTGCACAACACAGTGTCAACACAAGAATGCTTGTCCGGCGGCACTTGTCATAATAACGGCAGCGTTGAAGCATAGACACATTCACAATTGCTCGGCAGTTCGTACATGACCATTGAGTACAATCTATACTGATAACAAAACCGCTGCAAAAGAAATAGAGAAAGAAGCCAAGAAGCAGACACAACGATCCAGAACCAAAATCAAATCAGTACATTACACATTACGAGAATCAAGTCATCCTTCCATCACAGGCCACCCCCACCCCCTCCCCTAGGTGGCATCCTCTCGATGGTATGCACTTCAATCTGGAGTGCTGTCTGGAGGTGTTGGAAAGAGAGCGTCAGGCCGAGCTGGAAGGCCAGCAGTTGGCTCGTCTTGACACAGTTTTTAATCTGGCGGCCGTTGAGGTCGAGGGTCGCCAGGCGACGGTTGTCGGAGGGTGAGGATGTGGCTGGGCGCCGACTCTGTCGACTCTGTCGTGGCGGCCGCCTCCCCGTGTAAGACGTCACGACGGTAAATAATCAACATACTAGATAGGGAATACTACATAGCGTAATAAATAATTATTGTATTTAACAAGGAAGAGGATATAAAATAGAACAACTCATGCTTTTTATGAATGTTGTCTAATTTTGTTGGCAAGAAAAAAACAAGGAACACAAAAAAAAATCTATAAACGAAGACAAAATAACCGATACAGTTTGAAATAATTACTATAAAAAGGAAATAAAAGAGAATGTCTGACGACACTGGCTACCGACCTTTAGCGACATCTCCAATCTCAGTGGTGATGGTGATGATGCTTCCACTTCCATTCATCCCAAGAGTCGCCGTCGTCGCCGTCGTCGTCGTCATCGTCGTCATCGTCGCCGCCGTCATCCCTAAACGGATTGCCACTGTACGGCCCATCATCGTCCCCATCGTCATCGTCGCCATGACCCTCACCATGCTTATGGTGCCATGGGTGTTTCCACGGCGTCGGCGGTCCCCACGGATGCCACGGCGTCCAGGGCCGCCAAGGCTGTACGGGTGCGGGCCAGTGTGGCCATTTGGGCCAGGCAGGGACAACGGGGTTGGTGGGAGAGGCAGTCGGGGTCGGCTTGGTCACGGGCTCTGTTGTTGGCGTCGGTTTGGCAGACCGCGGCGTCGTCCAGATCGGCCATGGCCAATAGGGCGTTTTGGTGGGCCCGGGCGGATGGGTGATTGTTGTCGTCTTCTTGCTTGTTGGTGTGGGCTTGACTGTAGGGGGCTTTGTCTTTGTAGTCGTCGTCCGGAGTGTCGTCGGCGTTGTTGTTTTTGATGAAATAGAAGTTGTTGACGACGATATTGATGTTAACGATGTAGACGTTGATGTAGAAGTTGTTGATGACGTTGTTGATGTTGCCGATGTTGACGATGTCGATGATTTTGACGTTGATGATGTGGATGTCGAAGATGTCGATGATGACGTCGATGAGGATGTCGATGTTGACGTTGGTTTCTGGGAAGTTGAATTTTGTGCCGTTGTTGGAGATGTCGTCAGAGATGTCGTCAGAGATGTCGTCAGAGATGTCGTCAGAGATGTCGTCTGGGTTTCCGAACTTATGGTTGTTGAGCTTGTTTCAGTCGTCGTTATCTCCGTGGACGTCTCCTTCGTCGTCGCTGACTTGGTCGTCGTCAACGTCGTCGTGTTGGCCGTCGTCCATGTCGTCGTGTTGGCAGTCGGTACTGGCACGACTTGCGAAGTTGTATTTGTATAGATGGGCACCGGCAGTGTCGAGTTTGACGACAACGGCGGTTGCGTGGGACTGGCCGTGGACACGGGTGTCGTTGTATTAACCGGCGTTGTCGTATTCACAGGTACTGGCACTACCGTCCCTGTCGACTGTCCCGGTTCGTATACCCGGATCGAGTTCACCAGCCAGTACGTCTCGTTGAAGGCCTCCGGGTGGCTCGCCACAAAGGCCTCGCAGGTCGGGTACGCTGCACACGCCGCGTCGTTGTTCCATATGCCGTTCGCCTGGTTGATGCCGCAAAAGTCCGTGTTCAAAATCAACGTCAGGGTGTGGAAGTTGGCCGCCACGTCGCAACCGCCGTGGGCCTGCGAAAAGTCGGCCAGAGGCCGGCCCCAGGCGGACGCCAATGAAGGGTCTGGTGCACCCTGCAGCACATCCGCCGGAACACTCCCCCGCGGCCAGTGCCAGACCCGCAGCTGGTCCGCCTCGAGTAGTGCTGCATACACACCGCCACCGACGCGGTTGAAGGCGGTCCCGTACGTATTGGCCGCGGCCGGCGCCGTGATGCCGCAGCCGCCGTACGTTGATGCATTTCCATAGACCACCGTGCACGAATCGCGGCGGTCCACGCCCGTCTCGTCGGCCGACGCCCCGAATTCACACGTGCCGCCCGTGTGCAGCGACACCATGTTGGCCGCCTGGTGGTTGACGCCCTCGAGCAGATCGACCTCGCCGACGGGGTTCTCTTTGAAATTGTACGCCCAGAAGGCGGGCCAGACGCCGCACTGGCCCGCGGGCATGTGGGCAAAGTCGGCGACGAGGAGGCCGCGGGAGAAGGTAGCGCGGGACTCGAGGCGGACGGATGAGCGGCCGTGGCCGGCGGTGCTGGAGGTGGCGGCGACGATGGACGCGTTGGCCGCGTCCGAGGACGACACGTTGAGGACCGTCGTATGGTCGACCCCTAGGTAGAGCTGCTCGTTCCGCTTGCGCGCGGCAGAAAATGGTGCGCCCTGGGCGGCACTGCCGGCGACGACTTTGACCAGCCCAGCCGCAGTGGCCGTGTCCAGGCCGACATAGTTGACGAATCCGTGCGTGGGATCGCCTGTGCCCGGGTAGTCGGCAGCCGTGCGGAAGACGAAGCCGTCGGTCAAGTTGTGCGGGAGGTAGTTTTGGGTGAGGAGATAGGGCGAACTGTCGGCCGTGGTCAACCGAGGCAGGCCCGCGAGGACTGCCACGGCCACACGCAAGCCATGGTGAGAAATCATATTGACGAGCAGTCAAGAGGGCGGCGCCTCAAGGTTGACGATACGGTGAATACAAGCACATGGCAGGAGAGGATCCAAGACAGAAGAAGACGAAGAAAGAAGAGAAGAGGAGAAGAAGAGAAGAAAAGAAGACACAATATATAAAAGCCAGAAGACGTCCAAAGATCAGAAAGAGCTTGGAAGCGTCACATACCATCAGCCAATTCATCGCGTCACATCCTTCGCTGTGCACCACGTAAGTGTGTTGACGAATACTCGGCTGCCGACTCACACGTGTACGTAAACTCGGCGGGTTGATATTGGGATATTTGACGCGAACCTGATATTCTGGGAGACGAATAGATGAATTGAAAAATATCCAAAAACGGCCAAAATAGAATCCGGATGTTGGGGGCGCGGATCTTTTACCGTTGATTAACCAGGACGAGATGGGAGATCGCTTTGCCTTGGCACTGACGACGGTCCGCCGAACCTCATTGATGAATGATAAATGCTGGATGTGCTTAGTTGACGGCCTGTGTTGCTTGGAACTGTCTGCACTCTCGTTAGCATGCAATTGGCGATGAAAAGAGACCTGAATGACTTACACGGAGAGTCTGTTTCCGTAGTCTGGTATTTTCTTTCTTTCTTTTTTTTTTTTTTCGTCTTTTTCCTTTTTTTCGTTTCTTCTTTTCTTCGTTTCTGCATCTTCTTCTCTTCGCCTCTTATCAATCCCTTAACTCGGCCATTAAAAATCAACGTAGTTTCGTGCATCTCCCGTTATGAGGCGGCAAACAGCCTGAAATGCGCAGCCGCTTTTCGTGGCCCGGTTGGTTCCAAGCACCACGTCGGGATGCATCTCCGGTACTCGACTGGACAGTCGACCGTCCAAAGTCGACAATCGAGACTTGAAACGCGTACACCCAATGTGCTCGCCGTTGGTGCTCGCCTCTGGTCCGGCCGTGCCATCCAATATAACCATACGCCCATAGGAGCTTTTTGGGGTGTGCCTCACTCTCTACTTGACACGCCCAGTCTGCATGGGATCAAGTCAATCACACCAACCACAAAGACAAAATGGCAAAAAAGGCAATCCAAGTTTTGTAAGGACAAAAAAAAGGGGAAAGAATAACGCCAATCTTCCTAATCAAAAAAAATCCAATGTTTCATAACCAATAACAGTGACCAATGGCCCGTCTATGCCTGCCCCAAAAGTCTGCTTGGAAAAGCAAAATCAAGTAGCATGAATGTTTGCTGTCCGTTGCTTTCCACGCCGCTGTCAATCACCAGCTGCGTGCGCTGGGCAATCGCCCGTCACGACTTGCCCCCCACGCTACTCGTCCATTCCCACTGTCTCTCCCACGCCTCCCACGACCAAGTCGTCGTCCTACCCTTCTTTTCCCAACGTCTTGACGGTGCCCTTGACTCTCTTAACGAGACCGGATGGCCTGCTGCACACGAGGGTACACTTCCACCATGCGGTGGTACAGGTCATTGTGGCGCTCCTGGAGAACATTGGGATCCCAGCCCATGCCGACAAAAATGGTGTCCACGCCGCTGCTGATGGGCGTCGTGAAGATGTTGCAGACTTGCAGGCCCACCAGGAAGGCGTAGGCCAGAATGACGGGGGTGTAGCTGCCGTCGGCGTTGTAGGCCGGGTCGGTGACGCGCAAGAAGACGTAGGCCGAGAGGGCCGTCGCGTACGCCACAAAGGTGGCGCCCATGCTGAAGACGGGGCCGATCAGGCACTGGTTGACCAGCGCGTCAATGCCGCGGTCCTTGATCATCGTCCACGTGTTCTTGGCCGCCGCAAAGTACGACGAGCCGTACAGCGCAATGTGGCAGAAGGCGTAGCGGTTGACAAACTGGACGGCCCAGTCCAGGATGGCAATGAAGCAGCCCAGGATGCAGAAGAAGATGCTGGCCAGCGTGTCGCCCGAGCCGGCGGCCTGCTGCTGCGCCACCGAGCACAGCTGCCGCAAAAAGTTGATAATGGCCACAACCAGACTGCCGAGGCTGATGCTGCCGAAGCTGTACGTGAGCGCGCGGCGGGCGGCGCTGCGCGTGGCACCGCGCGGGAAGCTGGCGTCGTTCTGCGCAAAGTACCAGGAGCCGTAGATGCCCGCGACCGTCGCGTGGATCGTGTTTTTGATCCACTCGGTGATCCAGTAGGCCGCAAACGTGATGAACACCATCAGGCCAATCACCTTGGCCTGGCTGCACCCGCCGCCGCTCGCGTCGCACGTACTTCCCGGCTCGTACCTGACGTACACGGCCACCATCGTGATGGAGAACCAGACGCCGAACGCCGCCGCGACGAGACCGCCGATGAGCGAGACGATAAACACGTGGCCGTGGCGGCGCGCAACGTCTATGGACGCCTGGAGCATGACGACACTGAAGGGGATGCGCGGGATCCACGAGATGAAACAGATGATGGTGAAGACGACGAAGACGAGAAACACGATGCCGCCGGACCAGTACTTGTGGTAGAGCATGTAGATGGCGGTGGCGAGGCCGAGGCCGATGTTGAGGATGCCGGTGACCCAGATGAGCATCTTGGTCCAGGTGCGCGCGACGAACATGTACAGCAGGCTCAGAATCAGGGCCACGGCAATGCAGATGATGAGGCAGATGATGGTGTTGGTCGTCAGGCCGAACGTCGCGTCGCTGTCGTAGATGCCGTCGCCGGTGCCCGACCGGGTGGTGGCTGTGGAGCGCACATCAGCAATGCATGTCGATGGGGAGGGGGGGGGGGGCAGGTGATGGTCAGGATGGGCAACAACATACCGTAGCCGTGGAGGGCGATGCCAGACACGGCTGCAAAGCCAGCAACGACGGCAAGGAACTGTTCATGTTAGGTGAGCTCATGATACGGTGAATTTGTTGTTGTCACCCGCAATGCCGGCACGTACCAAGATACCCGCCCAGATGTCCCGGTACTTGGGTCCCTGGATCGCAAACACCTGGTCGTAGTCCTGCTTGCCGTCCATGTTCATGTTTTGCTGCGGCTGGCCGGGCACGGGCGGGGCAGCATCCTTATTCGGGCCCGGGTTGTTGTAGCCGTTGCCGGCTTCCAGGTCCTGGTTGTTGTAGTTGCCATTGTAGTTGCCGTTGTAGCCGCCATCGTGTTGTGCCTGGCCGCTGGCGGCGTTGTAGTAGGAGTTGGCCTCGCCTCCCGACATGGCGACAGTGGGAGTGGGAGGGGGTGGAGAGGAGAGCGATACGTTACGAGAGGGCGGTGCGCCGACGAATGGTATCAATAAAGAATGACCGCCTTCTCGAAAGGCAGGGTGGTATTGATGTGGATCGCGAACAGCTTTCAACGGAACATGGCGAGATGCAAGAAAAAATGGATGAAAAACAGAAGATGTAAAGAGACAAGAACAAAGCCAAGCGTTGGGGAAGGAGCAATGAAAGAAACAAAAACACGAGCTATGTTCCACTTCGGCAAGCCCACACAACAGAACGATAAAAGAGGAAAGAGAGACCGCCGACAGCTACTCTACGGACTACGGTGGTGCAGAGACAGACCAGCACGACGGCGTACTGGGCGTAGTTGCCTCTTGTGCCCGTCGTTGTGTTGTGGTGCCAGATTCTCCTGCCATCGGCAGTTTGCAGCCTGTCAGCTGCCAGGAGGGAAGGCACGTTCGTGCGCGAATCTGCACCCAGACCGGTGTAGGGAAAGGGGAAAAGGAAAGAGCAACAGAAGCTACGACGGAGCCGATGACTTCATCTGTTTCTCGATTTGGCGCAGATTGGGTGTATGGAGTACACAAAGGGAAGGTGTGGGTGGGGCATTTGGCCCCGTTTGGGCTCTCGGAACCTTCTTGGGCCACCTTGGGCCAGGTCTTGGTGCACTCTGGCGCACTCTGGCGCACTCTGGTGCAGTCTGGGTGCAGTCTTGGCTGGCTTTCAGCTCATCAGCTCAAGTGCCAGTCGCCGAAAAGTGCCCCACGCGCTAGGTTCGCAAGGTTTGCAGAGGCAAAAAAAGTGGATCGCTGGAAGAGATGCCGACCCATCTCTGATGGCCCGCCGATGCTCGATGCGATTGGAATTGCGATGGAATTGCGACCATTCCACGCTGTCGATGCAGCCCCCCCTGCCAACGTTTAGCCTTTTCTTACTAGAGTTTACGTTCGCAGCTTAATTTTACGTCGGTCTGGCTCCGTAGTTCAAATTTTCCTGGACGGATCAGCGAGTCCATCGCATTTCAAGGATGCAAACAGACAAGGGCTGACCGTACCATGGCCGCATGGCCGAGAGAAAAGCTCCGAAAGGCTGACGAGTGGGAGGAGGGAGAAAAGAGACGAAGAGACGAGCGGCTGATTCAAACAAAAGAGCCAAAGCCACAGTTGCGGAAGTTGTGTCGTAGCATAAATCAGCGGCCGTGCTTGTGGATTGTGGCTTGCGACAGGCATGAGTCGGTCCTGCGATGGAGAAAGCGCAGTAAACAGGGAAAAGGCAAGCGGAATGTCGATGAATACGGAGTAAAGAAAATGACAACAAATCTCCGACTTTTGTGGACAAGCACTAGTTTTGCTCGACTTGGTAAACACCCGTTTTTGTTGCTGAGCTAAGAGTCGGCTGTTTTGGTCTTTCTGGCGTGGTAGTGTGCCCATCCTTGTCTGACTGTCACCTTTCACTAGTAAATTTTATTCAAAATTGAATTGATGTTGTCGTCCACGATCGATCTTATATGCTCCTCTTTTCCTATCGTACTATGACATCGTATTATTTTGTATTCGTCGTAAGACGCCTCGACTTCCAGTCCTAACTCCATAACTATTACAAAACGTAATCCCAAGTAAATCCAAAGAAAATCCAATGGCTGGCTAGGTGTCCTCCGAAAATGCTCGTCTAAATCCCCAGTAAACCCAAGTTGTGCATGTATATCCCATCCAAATCGCAATCTATCGCAAGCAGTGCAGAATCAAAAAAAAAAAAAAACAGAGAAAACAAAAGGAAATACGAGACAGTGTCCCGCAGGGTCGTTACGCCGTCACCGCTGTCATGTGTGGCGCACCCAGGTGCGGCTCGATCTCGGTCTCCATGGCCTGCTCGCTTTCGTCAATGGCCGAGGCGGTCGTGCAGACCGAGACGGTGTCGGCGTTGTCCACGCTGTCAGCACCGTCGACACTGTGGACCTCGGATGAGACCATGGCCTTCTTGTACGAGTCGGCGGCATCGGCGCCCAGGCCAACAATGTCGATCCACTGCCAGTGGTCGACGGTGCCGCGGCCGCTGCGGTCAAAGATGGCCTTGTCATCGAACAGACCGTCGGCGAGGCTGCGGTCGCCGATGGTGTGCGAGAGCGAAGGCACCGTATGCGTCGGGGCGGCGTCGGCCGCCTCCGTGTCCGCCGCGGGGGTGGTGGCGGCCTCGCTCTCGCTCGGCGTGCTTGTCGGTGTGGCCAACGCCTCGCTGTCGCTCGATGCCGACGCCGCGGTGGGCCGCCCCAGCTTGTCCACCTCCGCACCGTCCACCAAATCGCCCACCCACGTCCGGGCCACCGCGACACCATTGGCCCGCAGCATCTGCAGAATGGCTCGCAGGTTCAGCCGGATGGCGCGCTCGGGCTCCTCCGCACCAAACACCTTCTTGGTCAGCCAGGGGAACAGCAGGCCGAAATCGCTCTGGTTGAGATGGGCACTGTTCTGGACAAAGAAGAAGTTGGGCTCGGGCAGACGGACGCCGCTGGGGCGCTCGTAGGCGGCGGGAGAGACGACGGGCGCCGCGGGGACGGGCGACAGGATCTTGGCGGTGGCGTGCAGGTGCGCTTTCCATTTGAAGAACGACTCGGACTCGATGGCCAGCAAGCCCGTGCCGCCGGGGGCCGTGGGCACGTCGGCGTAGACAGGCAGGGGCAGGTCGTGCAGGGCGCGCTGGTCGGGCGACAGCAGCGGGAAGCACCACATGTCGAGCAGGATGGTTGGGCTCTTCTCGGTAATCTGCTCGCGTAGGCGAGAAAACCTCTTCGGTGTGTACAGCGGGTTTGCAATGGACGAGAGCTCGGGTGCCTCGGCATAGTACGTCGTCTTGAGCAGCTGCACAACGGACGCCGAGCCGAAGCTGTGGCCCGACCAGATAATGTCGCCCGGGGTGTGGACCTCGAGCTTGTCGGCGAACTGGGCCATGGCGGCCACGGGCGTGCTGGTGTTCAGGTTTGTCAGCGACGAAGCCTCGTCGATGCGCAGGACGGCGTCGTGCACGAGGCCCAGCTCCCACAGCCGGATGCGGATCTGCTGGTCGCGCATGGCCCAGATCTCGGGCGTCTCGTTGTGCGGGATGCGGTTGTAGGGCACGACGCTGCGGCGGCTCTGCTTGAAGAAGCGGTTCTGGGCGGCCGGGTCGCGCACAAAGGACACGACCGAGCTGCCGTCGCGGTGCTCGGGGCAAATCACGACGACGCCGTGCGAGGCGACAGAGCCGACAATGTGCGAGTAGGCATTGCGGCTGCCGCCGAGGCCGTGCGAGAAGATCATCGTAGGCCAGCGGCCGCTGGGGGTGTTGGGCGTGAGCAGGGCGGCATTCTTGAGGGCCGGGATCGAGGTGTAGTGGAGGTGGCGCGGCAGAAACGACACAAACTCGGCGAGCATGGGTCCGATGCCGAGGAACTGCGTGTAGCCGGAGACATGGCTGCGCTGGGGCGCGGGCAGCCAGCTAATGCGCTTGCCCTGGGCGTCGGGGGCCGTGGGGTAGAAGACGCGGAACTGGACGGTGTGCAGGCCAGCAGCGTGGTCGGGTGCCGGGCTGGGCGAGTCGAGATCGCTCACAGGGATCTCAATGTCGACGGTACCGACCTTGTAGGGCCCTGTGTAGTCGGGAAACGCGGGAATGGGATTGAGCCGCGAGAAGTACGAGCCGATCTTGGCGGCCGCGCCCGGGCTGTTCTCGCGAATGGAGCTCATGGCGAGCGTAGCTGTTGAAGCTTGCGGGATTGGGGAGGGGGGAGGGAGGTGTCGAAGTGAGATTGAAGATGGCAATTGGAGATAAAGTTGGAGATTGGAGATTTGCTTGGCGGTGAAGCCGTCGATGCAGTTGGAGTCGCCGACAGAGTGAGGCTTTTCAAAATCAATTGGGGCCGCGGCCGGCAGAGGGCATGGGCACGCGGTACGTGTGTTTATATCTGCATGGAATGACAGACATTCGGCCGAAGACGAAGTGTGGCCTTATCGTAGGAGAGGTTCGGTGGTTTGTCGGATGTGATGTGTCGATGTCGATGTGTCGATGCGTGTTTCTTTGTGTCGCGATGTGAATAAGCGCAGGCAGCAATCAAAGACAGTGGGCAAAGTCAGGCTGAGACAACGCTGCACAGAGAGCTGGTTTCAATGCAAGGGGGAAGAACGAGCCAATACGATAAGAGCCAAACACAGAATGGAAAGAAAGGAATGATCACGAGAACAGGAACGAGAAATTGGCAAAGTACTGGGTATTTAAAAGAGATGGGAAAAGGAGACATCCGTTTTCCTTCTTGACATTCCAGACTTTCCAGGTGGCCACCTTCCCTGTTTTGGCGCTGCCGACGTACGCCGTAAGTGTCTCGCATTCGCCCAGTGGCCCAGCCTGTAATCTCTTATCTTGGCGGCAGACTTTTTTGTTCCCTCTTTGGACCTAACCACGCCTTCCTATTGGCCCGTTGGGGCCTAGGCCTCGGCCTGTGCTCTCGTGCAGTGTTGCTGAAAGAGGAAAAGTCCGCAAAAAATGCAGTGCCTGGGCCTCGCTACTGAAGCGCTATGACGCAAGAACCGTTACTGTGACTCGGTGCGGTCAGTGGAGCTCCGCTTCCTCAATGGCCAGGCTCCAGTGGCTTCAGCGGAGGATTCAGTGCATTCAGGGCGTCTAGCAGAAGACTCGCAATTTCCACCGTCTTGAACGCAGAACTCTTGAGAAGACATCGCAACGGCTCAATTGACAATCTTGGGATGAAAGTAAGGAAGATATGACATTGGGAAAGCAATCTTGTGAAACAGTGTCGCGTGATCAGTCATCAAGAATATCTGTAAAAAAAAAAAGAGCTCCGGGTTCTAAAAGGTTCAGTGTGAGTATTTTTCACATTTTGCCCCCGGGTTTGCCGTGCCTCGGTCGCAGAAGAAGTTTAGCGTCCGGCGCCCTATAACAGCCCCAGTAAAAAAAAGTTCTACGCGGTTAAATGGGCAAGTGATCCATCTTGCATACGATGACGATTTGAAAGTGCAGGATTTTCGTCGAAGAGTAAAATCGACGCAATCATGCATATGCATATTCTTGTAGCCCAAAATGGCATAAGTTCGACGGATATACAAGTGGTCTTTGGACCCGACGGTTCCAGACAGGCCGAGACAAGAGCCTCGATTCAAAAGTTGTAAATTATATCCAGAGTAGGTTTTCCTTAGTCGCTTTTGATCACAAATTGAGAAGGCTTATGTTGATGTCATGAATAACATGGCTGCATGCCATCAGACGTTGGCTCCTCACTTCGTTCCGTGCTGGGCTGACTAGGGTCTGACAGCTGCGTGCTCGGTGTCTTTTCTCACTCACAGACTTGTCTTGCACATACCGTGAAACTACACCGCTTGCATCAGAATTTGGCTATATCAGTTGTAGGACTGCTTGTGTCTGATGCCAGTACTACGTCAAAGGCGCCACAATGAAGGAATTGTAAGGATTCGGCGAGAACAAAGTTGAGTTTCGACTCCCGGACCAGCCTAGCTCATCAACATTGAACTTTGATAGATGCGGAAAATACCGAATCTTTGAAACAAAGGTGCAACTGAGGATACTGAACCATACAAACAGAGATCAAGCGAGAACATCGAGTTTTAGAGTCCTACTGGCTCTTTGTTGACCGTTGGTGTGTTGTTGGTCGTTCATTACATCTATGTTGTTTCATGACACGCCGCCTTCTCTACGACGGTGTAGTTTCGTCCTTTGCACCGTTTAACAATGAAAACCAGCAACCAGGGATGTTTCGAGACACCGTTCCAAGCATGGCGATGACAAAACGCCTTTGTCGGATATATTTAGATGCTGAAAAGAAAGACGAAAGACTCTCAAAGGGCGCCTCGTCTATCAATGAAAGAGCAAATGCTGTCCCACAGGCATCACCTCATACCATAGCGCATAAGAATCTCGTGTCATGGCCAGTGTAATCAATATGAATCTTCAATGTATGTCGTACACATAGGCAAGTGGAAACGACCGGCAGCATAGAGTAAAGCATCTCAACTATTATAAGACGAGCCTTCATTCACCTTTGGTATCTTGATTGGCGGGCAGAAGCTGCAAAGCAAGTCTGCTCGCCGCACGTTCACGTTCTGTTCGTTTCTTCGTATTCACGCACACTTTGACAGGCCATCGTGTCAAAGATACGTCGCTTATAATAAGACCACTTCCGAGTTGTGAACGTTGGAAACAAATTTGGCTGATTGACACTACACACGAGGCTGAATTAGTCATCTTTACAAACACCACCGGCTGTGCTGCAGAGGGGACAGCGCCAAGGAAATGGCCCCGCATTCGGCCGACCGTTGGAGAAGGTGTTGGAAGCACGGAAGCATGCGCTAGCGTTGAAATCTCCCGTTGGTACAACATACACTGCACCTGCTTCTGACTCAACAAGCCTCTGGCCTTTTTTGATGTATTGTCGTCTCGTGAACTCTTGACCTGGCGTTTGTCTTGCTGTCTTTTGTGCGCCTTACATCGAAACTACATTACAAAACGCAACGATGTTCACAGGCATTGTCGAAGAGGTGGGAGGTGAGTCAACTTCAAAAAAAAAAAAAGCCCTCGTCTCATCTCAGTCATGACAATTTTCCCATCATATGAGGCACCGACACGGACACTGACATCTCCACTCTCCCCCTTCGCCAGAAATCCTCACCTTGGATCCCCATGATGAGACCGGCGGCACCTCCTTGACGGTCAGCCTCCCCTCTGGCTCGTCCCTGCTGTCCGATGTCCACCTCGGCGACAGCATTGCCATCAACGGCTGCTGCCTCACCGTCACTGCCTTTGACCCGGCCTCGTTCAAGGCCGGCGTCGCCCCCGAGACGCTGCGCCTGACCAACCTGGGCGACCTCAAGCAGGGCGACCGCGTCAACCTGGAGCGCGCCGTGCGTGCCGACACGCGCATGGGCGGGCACTTTGTGCAGGGCCACGTGGACACGGTGGCGACCGTCACCAAAGTGGCGGCCGACGGCAACGCGCAGACGATGCGGTTCACGCCGCGCAGTCGCGAGGTGCTGCGGTACGTGGTGTACAAGGGCTTTATTGCGCTGGACGGCACGTCGCTGACGGTCACGGCGGTCAATGACGAGCCCGAGGCGCAGGGCGGCGGCTGGTGGGAGGTGATGCTGATCTCGTACACGCAGTCGCGCGTGGCGCTGGCGGCCAAGAAGGAGGGCGAGACGATCAATGTCGAGGTCGACGTGCTGGCCAAGTACGCCGAGAAGAGCATGGCCGGCTACCTGGAGACCATGGCCGGCGGCAGCGGCGTGGCGGACCTGGTCAAGAAGACTGTGGCTGCCGCGCTGGCCGAGGAGAAGTAGGCAAAGAGCGTGTACGAACAGCAATTGGACCAAACATGAGCAAATCAAACATGAACAAAAACTAAATGTCGTATTGTATGACCAAAACCGGCCCAAGTGCCTCGTAATACAAAAACGCCAACCCAATGCAGCCAATACAGCCAATACAGTCAAGGCACCCAATGCACCGAAGGTATCATTACCAAAACAGTCCGCCTCCCCTACAATGCACCGCCCCATACTTCGGACAGCTTCTCCGACAGCGGCTTCGTCACCCGCCGCTTCGTCCCCGGCAGCCGTC
This sequence comes from Sporothrix globosa, assembly GCA_001630435.1. Classification (NCBI taxonomy): domain Eukaryota; kingdom Fungi; phylum Ascomycota; class Sordariomycetes; order Ophiostomatales; family Ophiostomataceae; genus Sporothrix; species Sporothrix globosa. The sequence goes on from LVYW01000006.1 coordinate 353,835, forward strand.
CCAGCTGGTCAAACACCATCTCCCGCTTGCGCTTGCGGATGGTGTCGTCGACAGCGCCAAGGCCATCGTCTGTCGCCGTGATTTCGCCCTCGAGCTCCTCAAACGCCTGGGCAAACTCGTACGGCGTTTTCCACACCTTTTGAATCGCCAGCGCCCGCTCGCCCGTCACGCCGCGCTTGCACATGAGCATCTTGAGGAATACGTCGCGCAACGTCAGCGTCTCGGACTTGGACGTCAGCGACGCAAAGGCCGCGTAGGACACGCAGTAGGAGCCGGCACGATCGACCGAGCGCAGTTTCCGCAGCCAAGGCAAATGGTTCTGCGCCGTCAGGCCCGCCGTCGGCAGGACGTGCAGTGGCTTGTTGGCGTACTGCCTCTGCAGCCGCTTGGTCATTCTCGCCAGGTACGCAATCGTGTCGTCGACCTTTGCCGTCGTCTTGACAAAGTAGCCATTGGTCATTTGCGTCGACGCAATCGACGACTGCATCCGCTCCTCGTGCTTCATCAGCATGTCCGCGTCCATGCCGCCGTCCTCAATCACGTACACCACATGCGGCACGCCGGACCGCCGCAGCCGGAACTTTTGCTCGTGGAACCGCCCGTCCTTGATGCTGCTGACCAGGTCGTCCTGCCGCTTGCGCTCCACGATCCAGTCCAGCACGAGCTCATCGCCTTCGGCCCCCAACCGGCTGAGGAGAGAGGCGTCGTGGCACTTGGCCACCCACAGCGCGTCGCCCAGGGACAGTGCCCGCACGAGCGGCTTCGCATCTTTCTTGGCCAGCTCGTCCTCCATATACGTGCGCTGGCCCGTCACGCGTTCGCGCATATCGAGAACCAGCCGCACCGAAAACGACCCGGCTGGCAGCTCGACCGGTGCCATGTCGGGCAGCACGGCTTCGGATGTCACGGCAGGCCCATCCGGCACCAAGTCGAGCTCGGCCGCCGACAAGCCGGGCTGTCCATCGGGTATCGGTAAGGATTGGGCTGCCTGTGCTGCTTGCGCTGCCTGCGCCCCGCCCGCGCCGCCCAAGACGGCCGCCCGCAGCTTGTTGGCCACCTCCCAGCCCTCCTCTGTGAGTGCGTACCGTTTATGCGGGCGCCCGCGCTCGGCCACGAGGTCGTTCTTGAGCAGCGTTTCGATCGACTTCCACGCCGTATAAAATCGTCCCGGCGGCGCTACGGTAAATGACGCGTCACAGTGAGGCTGGGCCAGCTCAACCACCTCGGGCTTGGCCAGCCAGTCGCGGCCCATGGCCTCGGGCGACGACAGCGCCATGAGAATCGCGTAGCCCCCTTGCCGTAGCACAGGCACATATGCTTTCCGTGTCCGTTGAGGCCGCTGCCCGGTCACGACGCCTTCGTTGATGCCGTGGCTGTTTGTCCTCGCTAAATGGGACGGCCCCGGGGCCGTTGCCGCGATTCGGTTGACCGTATCCGCTGCCAGTCGCCGTTTTGGCGGGACCGGCAGTCCGTTGGCTTCGCAGTGTTGCGTCAGCCGCTCCAGTAACCGACTGCACATCTTGGCGCCGAAGCCCTTGAGCGCCAGGAGCTGGTCCGTGTGCTCGAAGCGGATCGGGCACGCCCGCAGCGACTCGTGCGCGTTCCGATACGCAATCACCCCCTTGGTGTTGCGCTCCTTGGCCTGGTCCCACCACTCCTTGACCCAGCTGAGGAACAGCGGGTTGGCACACTCCTCGGCCATGGCGATGCGTGTTGACTGAAAGTAAACAAACAAGACGAGCAGTACAACACACAGCAACGGCGGGTCCCCCCTTGCGGGAAGCAGCCTCTAAGAATCCCAAAACGGTGTCCAAAAACGAGCGTACAATATGGACGGTAAATTGTGCGAGGCTCGATTCGCAACCCACCCGGCCGCAGTCGTTGAGGATGTTGTGTGTTCGTATTGAGGCGTAAATAGTGGTGAGCAGTCGCGCCGTATCCGCGCCACTATTTGCTGTGGCTTTGGCCTGGTTGGGGGCAGCCTAAAAATAGAGGGAGTGCTGTCAACTGTAAGCTTTGGGTGGAACTCAGCCTCTCAGGTACAGTCACGTGGAAGTCACACTGTGTAGGCCTGCCAACGACGTAATTCAGCCCACGTTTCTTCTGCACGGCCGTTGAACAACTGGCAGGAGCCCCCATCCCACCCACGGGCTAGCACACCTGCCCGCTAATATGCACAAGGCCTGTTTCGCATCATCAGCAGCAGTCAGCGCGGGGTTGTCTCGAGGTACCTGTAGTGGCCCACCTGCTCGCAAGGACCCACAGAATTGGCCCATTTACAGGCACAGCAAGCTGCACACTCAGGGCCCAACAGGGGTCTCACCTCCTGCTGCTGCCCCTCTATGTTGTATTTCGACTGCTCCCCCAACGCCCACCACTCGCTCTTACCATCTTGGTTTTGTTTTGTTCTTTCCTAACACGAAAGCTTGCGGTCTAGTGCGATGCTACGTCGTTTCGGCCGCCTTTAGCTTCCGGGTACCGAAACGACAGGCCGCCGCTCGCAGCTCGCAACTGCTCCTTTTGGATAGAGTAAAAGGCACAAATCCGCCTCACTCTCTAGATTTCTGACATTTCATCCTCTCTCCTTTTACACATCCCAATTCCCCCCCTTCCCCTTCCTCGATACATCCCGGTGTGTTACCAGGATCCTGTGTACCTCTGTCGATCAATTGCCCACCCTCTTCGTCCGCCGTACACCCTCTCGCCCCTCACAGTGCCGCACTGCCCACCCTCGTTTCCTCTCAGCCTCGCCACACAGTCAGACTGGACAACCCCTAAATATCTCCATCCACAGCTTCCCTCTCAACCCTTCACTCTCCCATCTTCACCTTTTTCTTGCGTTCTTGCTCTCCTGCGTGACTCTCGCCTCCCCACCCCGATTCGCTCCAACCCCCACTGCCCACAATGTCCTCCGACGACTCTATTCTGGCTGCGTCCCAGAAGCACCCGACAAAGCCTGGCCATGTCTTCAAGTACGGCACCGCGGGCTTCCGCATGAACTCGGACCTGCTCGACGGCGTCACGTTCCGCGTTGGTCTGCTCGCCGGCCTGCGCAGCCGCAAGCTCAACGGGCAGGCCATTGGCGTCATGATCACTGCCAGCCACAACCCGCCCGCCGACAACGGCGTCAAGATTGTCGACCCCATGGGCGAGATGCTCGAGCAGGAGTGGGAGGTCTATGCCACCAAGCTGGTGAACTGCGCCGACGACGCTGCCCTCGTCGAGTACTACCACCAGCTGGCCGCCACGCTCAAGGTCGACCTGGCCACATCCGGCAAGGTGGTGTACGGCCGCGACACGCGCCCCTCGGGCCACACGCTGGCCATTGCTGTGGCCGATGCCCTGGCCGCCACGAGCATCGAGGGCGTCGACTACAAGATCCTGACGACGCCGCAGCTGCACTACCTGACGCGCTGCACCAACACCGAGGGCACGCCTCTTGCCTACGGCAAGGTCAGCGAGGCCGGCTACTATGAGAAGCTGAGCGACGCCTTTGTGCGCGCCCTCCGCGGCCGCAAGGTGGCCGGCGAGCTGGTCGTCGACTGCGCCAACGGCGTCGGCGGGCCCAAGCTGCACGAGTTCCTCAAATACCTGCCCAAGGACAAGGTCAACTTCGACGTCAAGGTGGTCAACGACGACGTGCTGCGGCCCGAGATCCTGAACCTCGACTGCGGCGCCGACTTTGTCAAGACCAAGCAGCGGGCCCCGCCCAACCCGCAGCCGCAGCCGGGCCTGCGCAGCTGCTCGTTCGACGGCGACGCCGACCGTCTCATCTACTACTGGGTCGACCCGGACACGGGCTTCTTCATGCTGGACGGCGACCGCATCTCGTCGCTGGCCGCCTCGTTCATTTCGGACCTCGTGCGCGCCGCCGACCTGGAGAAGGACCTGCGCATCGGCGTCGTCCAGACCGCCTACGCCAACGGCGCCTCGACCAACTACATCACCCAGCACCTGCGCCTGCCTGTCGTGTGCACGCCCACGGGCGTCAAACACCTGCACCACGCCGCCAACCGCTTTGACGTGGGCGTCTACTTTGAGGCCAACGGCCACGGCACCGTGCTGTTCTCGGCCGACGCCGTGCAGGCGTTCAAGACCAAGGAGCCGCAGTCGCCCGCCCAGAAGGAGGCCCTGGACACCCTGGCTGCTGTCAGCGACCTCATCAACCAGACCGTCGGCGACGCCCTGTCGGACATGCTCCTGGTCGAGGTCATTCTGGCCCACAAGGTCTGGAGCCTGCGCGACTGGGCCCTCACCTACAACGACCTGCCCAACCGCCTTGTGCGCGTCGAGGTCGCCGACAAAGACCTGTTCCAGACCACCGACGCCGAGCGCCGCCTGAGCCACCCGGCCGGCATCCAGGACGAGATTGACCAGTGCGTCAAGAAGTACACGAATGCGCGGTCGTTTGCGCGCGCGTCGGGCACCGAGAACGCCTGCCGCGTGTACGCCGAGGCGGCCACGCGCGTCGAGGCCGACGAGCTGGCCAAGCAGGTCGCGCGCCTGCTGTCGCACTATGGCGGCGGGAACTAGGAAGCCTGGCTGTCGACGACCATGGTGGACGTGGCCTCAATGGCGCGGGGCACGACGTCCATGGTGCCGCCGCTGTTGACGAGCGGCGGGCCGTACCTGCAGCACCCGGAGAACCACCCGAGCCCGCAGCGAAGCGTGCTGTGACGTGGAAGAGGGTTTGATCATGACAGGGTGACAAAAAGTGTTTTATGACAATCGTGATGTTTTTAATGCGCTTAGAGCAGTTAGCAGCCATCTACTACAATGTTTGATTTTTGTACTTTTTGATTATTGATTTTGATTTCGTCGTTATGCAACAGTCAACCAAAAAGAATAAAAGAACGGTACCAAAGAGAAAAAACTGCACCAAACAGTGCGGTTTTATGTGCTCTGAGGCATGGCCCCATTAGTATATCCTGTCGTCGTGACAGTGAATAGTGCATCAGTCTCTGCTCACCGCGTCGTCGTAACACATGACATACACAGGTATCATAATAGATGCAACAAGAAATGAGAAACGTTAAAAAAGATATCAAAAAACATGACGGGACATGGAAAACAACCCAGCCAAACACCATTCAGTCAAAAAACCAAAATGTAAGTGATATGAGAATATCCGAAATGTGTCTTTCTGACACCATTTTTTTCTCCTTGGAAGATCGATGCCCATCAACCTTCGATGGCCCTTCATCTTCTTTGCCTCGCCGCCCTTCTAGCACATCTTGTACGTGCACTCGCCCTCGCCTGTCCGGGTGGCGTCTGTCGTCTCCAGCTGGTACTTGATCTCAATGTCGAGGTCGCGCTTGTTCTTGTCGTTGGGGCGGTTGTGCAGCTCGCACTGGATCTCCTCGCCCTCCTGGACGGCCAGGGTGTCCTTGAGGTAGAAGACGGTCTGCTTCCAGTGGGTGTACTTGGTGTGCGGGCCGGTCGAGAAGCGGACGGGCTTGTGGCACGCCGAGAACTCAATGTCGAACCAGGCGACGAGGGCGTGGACAAAGTCGTCGCGCTTGCAGCGCAGGGCGAAGTTGGCGCTAAAGGCCAGGTCCTCGGTCTTGCAGGTGTAGAGGTCGAGGGTCAGGATGTTGGCGGGGTCGGTGACGACGGCCTTGAGCTCGACGGTGTCGACGAGCGGCTCGGACAGGGCGGTCGCCTTCAGGGGCGAGTAGTCAAAGCCGTAGACATTGTCCCAGACTGCAACGTCAGCGGTGAAACACAGCGTCGACATACACCTATGGGGGCTATCGGTACTTACAGCCAATCTTCTCGTCCTTGTACTCGCCGTCCTCGATGCCCGCGGCAAAGATGGTGGCCTTGTCGGGGAAGATGAGGCCGCCCTTGACCAGGTAGCGGTCGCGCGCGTACAGCACGGTGTCGAGCATGCTCTCGTACAGCAAGAAGTAGCCCATCCACTCGGAGATGATGATATCGACGTGCTCGTACGGCAGCTTGACCTCCTCCATCTTGCCCTGGATCAGGGTGATCTTGTCGGCCATGCCGTTGACCTTGACAATCTCGCGGGCCTTGTAGATGATGGTCGACATGTCGACGCCAATGACGTGCTTGGCGCCGGCCTTGACGGCGAACATGGACAGGATGGCCGTGCCGCAGCCGACGTCGAGGACGACCTTGTCCTTGAAGATGTGCTTGTTCTGGACAATGGCGTTCATGTACGATCTTGTGCGGACCTCGTCCTTGAGCATCTCCTCATGGATACCTGGGTGGGTTAGTGTGTGCGCTTCTTCCATCTCGAACCTCGAACTTCGAGCTTGTCTCGCGTCTCATGTTTCGTGTCACGTACCGTGGTGGTTGTAGCTGGAGGCGCATATTAGCAAGGGACGCAATAAAAGAAAACAATGGCGCGAGGGCAAAAGGACAGGCTCGAGGGGATGCTTACCTATTAAAGTAGTGCTGCTCTGAGTGTTCCATGGTCTTGAACTTCTCCTCCGCCTTGACAACGTCCATAGCCTCACCGACCTGGGCGGGCTTGTCCTGATCCATGCTGGCCATGATGTGTTGATGGATATTCAAAAGAAGAGGGGGGAGAAAGGGGGGAAGAGAGAAAAGAAAAATGAACGGCGAGTCGGGTGGTAAAGAGAGAAAGGAGAGAGAGAAAAGGGACAACGAGGTCAAAATGAGCCTCTATGTGTTGCCGTGGGAGGTGTAATGGGGGAGTATAAAAAGGAGAGAGGGTGGAAAGAAAGAATAGAAAAGGTGGTGAAGACGAGACTCCAACTCGAATCGAGAGCCGAAAAGAGACGGCCGTAAAAAAAAAAAAAAAAAAAGCGTCCGTTACTGCCCCGCTAGGCGAATTCTGCCGTACGTGGCGGGAGGGCGGTGAGGCCTGTTAGCGGGCCAGTGGCCTGGCCAGGCCCAGTCCAGGGCGGACGCCAGGCGGTGTTGGGTCTAGCCTTTTCACCTTTAGCGCCTGTAAGAACAATTCTTTACGGCGCCTTTACAAACGCTGAACAGAGAGTAACATGTTATTAAGACTCACTTTTCTTGTACAATACTGTACTGTAATCTTACGACGTATGATTTACAGACATGTTGAAAGGTGCCCAGCCACTCGTCCCTGCAAAACCATATCTCACGCTTGGGTGAGGTGCACGATCTCGGCAACTCTTAAATGCCAGTCTGTTTAGATGGCATTAAAAATAGATACCACAAACCGTGTACGCCGTATCCGTATCCGTATATATATAGAGGAGGCACTGCAGAGACTCATGTGGTTGTGGCAGCTATCAAAAGAGACAAAGTAAACATGTACCGTGAATATAGACTAATATCGGCTTGTGTTACGTATCCTTTAATAAATACACCGTTATCACGTGTCTACCATATTCGTGCAATTGACCGTTGCCGCCCAGCCTCCAACACCCCTGATCTAGTGCATTTACACGGTTTATGGGGGCTGTTCCTACCCCGGAACCACCTGCCACTAGGGCCAAGCTCTCCAACGTGTTCACATCCAAACCCCTGGAGCTTCCAGCTACCAAATCGGGGTCTCCCATCGAACTCCGACAATAAACAGCTGGCTTGTATTCGACCACCACCGAGACGGATACCACCGAGCGACTTTGTTTGCGACACCTGGTTTCATCGACAACACTGCCATGGCGTCCATACGCCAATTGGCCCTTTCCCTCGGCGTGGCCGTGGCCGGTCTCGGCCACAGTGCTTCTGCACAGACCGGCGACGAATCGGCCTTCTTCAGCGAGACGGCGCGGCTCAACAACGACAGCCTGCTCTGGGGTCCCTACCGGCCCAACCTCTACTTTGGCGTCCGGCCACGGATCCCCAAGAGCCTGGTGTCGGGCCTCATGTGGGGGCGCGCCGACACATACACCGACCTGCAGAACCACGTGCGCTATACCTGCGAGCAGAACGAGGGCATGGAGGGCTACGGCTGGGACGAGTACGACACGCGGCGCGGCGGCTCGCAGACGATCCACGACACATTCAACAACATCGACATTACCACATCGTTTATCAAGGTGCCGGGCGGCGCCCACGGCGGCAGCTGGGGCGCGCGCATCAAGGGCGTGCCGCGACCCAAGGCGCCGACCGACGACCACCCGGACGCGAGCGTCAAGACCATGGTGGTGTTCTACCTGGCCCAGGAGGAGGAAGGCTCTGCGATCCGCGTGACGGACGTGTCGGGCAGCGACTGGGACGAGTTTGGCTTTGCGGGCGACGTGACGTTGGAGGGCGCGTCGAGCGGGCTCGGCGACTACAAGGTGGTCATCACCAAGGGCACGGGCGCCCACCCAAAGAGCGACCACGCGTACACGGCGGAGCGCGACCTCGAGAAGACGGTCGTCCAGTCGCTGACGGCGCCCGAGGAGCACCTGTGGCAGACGAAGCCGCTGCTGTTCCAGCGGATCAAGGAGGCGGTCGACCACGTCATCGCCTCGTACGACCCCAACGCGGCGCCGCCGCCGTGGCACGTGTACCAGCTGGGCAACCAACCCGGCCCGGGCAACCTGCAGTTTGTGCAGCGCATGTATGAGGGCGCATTCGAGTTCGACATTCTGTTCTCGAGCGCCTCGGCCGGCAAGGACCTGACGAGCGACGACGTGACGCGCGAGATCGGCACGGCCAGCGAGTCGTTTGGCTCGCAATTCAACAAGGTGTTCCAGCTGCAGGCGCCGTTCGCGGCCGACACGTACCGCGCGTTTGCGCACAGCATGTTCTCGAACCTGATTGGCGGCATCGGCTACTTTTACGGCTACGGCATTGCCGACCGCTCGTACGCGGCGGCCTACGAGGAGGAGGACGAAGGGTTCTGGGAGGACGCCGCGCAGGCACGCGCCGAGCACCGCGAGACCATGGATGGACCGTACGAGCTGTTCACCAGCATCCCGTCGCGGCCCTTCTTCCCGCGCGGCTTCCTGTGGGACGAGGGCTTCCATTTGCTGCCGATTGCCGACTGGGACATGGACTTGACGCTCGACATTGTCAAGAGCTGGTTCAACCTGATGGACGACGACGGCTGGATCGCGCGCGAGCAGATCCTAGGGTCCGAGGCGCGCAGCAAGGTGCCCGCCGAGTTCCAGATCCAGTACCCGCACTACGCCAACCCGCCGACGCTCTTTTTCGTCGTGGACAGCTTCGTCGACAAGCTGCGGCAGGCGGCGAACGGCACGGCCGGCCACGATGCGGCCAGCAGCAGCAACCTGGTCGGCAACACGGAGCTCGGCCTCGAGTACCTGCGCGCCCTGCACCCGCGGCTGCGGCGGCAGTACGACTGGTTCCGGCGCACGCAGTTTGGCGACATCAAGTCGTACGAGCGCGACGCCTTCTCGAAGCGCGAGGCCTACCGCTGGCGGGGCCGCACCGAGGCGCACGTCCTGACGAGCGGCCTCGACGACTACCCGCGCCCGCAGCCGCCGCACCCGGGCGAGCTGCACGTCGACCTGATGGCGTGGATGGGCATGATGACGCGGTCGCTCCTGAACATTGCCGAGGTGCTGGGCACGGACGCGTCGACCGAAGAGGCGCAGCAGCTGCGCTCGATCCAGGAGGCCATTGCGCGCAACCTCGACGACCTGCACTGGTCCGAGGACGAGGGCTGCTACTGCGACGCCACCGTCGACGACTACGAGGAGAACAAGCTCGTGTGCCACCGCGGCTACATCTCGCTGTTCCCGCTGCTCGTGGGCCTGCTGGAGCCGACCAACCCCAAGGTGGGCCGCCTGCTCAACCTGCTGGGGGACGAGGACGAGCTGTTCAGCCCGCACGGCCTGCGGAGCCTGAGCAAGAAGAGCCCGCTGTACGGCACGGCCGAGAACTACTGGCGCAGCCCCGTGTGGATCAACATCAACTACCTGGCGCTGGTGCAGCTGCAGTCGCTGGGGCAGCAGGCGGGTCCCTTCCGGGCGCAGGCGGCGGACCTGTACAACCGGCTGCGGCGCAACGTCGTGGACACGGTCTACGCCAGCTGGCAGGAGACGGGCTTTGCGTGGGAGCAGTACAACCCGGAGACAGGCAAGGGCCAGCGCACGCAGCACTTTACGGGCTGGACGAGCCTGGTGGTCAAGATCATGGCGATGCCCGAGGTGGACGTCAAGACGGGCCACGTCCGGGACGAGTTATAGACAAGGGGACATGCGAGGAATGGGAGAAAGAAAAGCAGCGGCATATAGAACCTTAAAAGAGACTGTCGAATGACGGCTCTGGATGGAGCGATTGATTATTTCGAGGCACAGAGTACGAAATCGTTAAACAAAAAGATATGAATCTTCACTGATAGTTGAACAAGGCAAACAATCGCGACAATAATAATGACCATGCTTTACCAGAAAAAAAAAAAGAAAAAAAAGAAATGCCTCCAGAGCAAAAGACGCGATGTGAGTCGCCAATGGCTCTCTTTTTGCCTTCTTCCCCACACATTTTGCATTTAAAAGGCTGCCTGGAGGCTAGACGTAGGGTGCACACAGCCTCGTACTCTGATGACGACAACCGACCCCATTTACGGGAAATGTAGCCATGAGACGGGCGAAATCCAAAGTGTCTTACAATCAGTGTACTTTTTTGTCCTTTTTTTTTCTCATTGTTAGTGGCTTGTCTTCACCAAGGAGGGCGCCCAAAGACGCCCCCAAAGCAAGCCGGTCGCTCTTGCCCAACTTGTTGTGGTCTGGCGTCTGTATTTGGGGATTTTAGGAAGTCGCCGCTGAGCCGCGCCTGCCAATCCGGCACGTTCTCGTGTACAATCGTTCACTGAAGGCAGGTGCAACCGCCACAAGCACCAAACGCTCCGCCCACCCACGCGGCGTACTTACCATCAGCAGAGCCCTCCCTTCCTTCCCGATCTCGACGTCAGTCAGCTGCCACGCCTAAAACGAACCTCGCTTTATGCTATTTTCTCTCTCTCTCTTTTCTTTCTCTCTTTTCTTCCTCTCGCTATTCTTCCTCTCTTCGTATCGAGCGTTCTTTTCTTGTCTCCAATCCTCTTTCCATACATCGGCTTCTTGATCGTGCTTTGTAGATTGCGGCCGTGTGAGTCTCGACCCCACTTCAGCCGACTTATGCCGTCATAGGTCTCGCCTGTCTAGCTTCTGCCTCGAAACATCAGCTGAGCGACAGCCGTTTTCTTTGGATCCTTTTCGTCGTCTAGTCGGCTTGCATTACAGGGTACCTTTGCAAATCGATACTTTCGCATACTCGACGTGTCTGCGGCAGTCCTCCACCACAGCATCATGACCCAGATCAGAGCACCAGGCGGCGACGCACCAGCGCCACAGTCGTCCTCGACGTCACAGCCAACCGCCCAACCGCCAACGGCTACAACAAGAACGGCCCGGCGCCGGAGTGCCTCGCCCGAGGGCAGCTACTATGCCATGAGTGACGACGAAGAGGGCGATTACAACACCGTGACGCACACGGAGACAGGCCGTGGTGTGAAGCTGCTCTACTCCAAGAGCAAGGTGAGTATTTTTATTTTCGTCTTTCTTCTCCATTTTTAGTGACTGGCTGTCGATCTTGACTCAACCGGCTAACCTCCCAGGTCTACATCCACCCCACACCCTCTGCAAAAGACAACATCTGTGGCTTTATTGCCCTGCTGCAGCAGAAGCCCGCTCGCCGCGACAGCCATGCCGACCGCCCGACATCGTCTTCGTCGCTCAACTCTGCCTCCCTCGACCCGTCCTCGTCCGACCTCCTGCTGGCATGGCTGCCGGAGTCGTCCCTCGGTGATGCTGCCAGTGTCTACGTCAAAGTCGACCTCAACGAAGAGGGCGACTCTCCACCCCGCCAGACCTACCTCGTTCCTCCGCCGCCGACCATTACCACCCACCAGGGCTCCGTCGGCCACTATGCCTTTGCCATCCCCGTCAGTGCCATCTACTCGCTGCTCGTGCGGCCGCCCAGCCTGGGCTGGTGGTTTGGGTCTGTGATTATCAACACCCGCGCTGGTGACAGCTTCCCAGCACTCTTCTTCCACGACAGCGAGTGCATGTCGACCATGCTGCAGAAAAAGAAGCGGGCCCGCGAGACGTTTGATCCGTTTGGTGCGGACGGTGGCATGTTCTGGGGCGGCGACGAGGTCCTCCGCTGGCTACGCCGCTACGTCCACATCGAGCGCAGCGGCGCCGAGCCCAACATTTATCTCGTCGAGCCCACCAAGGAAGACAGCGAGGCGTTCAGCGGCAAGCTCACCACGAGCTCCGTCTCGGCCATTGGCAAGCGAGACAGCATGACGGCCGGCGACCGGCGGAGCTCGGGCCAGGCACCGGGAGCCGCGGGCCCGTCCAGCCGACGCCAGCCGACCGGCGGTGGTGGTTCTCGTGATGCCGGCATGGATCCTTTCATGAAGTTTGTCAAGGAGACAGGCTGGAACATTATGGAAAAGTTCAGCAAGGTCACAACCTTCACACGCAACGCCGCCCAGAACGTGCTCGACGACCCGCGCGTCCCACCCCAGATGCGCCGTCTGCTGCGCAACCCCGAGGTGCAGACCATCCAGGAGGAGTTTGACAGTGCCCGCATTTACCTTGCGCGCTGGGCCATGGGCATGGCGGAGCAGAGCGATCGCGACCGTAACCAGCGCATCTGGACGGCCCACGACATTATGGAACTCGAGGACACCGACGTCGGCGAGTTTGAGCTTGTCGACAGCGCCACCGGTCTCTCTGTCGAAGAGCGCCGCAAGCCGGTGACGCTCAAGGAGTGGAACTCGTTCTTTGACGCCCGGACAGGCCGCCTGTCGGTGACGACCGACGAGGTCAAGGAGCGCATCTTCCACGGCGGCCTGCACGCCGAGGACGGTGTCCGAAAGGAGGCCTGGCTCTTTTTGCTAGGTGTGCACGAGTGGTACAGCACGGCCGATGAGCGCAAGGCCCGGACCGCGTCACTGCGCGACCAGTACATCAAGCTCAAGGGCCAGTGGTGGGACCGTCTTGTCGACCTGGGCGGCCAGGGCGAGGAGGGCGAGTGGTGGCGCGAGCAGCGCGGGAGAATCGGTAAGCATTTCCCCTGTCTAGAGGCTTCTTGGAGTTATTTTGTTTTGACAGTCGCTAACACTCGATAGAAAAAGATGTCCACCGCACAGACCGCAACGTAGTCATCTTTGCCGGCGAAAACATCCCGCACCCCGACCCGGAATCGCCGTTTGCTGAAGTCGGCACCAACGTACATATGGAACAGCTCAAGGACTTGCTCCTGACGTACAATGAGTACAACCGCGAGCTGGGCTACGTGCAAGGCATGTCCGATCTGCTGGCGCCCATCTACGCCGTTGTGCAGGACGACGCCCTCGCCTTTTGGGCCTTCCAGCAGTTCATGGAGCGCATGGAGCGCAACTTCTTGCGCGACCAGTCGGGCATGCGCGCCCAACTGCTGGCGCTCGACCACCTCTTGCAGTTCATGGATCCAAAGCTGTACGACCACTTGCGCAAGGCCGACAGCACCAACTTCTTCTTCTTCTTCCGCATGCTGCTGGTCTGGTACAAGCGCGAGTTTGACTGGCTCGATGTGCTGCGGCTGTGGGAGGCCCTGTGGACCGACTACCTGAGCAGCAGCTTCCACCTGTTCGTCGCGCTTGCCATCCTCGAGAAGCACCGCGACGTCATCATGATGCACCTCGAGCATTTTGACGAGGTGCTCAAGTACGTCAACGAGCTGTCGGGCACCATCGATCTCGAGTCGACGCTCATCCGTGCCGAGGCGCTGTTCCGACGGTTCCAGCGGCTCGTCGAGGCCGTCGACAAGCAGAACAATTTCCCGACGCCGCGCCTCAAGACAGACCACTCGTCGGCTTCTGCTGCGTCTGCTGCGTCTGCAGCGTCAACGGCATCGTCCAATGCCACCATTAAGCCGGCAGGTTCAAGCAGCAGCGGCGGCGCCGAGATGAATTCCATGCCCGGTAACAACCAGCCGTCGTCGTCATCTGGTCCCTCGGCGGCTGCCGTTGGCAAGGCACCGGAGGCACGCACCAGCACTGCGCCCAAGCCTGCAGCTGCACCGGCCAAAGCGGCCCAGCGGATCATCACGCCGGAACTTCGGGGCCTGTTGAGCCGCAGCATTTACGTGGTGCCTAAGAATCAGCCTGGCAGTGACAAGATTCTCTGGGGCAATATGAAGAAGTAGAGAATGCAGTGGGTTGGATGTTACTTTGTTTTCTATTTTTTTTTTTGTCCTTTTATTACTACATCTAGGATATGCGGTTTAGTATACAGCGGGATTTGCATTTTTCTTCTGGTCTTCTGTTTTCATTGTCGTTGTTTGTCTTTCTTTCGTCACGCATTGTCCCTCTTCATTTTGCAACATACACACGAACTTTCCTTTTCTTTACGTCAACATGACAACAACAGACGCCCAACATAAAATGCAGTGATATTATTAGTTTGTGTCGTGTTATTTCAGCTTCTAGTGTCTCGTATGAAGTCTGCCTCTCGTATTATTTTGCAGACTGGATTGTTCATCCAAACACGCTCGTTTAAGAAACAGGCAGCCTGCCGCCTTATTTCAGTTCTTTTGCCCAGAGGGGACGGTTCCACAATCGCAAAGTGCTTCAGCGTGGGAATGATAGCCTCTGTGTGCAGCTCACAGATCGACGTAATGTCCGTGGTGCCAAAGTCCTGCTGTGTAGTGTGTTGCGCTGCGTCAAAGTCGCAATATGCTCCTCTAGTGACCCAATCATGTCGCCTATCGTTGTTCCGCGGCTTGTCGTTTTTGTTGTCCCTCCCCTCGTTGTGTGTACCACATACCATAGCCGTGGCCCATGGTCACTTGTGGATAGTGACTGTGGCTCTCGTGTCGTTTTCACCTTGTCCCTGACCTTGCCCTTCTGTTCCGTAATCTCTCAGCCCTCACCGCATACGAGGACCGCTCGGCAAGCCCCCACCTGCACGCCGTGGTCCACTGGGCAGGCCGCCTGAAGGCCGACCTCCGCCCGCATACTCGTACCCATCCGTGGCCCATGGCGCGTTGGCTGCCACAAATGGACGATCACCTCCGCCGGCGCCTCCGCTGCCATAGCCAATACCACCACCACTGCTTCCTCCACCACCTCCGTAACCACCGCTGCCGCCGCGGCCATACGAGGCGCCTCCTCCACCGCCACCTCCACTACCACTACCGCCATACTGTGCTGGACTCTGCGACCGGCTGCCGCCTGCACTGCCGCCGCCGCTCCCGCCGCTGCTGCTGAACAGATTCCGCAGCTTGTCCTGTGCCGAGCCCGCCGGTGTGCCACCACCGCTGTTGCGGTCTAGCGCGCCGGCCGCACTCTGTGTGCTCTGGTAGCTGCCCATGCGCTGGCTCGGCAGGGGCCGGGGTGCGGGGCCACCAGGGCCGCCCGACGTCGGCGGGTCGCTGTTGCGGTTGCTAAAGGGAGAGAGGCGGTTGCTCTGGACACCGCCGACGCGGGCCGTCTGCCGCAAGGAGCCGCCCACGGGCGGCGCCGGTGCGGCGTTGTTGTCCCAGAGCGAGGACAGGCTGCTCGGCGGCGGGCCGGCACCGCCGCCACTCAGAGCGGCGCCGCCGTAGCGAGAGCCCACGCCGGGGCCCGACGGGACAACCGTGGCGACAGGCGGTGGCGGCGCCTTGGGATCCGGGGGCAGCCACTGCGGAAAGCTGCGGCCCTTTTCGGTGTAGTAGGCGCGGAGAACGCGGCAGACGTGGGTGTCGTCTTCGGTGTCGCCGTCGGCGTCGCCACCAAGCAGGGTGGAGCGGAGGTTGGAGATGCGGGAGGTGGTGGTGGTGAGGATGTTGGAGTACCAGGATGACATGGTGAGAGGGAGGCTGGGGTTGGGAAACCCGGCTGGCTGGGTGACCGGTGTCAACGGAGGGCGAGATCGAAAGAGACGAAATGGCTCGGCGAAGAGCAAGCTGGAAGGTCGCCAGTCGTCGTCGACAAAAGGCAGAAGTCGGAAGTCGTACGTCGAGGTGTCAGAGCCAGAGTTCGACTGGCTTGGCCATCAAAGGGGCAGATGGTCGTCTGCTCGTATATCCGTCGAGTGGGGCCGCACCAGAGTCTGGAATGGATGGACGTCGGCGAGATTGACAATGGTGGGAGTTGAGTGGTCGACCCGAAGCTGGAAAAGACACGACGAAAGGACAGGTGTAACTGGAGTTTGGAGTAGGGAGGACAAGAGAAGGTAAAGGGACCTTGGGTTTCGGAGTGGAAAAGGCGGTTAGGTTTGGGAAGAGCGGGCGGCGGCACTTGCCTTGCACACCGAAGCGAAGCGACCGCCAGAAACGCAAGAAGCAGCCCCACCTCACTCCAAGCCTCCCCGCCTTTCATTCATGCGGCTGCTCGTTATCTGCACCGCCTAGTTTTGCGAAACCGGGCCAAAGCTCAGCGCTGGTCGTCAATGCCTGTGGCCTGGCCCGTGTGCTATTTTGTGCTACTTTGTGCTATTTTGTGCTATTTTGTGCTAGCGCGGCAGCTCGCCGTACTTCGTTGTAGCGCGTTACAGTGCTTGCAGTGGAACAGCAGCACGAGCATACCGTCAGAATTAGGTAATCTGGGCATGTGAACTGAACTCGCTGAGCTTCGCTATGAATACAGCCAGAAAAATGAAGCTTTTCAGCTTTCATTTTCAGAAGTAAATTTGGCGAGTACAGGCGGTGAACATGCCACATTTCATAAATTTTGATACATAATAAACTCACTCAGAGCGGCACGCGCTATGTCGCGATCATCATTAGCCCGTCGAATACCACAAAGAAACTGGGCAGAGGGCTGTCCGAACTCATCGCCATCATCACCATCATCATGGCACTTATTGGCAGCGACTCACGAGACGCACGAGACTCAGCCTTACTCATGCACTGCTTTCTGGCGTCAAATTCAGACTCAACCACGTCCACTGAGCTCGGCTGCACGTAAAACGAGCCGCTTTGCCCCACAGCTACCAGCAAATGTGTACAACATCCGCTCACCAAAACGTTGTATGGCATCAACAACTTCTCTGTCGTCTCGCCTTGTCGCCTCTGCTACTCGCCACGGCCCCCTCCACTCCGATGATGCCACCATCTATGCTCTCTCATCTGCCCCTGGCAAGGCCGGCATTGCTGTGATTCGAATATCAGGGCCGGCTTGTTTAGATGTATGTGGCTCACAGCGCCTATGTCTTCTTGTTTACCCTTCAAGGTGCTCCACGTAGTAACAGCCGCCCAAGATCTACACAGCCTTGTGCCCGTCGGCGCCCCCAGTCAAGCCGCGATACGCCGTTGTGAGGACTCTTTATGGTCCTGCAGAAACGTCCGGCGACAGCGACATTCTGGACCGTGCGGCCGTCGTCCTCTATTTTCCCGGGCCCAAGTCCGTCACCGGCGAAGACGTCCTCGAGCTGCACGTCCACGGCGGGCCTGCCACTGTCAAGGCCGTCCTGGGTGCCATTCCTGCCACGTCTCGTAGCAGCAACATTCGCTATGCCGAGCCCGGCGAGTTCACCCGCCGCGCCTTTCTCAACAACCGCCTCGACCTCGCCCAGGTCGAGGCCTTGGGCGACACCCTCGACGCCGCCACCGAGCACCAGCGCCGCATCGCCGTGCGCGGCAGCTCGGGCCGCCTGGGACGCACCTACGAGGCGTGGCGCGCGCAGCTGCTGGCGGCGCGCGCCGAGATTGAGGCGCTCATTGATTTTTCCGAAGACCAGCACTTTGACGAGTCGCCCCGCGAGCTGCTGCAAAACGTGTCGCGCCACGTCACGCAGCTGCAGCAGCGGGTGCGTGCCCACGAGGCGGCGGCCGACCGCAGCAGCCTCTTGCGGCACGGGATCCGGATTGCACTGGTGGGCCCGGCCAACGCCGGCAAGTCGTCGCTGATGAATCTGATCGTGGGCCGGGAAGCGTCGATTGTATCGCACGAGGCCGGGACTACACGGGATGTGGTAGAGGCGAGCCTGGACATCCGCGGATACCTGTGCACGTTTGCCGACACGGCGGGGTTCCGGCAGGTGGTGGCAGCGAGCGGTGGTGCCATTGAGGCGGAGGGCATCCGGCGGGCGCGCCAAAAGGCCGCCGACGCCGACGTCGTCGTCGTAATGGCATCGGTCGACAAGGATGCCGCGTCCGACACGTACGTTGTCAGCTACGACGAGGAGACGCTCCACCTCGCCGCTCAGGCGCGGCAGCAGATGGTCGTTCTCAACAAGTGCGACATCGTTCCCGATGCGTCCATTCTTTCTGGCCTCGTCGACGGGTTCCGCCTGACGGTGGACCAAATCATGAGTGCCGTCCAGGAGAGTGAGGCCGGTCCCAACGAGAAAAGCCGCGTACCGGTCATGGCCATTTCCTGCCGGGCGGCCGAAGCATCCGCCATTGGTGAGCCGCTTCTTATTGAAATGGACAGCGCCAACAGCGACCCTGGCGGCGTCCACGGTCTTGTCGATGCCCTCGCTGCGTCCTTTGCCTCCATGACGGACCTGCCACCCGACGAGCAGGACTTGTTGGGCGTCACGGCCCGACAACAGCAGCTCCTGGCGCAGTGCCGCGCGCACCTCGAAGATTTCTTGGCAGAAGCGACGGACGAGGATGCCGATCCGGATGTCGTACTAGCGGCTGAGCACCTGCGGTATGCAGCCGACTGTCTGTCGCGGATAACCGGCCGTGGCGAGGCGGGCGATATTGAGGAGGTGCTGGGCGTGATTTTTGAAAAGTAAGTCCAGCCACGTTTCTGGCGTCGGGTCAAAGTATGTTGTTGTGTCTTGACATCTTGGCTAACAGCTCCATAGGTTCTGTGTCGGGAAGTGAAGTTAAGGTGCCGCGCGCATGTTGCGTGTTAGTAATCCTTCGGGCCCCATGTCGTGTATATGTCCAAGTACATATTCAATTGTGAGAAGTAAGATGCTTTCGTGTAGAATTGTATTATATAAAGAAACTGGAACTGTATCAAGTTGCCTGCCGTGAGGTCTCTGTCTTGTGAACCCAAATCCAAACCCAAATCCAAACTCAAAAGAGGTAAATCAAAAAGAGAGAGTAACAATCCAAACAACCCGCGCAAAATCAGCATTCTCAGCAGTCGTGTGCTCATTGCCTGTCGTCAAAGTGTTCCATCGTGGAAAACGCCGGAAACTCCAATAACCAAGTGTGCCAAGAAATCAAAACCGTCTATGTCTAGGATATACAGGAGCCGCCGCCAAGTAGAGTAGGGCATTCTACTCGTCGTTGTCGTCGTCGTCCTTGTCACCCCTGAAAGAAAACAGTTAGCATTGTGCATTGCTGATATCCATAAACACGGTGTATACTGACTTGTTGTAGCCGCTGCGGCCCTTGTCCTTGGTCTCGTCCTCGTCGTCAGGCTTGCCGTTGTAGCCGCTACGGCCATACTCGACGGGCAGAGTCATGATGGTAGAGTTGGCGGTGGTGAAAAAAGCGGCCATTTTGTTGATTTTGTAGGTAGTTGAGGTAGTAAGTTGCCAAAATGCAAAACGTGATAAGAGTGGGATGCAAAGTTGAAGTAAAAGAGATAAGATGGCCCTGAAGTGCGTCGACAAGGATCACTTCATATAAAAATAGGACGAAGAACGCGAGTGGGAGTGGTCAGGGGTGAGAACAAGCGATGTAGACGTGGAAATGATGTGATTATGAGAAGATGGTAAGATGTAGCCCACGTTCTCGGAGGGAAGGACTAAACCTTATATAGGCTGGAGGCAGAGATGGCCCGTATTTGCAAGATGCTTCCAAGAGGGAGGCTTTTGCTTTGCAAGGATGGAGGATTTCTGGTTCATCGCCAGCATCCTTCGTTCAAGGACTGCCGCTGGGGGCTGGCATTGCCTTTCTGACATCCCGTCGCCCCGTTTAAAAAAAAGACGCTGGTGTCGATGTGATCCATTGGCGGAATTGTGCTGGTGGTGATAACAGACGAACGCAAAGGCCAAATGACAAAAAGAGTCAACGATCATCTAAACGCCCCCTGGCATGGCCGTGTTTCTAGCCCATTCTCTGCATGGGCCTGCGTGCGTGGGTGCGTGCGTGTTGTCTGCGTGTACGGAGTAAGTGTGTGTGCAATCGGCGACTTGGCCGGGTGTAAGACGTCAATTTCCTATTTGGGACCAGACCAGCTCACAAAGTGCCGCGCGCCTTGCGTTGTCTTTGGGCGCGGTCCTCTTGTTTGCCATTGTTGCCCTTGTTTCTTGGGTGTTTGTGCTCTTCGACCGGCCACTGCCCCCCCCCCCTGCTCGCTGGCCCGCTTTGTCTTGCTTGTTTTTGACACCCCAGGCAAGCAAAACAGAAGAATAAGCAACAGGCGAAAGGGGTTAAATGAAAACAGTGGACGAAAGAGTCATCAGTGGATATGGTTGAGGCAGCAATCGCGCATCTCCAAGGCAGCAACAAGGCAGCCACACTAACAAGCAACAGGCGCAGCAGCAAGAGACAACAGGGGTGTCAAGAATGCGAACTAGAACGTTGCATGAGGCTCGGCGAGGGCCGGCTTTGGCAAAATAAATAAATACAATAAAATAAAAAGGACAAAACGATGATATGAATGCAGGGCCCAAGGAGCATGACACATTCAAACAAAAACAAAGAAAGAGTCAATGGCAACAGTCGTGAGAGAAATAACAATTAAACAATTAGAGGGGCTGGGTCAATTAGGCAGGCCGACAAATCAGAGAGCGTGCGGCGCTGAAGCCCAAGGACAATGCGACACGGTCAAAAAGCAGAATGAGACGAGACAGGCAGGGATGGGAAGCCTAGACAACATACAATTCCCAAATTGCCAACGCCCATTCAAGGTGATGCCTGGATCATTCACGCAGATGCACGCGCACCCTGCATCCCCTTCACCTCAACGCTGCTTGTTTTGCAGGAGCCGCGCTCGTGACAGCCAGGAGGCCGTGCGGTTAGCGAGCCGGTGGTGCCAGGTATTATCGAGCAAACGACTGGAATTCCATTGGCGCTTGAACGATGGCACGGTAGAGGATTGCGAATTGTGGGTAGCTCGACGTGAATAGACTGCGGATGGATGACGGATTCGTGGACTTGCAGACGAACAAGGCCCCCAGGTGGTAATATTGAACGGAGATACGAAGTCGCTTTGCAAGCAGCTGGCGAGACCGTGACGCAGCGGCAGAGAAACGTAAGAAACAAAAAACAAGGAGCACGCAGAGATCAACAAACAAGAGACCAAACAACGCGTGCACAAAGTGGCCGCATTACAGCCGATGGCCATGGCCCGGCATAGGTCGGACAACCAGCGGAGCGTCCGGTGCGTCAAGGAAGAAGGTGATCTGATTAAGAAGCAAAAGCAAGCAAGACAAGCGCACATTGAAATACACAAGCGAGGCCGGAAACGAACGGAAAGGCACGAAGTGGCTGTAAAACAGTGCGATGGAACATGAGCAAGATAGAAGCAGAAAAGACAGGGGGAATTGGGACACGAGTCGAGGCGAAGTCAAGCAGCGTGTGATAGGGTGAGTTGTGGCAGAAAGGGAAAGAGCAAGGCTGAGGCGGACCCACGAATCCTTTGACCTGCATTAATCGCCACGCCGATGCAAGTGCGACCGTCCTGCATTTGTCGCCTAACCTGTGATGGGAAGGAGCTTTGTATCTTCGTGTTTCTGCTTCACAAGTGACCAGAAGGGGAAGGGACGATTCTACAAGATTGCGAACATAGTATGACGACCAAGGCAAGAGCGGCGATGCCCAAAACGGTAGGACTCTCCTCTACAGAAAACCGGGCTGCGAGACGAGCACTAGGCACCGACACGGCTCTGCCGTACTCTCGTGTTTTGCGTCGCGTTTGTGTCGTAAGGGGCCAAAAGCAGCCGAAGGCAAACAATGCGCATGCAGACAAAATGACGATGCGCAGGGTGAAGAAGGGAGAGGACAGAACGACGACAGGACGAGTTCCTTCCTTTTCGGGAAGCGACTAACGGGGATCCGCTGTAGGCAGGCACGGACTTCGATGGTGACGGCATCCAGCAAACCACATAGTGTGGGCAACATAAAATGTGCGGACATCTACTAAACATACCGTGAACGCATAGCTCCAACGAAAAGGAAGGAGCCGCGCTCCCGGCACTGTAGCGGATCACCGTTGTCTAGCTGCGAAGGGCCCAACATCATGCGACTTGTACGGAGTATATTTGTTTATTCAAACATACACCCAGGGTTGGCCGTTGTTACCACGCATGTCCAACCAAGCACCCCGGTTGAGACCGATGGCCTTACCAGACATACCACCCGACTTGGAGATCAACCACGAAAAGAGGCGATGGTTGGAATTTCCCAGCATCGAGTAGTTCTTATCTTGTTGGTCTCGCATCAGCACGGGCGTTAAAAGGAGCGCAACATCTCGACCATAGGAAAGCACGACCGATAGGCAGGGACAGAATGCAGGAACATAATTCATGGTGCGACATATTCGTCCAAATTCAGCAGGACCTGCAGGGTCGCTCCTGCCATCGCTCCTGCACGTTCTTGCTCGAATTGCTGTATCGGGATCGAGCTACCTGGTACCTCTCATCAACGGCCGAAGTACCTTTTTTCTGCGAGGATGTCTCGGCCATTCTGGGTCAGCTGCAGCAAGACGGCCAGTGGGGGCGCACGCTCACTTGTAAAGTATGTGGACACAAATAGCAGTATTAACCGTCTAACACGGAAGCTATCCTCGCCCAAGCCACACTTCGTCGGCGCGTCGATAAAGTGCAGTGGTGCCATGCGGCCTGGATGGCTATTCCGTTTTTATTTCTGACGCACACGCAACTTCCCAGAATTCGTCCCTCGTCTCAGCTTTACGCGCTTATGGTTCCCGTGCCTCTTTCCTATTTGCACCATGTTGTGTCTCTTTCTTATTTTCGAATATCCCGGGTGAGGTAAGAGAGAACCAACTACACGCCACTAACGGCAGCTACGACCGTTGTAGTTCCATGTTGGCCAGTTCCTTGTTCGTGTTCCCCCTTTATTGTCCGTCCTGTTTGTATCTATCGATCAAAACATCAAACCAATTGTCACCAACACCACGAACTCTCAACGTCGCCCCATCCCACTTGCACGACGCACCCTGAACGACGAACTGGCTGCGAGCCACCAATCTCCTGTCCCTCTCGTCGCTTCATCTGAGCATTCTCGCTTCGCCCCGTCTTTTGTGCTTCTATTTCATAACGTTGAATTGGTCGCTATTCTTATGACGTATTCCGACTTCGCCTCTCTATTTCGCTTTGTAACGCTTCTGCCTCTTCGGCGCTGATGCTCTTTACGGCCAGCGAAAGGCGCAACTTCGTGCCGAATTGATCATGGCAGAGAGCACAGGGCTGTGTCAAACTATCTCACCTGCACGCAAAAGAGCAGCTACGTCATGTTGCGGTCAGGTGCAAGGCGCTGCGAGGTCTCGCCTATTGTCAACCAATCTGGCGACCTTTTGGCCGGGCCGCCTGATCCTGGTAGCCTTCCTCCGGCCCCCAATCCGACCCTGGTCCCTTCGTGTCCCCAGATAGAAACCATCCCGGCCATGCCGCTATCTTTCCTCAGGCTTCCCTCGAACTCTAACAAAGTTTATTTTTGTGTGCCTTGTTCTTACTTTCTAATTATCCCAGTTCTTCCTTGTCCACTTGACGCCCTTTCCGGCCCGGATTTGTCCTTACACTATCATTGTGACGCGGAAAGAAAGGTCCCGGATTAGCCATCTGCTGACCACAGACAATAGAAACACGCCGGTGTGGATAACCAGGCAACTCATGATTTACGAACAGCAGGACTAGGAACAAAACCCGTGCAGGTCCGGAAATGTGGTGTGAAGCCGCGGAAGTCATCGGCCACGACCAGCTACGGGGGTGGTCCGATCCCCGTCTCGTCTCGACTGTCTTACTTAGCACTTGCCCTGTTGGACCAGCTAGGCAATGCCGAGTATCAAGACCTCTACGCTGACCGAAATAGGAAAGCTGAAGAAACAGATCCCAACACGGAAACATATCCCAATTTGGGCACAGAAGGTTGAACAACATTTCCTCAGAGCAATTTTTGATGCTGAGACCTGCGAGGAAATGGAACAAAAAAGGAAACACCGACGCAGGCAAATTTCCTAACAGAACGACACAAAGCGTACGACGTATTGTGTTCATGTATCGGATTTGATGCGCCAACAGCCCATATTGGCTTGCATCCTGCGACGCGTAAAGCTAACTTACTCTGCCAACAATTGTGGCTTGGTATGCGGCTGAGCCTTGCTCCAACAAGAGCCCTGCGCCGCGCTACATCGTGTCCAACTTCTTCGTGTCCCTCGCTAGCAATAGATCGGGCTTAAATTGTTCGTCTCAGCCAAGTCGATGTCGATGCCGGCCGCAACTGTCACATCTTTGTGGTGCGAGTGGCTTCCCAAGAGGCTCCTCTGATCCTCCGACACTAGATCCTTGGCGTTCCACAGCATCGGGTGAAACGTGTTTACAGTCCACTCATCGACATCACAAGGACCCTTTCTAAATCTGTTCGACGCCTTGCCAATGAGATGATGCGTACGGTGTCGAGTGACGGATTCAGAAATAGATTTGAACGAGGGGGCCGTTCGTTGACATGAACTACCGCTTGTCCGCACGCCTCGGCCCTTATACGGCGCTTCCTTCAGCGACATCTAGGCTTTGCGAACCAAACTTCAAGGTACAACACAGGCCGGATGCAGATGCCCCTCTCCCACCCCCAACAAAGAAGGAAGAAATATGAGGTACACTGCACCAACTATGCCATATGGCTAAAATAAGCTACCGTTGCAACAACGTGTTCCAGTTTTATAACCCGCTAGGAACAGCTCTATTTCAAGAACTGGTCAGACGGCATCATTTGTGTTTCCTGCCTCGACCGGCCTGGCCGATCGGCAAGTCATTAACCGTTCAACCGGGCCAACTCGCGACAATATGTGTTTGGCTGGCATACGACGAGATACGTCATGGCCGTGACTCTTTAGACTGTCACGGAGCAATCCAACATTGGGTTCTAAATTAAGATCCTGAGAATCCGTTTCAACTCTTTAGTTGACCACAAGACACAGCGGAATACATGTTTGGAAAGAACACAACAAACGTCGTCAAGTCGCTTATTTGAGGCAGCACCAAAACATTCTGTCCCTCGCAACGTACCACGCCAACCCGTCCAGATCCGAGCCTCGTTTATAACAATTCAGGGTGGGCCAGTCGTAGGCGAACGATATGGAGTACAAATACGATCTGCACACCCTGGCTAAGCCCTATACAAAGTCTCTCTTGCGCGTGTCTACCCACACAAGTATCTGTCGAAAGGAACCGTGCAGCGGACGGAACCTGCGGCTGTGCGTGACTGCAGGATCAGGATCGCGCTCCTCGCAACAGTGGCCTTGGGCAGGAGGGGTGGCCCTGTCCAGGCCTGTGCCTCCTATTGGCCGGGTGTTGCACTCAAGAGGTTGAAGGACGCTGCATGTTCAGCCTTGTGGAGATTGTGTCGGCCTGGACGAGGTACCATCTGTACCATCTGTATGAGGTCTGAGCACTCGGCACTGATACAAATCCTGGGCACTGTCTGCACTGTTCGAAACGGTGCTGGGATACAGCAAACCGAGGGAGAGTCGGGTCCTGTCTCCTAAGTATGGTAGAAGGATCGTTACAGGGGCGCCGAAGGATCGCACGCAACAACCAAAAGTGAATATGACCAGAAATTATAAGTCTACTAGTAGTCATGTACTTTTCACGACAAATCTGCTGAGTGGGTACATGGGCAGAAGACATGTACTATGTCCCCAGCACGATCTCCTTTTGTCCCAAAAGAGTGTTCTGCCATGCCTCAATCCTGTCTTTCCCTTCAGCGTCTTTGCCTCTTGGCGTTTGCAAATCAGGACTCTTCGGTGTCGGTCGTGTATTCGAATGCTGCAGGAACCGGTACATCCGGTCCGTCCTCACTATCGGGGTCGGCTTCCCATGGTGCTGCCGATGCCGTCTTGGATGTTGCCGTTGCTGCACCTGCGTCTATATTTGTCTCCGTGCTTGGTGCCTTCGTACTTGCTGCGACCGCTGGAGTCATTGTCTGCATATTGCCAGGCAGCCCATCTGCCTCCACATTCGTCCCCAGGATCGCTGACATCCACTCGGCCCACTCCCATGGCCGCTCTTCACCGCCCGGCATCGAGTTGAAATACTCCCAGCCCGACACACCCGCAAAGGGACCGCCGCGGATGCCCGGCACACCGGGAAACGCCACCGCCGCAGCCGATGTCGCTGCCTGCAGCTGCATCATGACCTCCGCCGACGTGTCCAGCGGCACAAACCCGGGGCCGTTGGCCGGGTTCGTCACGAGACCCATAACCACGCGATGCGCCGGCCACACGATGGGGCCCGGAAGGTGAGCTTGCGGCGGAAGGCCCGCTGGCCCGCCTGCACCACCCAGTCCACTACCGGGCGGACCAAGGCCGACCATGGTCGCATACATGTGTGGCTGGCTCGCGTCACCCCAGCCGCAGTAGAACTGTGCATGATACCACGCAATCTCGTGGCCCCGTTGGCGCTCCAGATCCGCGTACGAAAACCCACTGAGGTTGCAGCGCGGATCGTACGGCCGCAACAGCGCCGCTGCGACGGGTGCCATTGTCAACAGGAAAGCCGGGCCGAAGTCGGCGCGCAGCCGGTCAATCAGATGCACAATGCCCGGCAGCGACATGGGCTCTTCGATGTCCAGGTCCACGCCGTCAAGCCGGCACCGCCGAAGGAGGTCATGCAGCAAGGCGTAGTGTTTCTCAAAAGACTGCCGGGAAACCCCCTCCCGACCCATGTCCAGCCGCTCGTACGACCCCTTGGCCGCGCCCCCCAGCAGCGCAAGCACCCGCACCCCGCGCGCCTGCGCCGCCGCCACCTCGCTCCAGAGCACGTCAAACCGCGCATGGTCCGGCGCATGGTCGTTGAGCGTAATCGGCTTGTCGCTGTCGGCACCATTGATGTGCACGGCAGCGACGACAATGTGCGTGGCCGAGGGCCGGCCAGAGCCAGCGCCGTCGTCGCGGCCGAGCAGAGGCAAGATGGAAATGGGCCGCTCCCCGTCGCGAGTATGGTGTGTCTGGTGGTAGACGACGACCTTGGGCGATGATGGAAGAGGAGCCATTGTAACAAGGGGAGGTGGCCGCGGAAGGAAGTGTGGAATGTGATGGGCGCGCGAAACAGGGGAATGAGGGGCAGAGTGGAGGGGATGAGTGGTGATCGCGCGACGATGCCGCGCAAAGAGACGCAGCGAGCGGCGCACGACCCCAGATCGAATCGTGTTCTCTCCTAGGCGAGCTCTGTATCGCGTCTTTGACGTGGAAGGTGGGTGAGTGTAAATGATTCGAGATGCGCCCTGAATTATCTCGTGCTCGTGTGAGAAGGAGACGCGGATTTACTAGCGGCGGGAGCGCATGAGGAGGAATAGTAAGCGCAGGTACTTTCTTTTTAAATTCGAAGTGAAACGAAACATGAACATGAAATAAATGCCACCGATATTATGACAACTTTGTAGGGATAAAATATATGATGAAGATAATATGTACAAGTAGTTCTATACGTAAGAAAATAAAAAGTAAGAAATGAAGAAAGAAATAACTAAATAAAAAATAAAAATATTAAAAAATAAAAATACCAACATCGAACAGCACACAACTGACAACCCACACCAGGGCATAGAATATGCAGTCATATAAAGAAAGCACTGTTACTTCAGAATATGAATACTATTCTTATTTGAAAATAGTGGACAGAGAATATTAACTAAAGTTTAAAGTTGTAATAGAAAGAAGAAAACACCTATGAAAGTGTAACACCTGTGCATAGTAATATAGACGAAAGGAAATATAAGAGTATGAAATATGTAAGAGAAAGAATGAGAGTCAGATGAAAGAAGTATTCCAAAAGCAAGCAATGCATGAGATGACCCAAAAGGAAATGAGAGGACCGAGTAAGATAGATATAAGAAAAAAAGAATGTGTATCATCCAAGGACAATATGTTCTCGAACGCAATGCTCCCTCCTGTTTATTACGGCCCATTACGTTCCGTCCTTTTTGCGCCTCCTCTTTACGTCTCACCCTACACCTTGCGTGCCGGCGAGCTCAGCAGGAAGCCGTCCTGGTCGTACAGGCCCAGGCTGTCCCGGCTCGCTGCTGCCTGCTGCCGGATGCTCCGCGCGCTCGGTGGTGTGCTCGGGCCCATCGTCGACCGGGTCCGCAGCTTGCTCACGGGGCTGCCGTTCGCCGGCAGCGCCGCGTTGCCGACCTGGGTCGAGCGGCTCGGCGACTTGCGCAGCGGACGGCCCGTGTTGGCCTTGGGCGTCGATGGGCTGGCGTTGGCGGCGACGACGCTCAGGTTGGAGCCTGCGGTGGCCGAGGGCGTGAGGGCGCCGCCGGTCTTGTTGGGGGTGCCCGACGACGGCGTCGTCGAGCCCGATGCCGGGTTCTCGTCGACGCGGCGCAGAACGGTGCCAGTCGTGGTCATGGAACGTGCCGAGCGCGTGCGCTGGGGCGCGGGTCGCGAGGAGACGCCGCCAATTCCAGACGATGAGGAAGACGACGATGCAGTCGGAGGGGCCGAGCTGCGCTTCGACAAGGCATCGCGGTTCTCCTTGTCGTAGCCGCCACCGCTGTGGCTCGGCACCTGCGACAGCCGCTTCTTTCCGAGCGCCAGGTACTGCCGGCTGCCCACGGCGCTGCTGCGGTTGGTCATGCCACTGGCGGACTCGCCGGCACTGCTGTTGCGGCGGCGGGCGACGCGGCGCGGCTGGGTCAGACCCATGGCCGAGGCAGCCGTGGAGATGTGTACGGCCGACGAGGGCAGGCTGCCCATGGCGGGCGAGCGGCCGATGGCCGAGGTGGCGTTGCTGTAGCAGCTGGAAGCCTCGCTGTAGGCAGTGCTGTTCATGCGGCGGAGCTCAGCGGCGGCGGAAATGACGGTCATGTTGTTGCTGTTGTTGTTGTTGTTGTTGTTATTGTTGCTGCTGCTGCTGTTATGGTTCTTCTGCGAACCTTGGGACGTCTGGATGCTGTATGAGCCGCGCGGGCTCTGTGCCATCTGCTGACTCAGGACATTGAGTGCGGTCAGGTTGCTCAGACTGCCAAACGACGGCGGCCGCGGCAGGGGCCGCACGGCGCGGCGGAACTGGGCTTCCTCGCTCTCGATGGCCTGCAGCGCCTCGATGCGCTCGTTGAGCGAGCGGCGGCGGTGCCGGGGCGGGTTGGGCGGCGGGCCGCCATTGCCCCAGCTGGTGCGCGGGTTCGCATGGCGGGGCACGAGAGAGTGCTCGTCCTCGGGCGCCAGCGTCGGCGAGCTCTGCAGCAGCGAGTGGTCAGCAGACTTGCGCCAGGCGGCGGGCGATGATGGTGGTATAATGCTGATGGCGGATGAGGGCGTCTTTTCGTCGCTGGCGTTGGCAGCGGAGACATTGTTATTGTTGCTGCTTGTGCTGATGCTGTCATTTGCACCACGCTTGCTGGGGCTCGTCGCCATCCGGCGCACACCCTGCGAGGCCGTGGCTGACCGGTCGTCGTTGTCGCTGTTGGCGCTGTTAATATTATGCGGTCCGCCAAAGGTGAAACGCACACTGTTGTTGTGCATCATATTGTAACCGGACTGCTGCAGCTGCTGCGGGGACGGAGCCTGCTGCCACACGCTGCCGTTGCGGCGGTGGCGGCTGCGGCCCTGGTTGGCGCCGTTACGGTTGTTGGTGTTGGTGTTGGTGATGGCGTTGGCGTTCATCATGCTGCTTGTGTTCAAGCTGCCGAGGTTGTTGCCGCTCGAGCTGTGCGGGATCATGATGCCGTTGGCCTTCTTCACGGTGCCGGCCGACCGCCTGGGTGACCGGGGCGGCAGATCAGGAGCAGCCGCGGCCGACACAGGCAAACCACGCGATGCCCGGGACGTGGGCGTCGACAGAGCTGCCGGGACCAGCATGGTGTCGTCAGTGCCAGGTACGACCGCATGGGACACCTGGACGCGCTCCAGACCCTTCTCGGCCGCGAACAGCTGGCTGTCGGCCGTCAACGCGCCCGTGATGCCCAGACCGGCCAGGATGCGGTCGTTCTGGGCGTCGTCGTCGACGTCACCGCTGTTGGCAATACGCACGCCGCCCTTGGATGTGGCCCTGCTCGCCACGGTGCCTTTGTCGGAACGCTCGTCGACACTGTAGACAGTCGAGAGTGACGAGCGAGACGAGGCCGAGGACGAGTAGGCGGACGACGGCGACCGCGTCTCGGGGGACGAGTTGGAGAGATTGGACGGGGTCGGGGCCGGCAGGTGGACAGCGGGGGCCGGCAGCATCATGGGGTGTGCCATGACGTTGCTGCCGCCCGCCGCCTGAGTGAGTGTGCCGGCGGCAACGCGGTTCTTGTTGGGGCTCTTGCTGGGGCTGGACAGGGCCGTGGGGATGGCGTCCAGGATGGGGCTGCTGTCGCGGGCATCCTTTTTGTGTCCGCCCTCCCGTGAGTTCTTGCGCGCGGCCACCATGCTGTCGGCGTCCGAGCCCGAGGTCTGTGAGACACGTTTGATCGACTCATTGTCGGCGTCAGCCGCAGCAGTCGACGTCGTAGTCGCAACAGCAGCGTCCGTCGTCTTTGCTGGCCCATTCATCGATGCGCGTTTTATGGAGCCCAGGTTGTCCAGCTGCTGCTGGCCCTGCAGCTGCCCCAGACGCTGCTCCGTAGAGCGCAGGATCTCGGTCAGCGCGGCCTCCGTCGCATAGTTTGGCTGGGACGCGTGTTTGCTGCCGGAACGAGAAAGACGGTTTTGTTGCTGCTGCTGCTGCTGCTGCATGTGCTGTTGACGGATCTGCTGCTGGAGCTGTACCTTCTGCTGCTGCATCATCATGACCATCATCTGGTGCTGTTGCTGCGCGGGCATGCTGGGATAGAAGGGCACGCCGGGCGGGATGTACGACTCCGGCTGGTGCGGGATGATCAGCGCAGGCTGCGGCGGGCGGGGCAGAGTCCGGGTCGAAATGGGCGGCGGCGGCTGCAGAGACGGGCCCTGCTGGTGCTGACGCTGCTGGCTCGGGTTGGACGGCTGTTGCGGGCGGTAGCGGGGGTTCTGCGGGCGTGGCGGCATGTTGGGCATGGAGGACCGGTTGGGGTTGCCGCTGCTGCTAGCGTTGTTCGAATACCAGGGGCCGTTATGGCCGGCCATGTTGGGAGGCGGCTGGTTGTTCGGCGCGAGCAGACGGTGCTGCTCCGAGGGCGGCGGCGGGCGCTGCGGGAACGAGTTGGCGCGGACGACCGAGAACGTCGGCGGCGGCTCACGCAGACCAATCTCGCCGCTGGCAGCATTGCTGGCAATGGCATTGCCGTTGTTGTCGTTCTCGCCTGCGAAACCGGGGAAGAAAAGCGAGTTGGTCGTGGCAATAATGGATGTCTCGGGCCGGCGTCGGCGTAACTTCCGCGGCGAGCCGTCAGCCGTGCCCCGACGATGGTGGTGGTGCCCGTGGTGGCCGTGGTCGTGCAGGCAGTGGTTGCGCTGGCTCTGGAGCTTGATCTCGTTGCCGCCGCCCTGCGAGCCGCCGCTGCTGTTGCTGCCCGTGCGGCCCAGGACGGCCGGGACCCGCTGCTTCTGGCGGCGGACCCAGCGGCGCTGGTTGTGCCAGAAGCGCCGCCAGCGCCACATCCACCACCAGACCATGCCGGCGCCCTCAAAGTCTCCGTCCATGGTCGAGAACGAGTCGCGCGTGGAGGCCAGCGAGCAGCACGTGCTCGAGGCACAGTCCGAGATGGGCGCGCCGCCCGGGCGGAAATAGTTGGCAGCGGCAGCCGCCGCCGCCGTGGCTGCTGCATCGTCTACCACCGGCTGGCCATCTGCCGGGCGCCCGCCCTCGTCGCTGTCCCGCATCATGGTGACGGTCATCATCTGCTTCTTGCGGGCCTCCTCCTCTTCCATGCGGCGGGACTGGCGGCGCTTATGACGCTTCCGCCGGGCAGCCCATGTGCACAGCAGACCGCTCGCAACTGCCACGAAGACGGTGCCGACGATCACGACGGCAATGATGACCCCGAGACTGATGCCGGGACCGCCACTGGTGGCTCCGGCCGTGCCGACATCATTTCTCGCGAGTAATGTGGGCATGGTGAAGTGTTGTATAACAATATGAACTACAAACCAAGAACAAGTGAAACGAGAGTACTGGTGATCGGAAGATCGGATGGCAGAAAACAAAATAGAAAGAGAACAAAAACGAGTGAAGTGCCTCAGAACATGCCGGCGAATGGTCTGCAAGGCGGTGGATGAGATGGTCCGGTCGATGTATTGGCGAGTTCGGCGGCGGTGACAATGCCGATGTCGAAGTCGATGGCGAGGTCGATTGCAAAATGGAGTTGGCGATGCGATTGTCGACGATGGGCGAAAAGGGATGAGGACAGGAAAGAGACAAAGAAAATAAAAAAGTACGGGATGGCCGGGGTCCTGAGGCAAACTAAAAGCATAGATGTCGATTTCATTGCGACGACATGGCCGAGCTTTGCCGCCTTGACAGCCAAACAGAAGCTGGAATGTGTTGTTGGGGACGACAAAGGAACGGCATTCCAGCTTCGCACAATGGCAGACAACGGACCTGCGGGAGATGGGTTCGACGACTTTGTGCTGCGGTGGGGCCACAAGGCATTCCACAAGAGCTCTCAGTTCGTCTCTATTTTTTGTGCCCGATGGAGTCGGGCGACGCTGGCTGTGACAGATGATATTTGCGATTGGGGTTGCCGAAATTGCCACTTTCGGTGTAAGTCGCGATGTAGTGGGGATAGGGTAATTTGAGCGTGACACTCCTAAATGCACGGCTTGTTGCGCTGCAATCCCCTGGAATGGGCGAACGGTAGAAGGCAATTTCGCAATTCGGTCGGATCATCTCTGCCAGGAAGGCCTATGGTCCATATCAGATAATGGTGTGGTTTTTGAAATCAACAAAGGAAGCAAATAGGCAAAGTCGAAAATATCCAAAATATTCAAAACAATTCAAAATTGTAAAAGTATGGTATCTCGTACAAGCAACGCCCCATTTCCTCCGCCCGGTCGACAAGGGCATCTGCGATACCATGCAAAGACAAGCAAACATCAATACAAACGATAAGATGACAAAAGAGGTCAAGGACATATGATAAAAATAAGAGAGGTAAAAGGGCAACCAAAGTACCAGAGTACCAAAAACTACATGGAAGGAGGGACGAGAAGCGAAGAACGCACAGCGGCGAAAGATGCGAAATATAAACCAAGAAAAGAAAGAAAAGGAGAAATGATAAAATGTCGACCTGTCGACCACAAGTTTGACCCCAACAGCAAACCACCTCAACCTTTTTTTATTGCCGTCAAGTACTCCACAACACCCGCCAACTACCACCGGTGCTTTCTGTGACGGCGCATGTGGTTGTGGAAGCGCGGCTTCACCGCGGCGGCCGGCGTCGTCGTGACCGTCGTCACCACCGTCTCTGGGTCCTCTGTGACATAGACAACCGTCTCCTCCCACAGAACCTCAGTTACCACGTTGCCATTGGTAATGTACTGCGTGCTGACCACGTTGGTGTGCTTGTCGCTGCTGGGTGCGCTGGGCGGCGGGGTCGTCACACTGCTGGGAGTCGAGGGCGAAGGTGAGGGCGGCGGCGGCGCAGGCGACGAGGCAAACACATGGTCCGAGTGGATGTTGGCTGCGACCTGGGCGTTGACGGCGGTGGTTGCGGCCGCACTAGCAGGCGACGAGGGCACTGGCGCACCGGCGGCGGCGCCTGTAGGGTTAGCCGCCTGGGCCACGACGCTGCCTGCCCCGAAACCACCGTCGAGACCCAGCGTCGACGTGGGTTGGAACGACAGCGCAGGGTCGTATGCGTTGAGCATGGTGACGTCCATGAAGTTGCCAAACGGCGCAACGTTGCCCGGTAGGCTAGCGGCGGGGCCGGCGGTGTTGTCGCTGGCCACATTGTCGGGAATCTTGATCTTGCAGGCCTGGGCGTCGGACAGGGACTGGATGGTGAACAGCGGGCAGTCGGAGATCTCGCCCGAGGGATTCGTGCAGGTGTTGACAGCCTCCTGGAGGAAAGCGACATCCCAGCCGGTCATGAAGTCACCATGGTACGAAAAGCCTAGAATGTCAGGGGATGGACGTGGGAGAGACGTTGCTCTACAAGGCTGCTTGCTTACCTTGCACATCGCCATTGGAAATGACAAATTGGCCGGTGCGGCCAATGTACGCCGCCGTGTTCCAGATGGTCTCGTAAAACAGACTCGGCAGGCGCACGGGGAAGTCGTCGGGGCAGTCGCCCGTCATCACCAGGTCCGGGTAGGCCACGTGCGACCGGTGGTTGGCCGAGTCCACGTCCTTGCCGTTCCAGCACGACGGGAACATGAGCTCAAAACGGATGCCGTCGGGGCAGTTGGTGTCCAAGAACTTCTTGTCGGGGAAGAAGTGGCGGTACAGCGACGCCTCGGGCGAGGTACTATAGTCGAGGCAGTTGAAGCCGAGGGCGCGCTGGGCGAGCTTATCCTGGTTCGTCTGGTTGAGCGCCGCCCAGATGGACTTGGGCGGGTCGGCCATCTCGACGTTGCCGGCCGTGAAGGCGCGGCGTTCGTTGTCACCGGCAATCATACGGAAATCCTTGGGAAAGGCGGTGATGTTGGTGTTGCCGTTGCCCGAGTTGAGCAGGTAGTAGGCGAGCGTGCCGCCGACCTGCTCAACGAGCTCGTACTGGTGGGTGGTCGTGTCCAGGAAATAGAGCGCGGGGTGCCAGTACGACGACTTGTCCTCGGTCACCAGGCACGACGTGCAGTCGCTGGCGGTGATGTCGGCATAGGTGGCGGACTCGCCGAAGCCGCCGGAGCCCATGATGGCGTGCAAGTGCGAGGACGGCCCACCGGGGGATATGAGGGGATCGATGCGGGCGTTGCCAGCCACGCCACGGCACTCCATGCGCCAAAAGGCCAGGGCCGGCGTGATGGCCGCAGCCACGAGAATCGAGACCCGTGGACTGACCATTGTCGGTGTCGTGGAAAAAAAAGGAGGTCCTGGATCGAAACTGGTGATGTTTTTGGAAGGCGAGTTTCGAGTTTCCGTATAAGGAAAGTACAGTCGAACAGTCGAACGACCGTGATGGTTGTAGTTTCCTGATTGAGAAGGTAGAGGTTCCTGCCTAATGGGGATACACTTTATCTGAAGTCGTAGAATGGCGATACTCGATATCGCGTTGTAGAGCTGAAAGGCGAGAATCAAGTGAAAGACGATGCGGTAAAAAACGAATGCGATCAACACGACGAAGCAGAAAATGAGCGGGAGAACAATATGAAGGCGGTACGTTGTACAGTTGCTGCTGACAATGAGCGTCCGAGAATACAAAAAAAGAGTGGAAGTCGAAGTGACGATGTTGAGATATCAAGGACAGTATCAAAAAAAGCATCAACCAGCGACCGAGTGCACGCGGCGAAGAAGACGAAAAAAGAAGGCGGGCAAAAGGTGCAGAAGAAAAGACTTCAAAGAGAAAAAGAGAGTGCGAAGGCCAAGAACAAAAGGGAACGGAGGACAATGAGGGTGGTGACAAGGAAGCAAACGAAAAAGGGAGGACCTCAGGCGAAACGGGAGAGACTGGGGGGAGTGTGGAGGGACTAACACACACTCTGGAAGCAACAGAGAACCGCAGCGCCACTCCAGAATATTTTGCATCCTTTTACAATTTACACGCTACACAGGACTCTTACAGATTCCAGACGGGGGGCACTCAGTTCAGTGCAACGACTGACACACACACGCTCGTCATATCGTGGGAACGGGGAGAGATTTGGGGAAAAGTCAGGACTCAAGCGTCGGTCAAGCGCTGGCTGTCTTCACCTCACACAATCAATATATTAAGGAACAGAGAGCCAAGGGGCTGCGTGTGTCGTGTTAGTGGTTAGTGCTTGTCAGGGGGTGGTTAGGGTGCAGAGGGGGACAGGGGTGTGTCCCCTGGGACAACACGAGCGAGGGATCAAGAAGAGAAGGGAAAAGAAGGCCAGTGGGTGAAGTGACGCAGAGATCTGGTGGCTGAGCTTTGCCATGCTTTGAATTCGTTGCGGCTCGCAACTCTATTCTTTGCTCAGACTTCGGATTGCGCACTTTGTGGCTTTTTGCCTGTTGCCTTTTGCCTCTTGTTCTTTTTTTGTATCGTGGACGGTCTGTGCGCGTCCATCGTGAGGTTGCAGATTTCATGCTCGATCCCGGGGTAAGGCGAAAGAGGACGTGAAATACGATAAAGGTGCCGGACGGAACAATGCTACTCTATGAAAGAGACTCTATTTGGATCGCGACGGCAACGACATAGAAAATGAACTGCGCTGGCAGAAACGCGCTTTGTTGTCTCGTCTTTAACACTCTTTTTTTCTCCCTGAATAGGAGCTCAGGATCGACGGACTCCTCTTGTTAAAAGAGTGGATCGACGGACTTCGCCCTGTCCTTCACCTCAAGCCGCAGAAGATCGATCCAAGATTTACAAGCGGTTCCAGGGTTTCCCAGTAGCCAGGGCGGGTCGAACTTTGTGGATGAAAAAGTAAAAAGGCAAAGAGATGGGCGAAGGAGCAGTGGGCGAAGAATGCAGGCCGCTTGACAAGAGAAAGACTGAGAATCCTAATGATGGCCCCATTTGATCCTTGACCTTCCTCGCGTATTGTTGTCAGAGACTCGTAAACCGTCAGATAGAATGTCTCTGCGCCTGCGGTTCTCCAGCGAAAGACGAGGGGAACACGGGCAGAAACACATCGGACAAGCCACGGTGCTGATATCACATCTCATGCGTGTCTCTCACATCCCGTTGGTGAGCGTGGTCTGTCCAACCTTGCACGACAGAAGGGCCAATTTCCCAGTTCGGCTTCATTCGCTGTCCCTGCCAGTCGTCACTGTTCCTGAGTCACGTTCGTCAAGGCCGTGCGGACAAGAAACGAAGTGAGCATAAAGAAGGAATAGGAAGACAACGCATGGCTCCGCACTGAAATTCTCTCGCTCCTGGGGTCACCACTTGGTTTTTTCTAGTCTGACGCGTGAAACAGACGGCGGTGCCAAGGGCCTGTCACACATAAAGAGTCTACTCGACAGAACTGAAGATAATCTGCCCAGCTGTTCCCAGGCACAAGGTACAGAACCGCAAAAGGAATGTGGACAGGCCCGTTGTCCACGAAGCTTACGGCCGCCGACATAATGACAGCGGGAGGGGCGTTCCGCCACATTCCAGAGCGTGGAGGGGATTGTCGCTTGTGTATGCAGTTTTTACGCCGTAGTTCGGAGTACGCTGCTTGAAGCAAAATAGACGACGCTGCTCATGTATCCCTTGCTCGGTGAGTGGTCAAACGCAGAGCAAGGGGCAGCAGGGTTTCCCACAAACCAAGAAATAAAGAAGCTAAAGTAACAAGGAAATCCGTCGGGTTGGTGATGAAAAGGCAGCAAAGAATGCAGACAGTCACCACAGGACGAAAGGGCTAAGCACGACGGGGTTGACCCCAAGAGTCCCAAGTAGTCCCAAGAAGTCCCAAGAAAGTCCCAAGCGATCAAAGGGGGGCTGCATCAACCGGCCGGCCATACCCCTGTCCCTTGTGCCTTGGGCCCTGTTGCCGCCCATCTCATTGGCCCTCTTTGATGCCTGTCTCTCCTCTCGTTGGCTGGTTTGTCCCAGCACGACCCCTAGCCTGAAACACGTTTCGGGATCGATTCTGTGCAGTTGGCGCTCTTTGCGCAGTTGGCGGTTGTCAAAAGACCTTCATGCCCCTCTATGCGACAAAGAAAGCAGGCCTTTCTGTGTTTTCGTGGATGACTTGTGACCCTTGACTGAGGCACGCCACTTTGATCTGTTTCTGCCCAATCCACGTCGAGAGGTGCAGTGCAGTTGTTCACCAGCGGCAGCACGAAGGTTGAGACGGCACGCCGCACTCTGCAGCACGCGCCGTGCCTTGCAGATTTCGAGGCGGGACGAGACAGACAGATACATGCAGAGAAGAGATGAAAAGGACATCGGAAAAGGGTGAGAAAAAGAAAACACGCAAGACAATAGAAAGCTAAAAATCGAAAGTATCATTAGGTGGCTGGCGCGGCTCGGCTGATCTACCGGCTGAAAAGTCAAAAGGCAAAACCGAGAGAAGCTTGTGTCTGTCAAATGAAGCGCGGCCTGGTTTCCGTGGCGAGCAAAAACGCTTTGGGCCGGGGATGCAGAAAAAAAAAAATAAAGTGTCAAAAGACGGGATGATGCGCATTGACAAGCGGCGGGTGTGCCTGTCAAAGCTGCCTTTAAGGGCAATGTACCTGAATCTCAGTGCTGTGCGCTGTAGTTGGTACCTTTGTATCTGTCATTTCAGGAATGTACTTTTTCGTACAGGTGTAAGTGTCCAGCCTGTTAAATACTCTTATTTCTTAAAAAAGTGTACGTCTTCAACGGTTCA
Source organism: Sporothrix globosa (assembly GCA_001630435.1). Taxonomy (NCBI): domain Eukaryota; kingdom Fungi; phylum Ascomycota; class Sordariomycetes; order Ophiostomatales; family Ophiostomataceae; genus Sporothrix; species Sporothrix globosa. The sequence goes on from LVYW01000006.1 coordinate 392,125, forward strand.
TGAGTACAACGCACCAATACCTCTTCATAGTCTCCTCGTTTAACTAGTTTTGATTTATGTTTTCGTCTCTAGTTATGCAAACTCGTAATACTCAGTCGAAGCGGTGTTACTTCAAAGTACATCGTGTGCCTCAATACTTCGTACCTGACATGACGTAGCTCGACACGTGACCGCTCCGGACCGAGGGGTTGTGTCCACCTGTTCCGAACATCCACATCCAAAGTCGAGCTACTCAACGGTCGACCTCACCGAACCCACTACAGTACGTCCGGTCGACCTTTGGCCTACGACACAACCGCTCGCAAACGATTGCACCACGTCGGCCTTCCTTCTACACGCCTCACGCCCACCATGTCGTCCACCGCCCACCGCCGCCTGCTCCAGGAGTACCGGTCCCTGACCAATGGCCCTCCTGAAGGCATCACCGCCGGTCCCGTCTCCGAGGACGATATGCTGCTCTGGGAGGCCGTCATCCAGGGGCCCGAGGGGACGCCCTTTGAAGGCGGCGTCTACCCGGCCGAGCTCAAGTTTCCCAAGGACTACCCGCTCGTCCCGCCCACCATGCGCTTTGTCGGCTGCGAAGTGTGGCATCCAAATGGTACCCCCCGTCCCAACTACCTCCAACTACCTCCGAGGGAGTGATTGCTTGTTTCCCCCTTCGCTCTCTGCTAACGCACCCTTTCCTTACCCCCCTCCCCCAGTCTATCCCTCCGGTCTTGTGTGCATCTCCATTCTGCACCCGCCCGGTGACGACCCCAACCACTACGAGCAAGCCTCCGAGCGCTGGTCGCCCGTCCAGAGCGTCGAGAAGATTCTGATTAGCGTTATGAGCATGCTGGCCGAACCCAACGACGAGAGCCCTGCCAACGTCGAGGCCGCCAAGATGTGGCGCGAGCGGCGGGAGGAGTACAATGCAAAGGTGCGGGCGAACGTGCTGTCGATGCTGGGGCTGTAAGGGCGAGCCGCGGCGATCGTGGCGTGAAGTCTTGAAAGCATCATCGCATCATATCCGTCGCACATCACAACCCAATCCACTCCCATACCGGGCAACTCGCACGGCGTACGGCGTACGGCTTCATTTCTTGGCATAGCGATGGGTCTTTACTGAAATTCGGGTAGTCTAATTTTTCCTCGTCTTTTCCAAACCCAACAAAACGTATTTATCTCTATCTTCTCTTAACCCGTGAATCCATAACCATGCATGTCATTCATAATGTCGCTCGTCAAAAATGTCCCAACTCCACCGCCCCCCGACATCTTGTTACATCTTGTTGTCCGCCTTGAACTTGTCCCAGGCCTCGTTGAGCGTTGCAAACACCGTCCCCGCAATCATCCGGATCTCCGTCGACGCGTCCTGTGGCAGCTTGTCCGGGTGCGTCTTGCCGATCGCCCGCATGTAGATAATCTTGACCTTGTTCGGCATCACCAGCTCGTGCAGACCCACCGGCTTCCACCCGCTGCCCTCCCACAGCACCCGCTCCAGGCTGCCCAGCAGGGCCCGCAGGTTGTCCTTTTTGCCGTCGCGCCACGCCGCCACGCGCGCGTCCACCTGGTCCAGCAGCCCCAGTTTCTCCGAGTCCTCGCGCGCTGCTGCCTCGTTGGCCGCCCGCAGCCGCTGCACCGCCTCGAAATCGCGGCCGCTTGCCGACGTCGGCGTGGCCGTCCCTGCCAATCCACCAAGGGCGCTGCTGGCGCTCGGCCGTGCCGGCCGCGACGCAGCAGCGGCTGCCGCCGCCTTGGGAGTGGGCATGGGCTTGGGCTTGGGCTTCAGCGCCGTCTGGCACCGTTGCCGGCCCGCAATCGCTGTCGCGCCGCCCACGCCGCTCTCCACGCACTGCTGCCACACCTGCCCGGCCTCGCCCCACTTCTCCATCTGCTCCAGCGCCTCCGCCTTGCGCGTCAAGGCTTTGCCGTACAGGTCGCGCAGGTCACGCGTGGCGCCCGTGCCGTCTTCGAGGCTGACCGACTCGCCCTCGCCCTTGCCGGGGCCAATGACGGCCAGCGCAGAGTCGGCGTCAGCCGCGGCCTGCCGCGGCTCGCCCGTCTTGAGTGCCGTCAGTGCGCGGTTGCAGTACAACACCACCAGCAGGGGATGCGACGGCGGAATGTCGGTCAACGACGCCGCGTAGGATGCATGTGCTGCCGCGTAGTCTCCCCGCTTGAAGTGAGCCGCACCGTCGGCGCGGTGCTTGGCGGATGCCTGGAGGACAAACGAGTTGACGGCCGGCACCTGGCGCGCGACCTTGGGTGGCCGTGGACTCGGCGTGGCGCGCGGCGTTGGGCGGCCAGAAGAGCCAGCGCCAGCGCCCGCGCCGGCCGGTCGTTGTTGGGATGCTGCTGGCCGTTGTGGCAGAGCAGTCGAGTTGGACAACAGGTCGCCTTCGGGTGGGGCGTCGACGTTTTTGCTGGCGGGCTCAGGGGCCGGAGACGCCGTCGCCGCCTTCCGTCGCCGGGCAGGGCTGACGTAGACTTGTGCGCTCTCTTCTTCAACGGCTTGCTTGGTGAGCCGTGCTCGCGGGTCAGAAGCACTAGCGCCCTGCTGCTGCCATCGAGAAACAGGGCTGTTCCGGCTTGGCGGGCCCGAAGCGAACCCACCAGCAGGCGACTGTGTCCGGGACGACGGGCTCTCGTTACGGTACCGTGGCTGCTCGGGCAGATGTGCGGCAGCTGCTTGGGGGCGTGCGCTGTGCTGTCTCCGCTCGGGCCGTGTGCCCGACTCGAGCATCATGGCCTCGTCGGTGGCCGAGGTGGTCGATGCAGCCGTCCCAGTATGCCGTCGCCGCGAGTCGCCCCCATCGTGTGGTGCGTCCATATGCTCCTGGCCCGCAGACCGCATCCACTTGGGCTGGCTGGGGTCACCCTCTTGCTGGAAGTCCTGCACCGCCTTTTGCAGCTGCTTCTGGCCCGTCTTCCACAAGGAGTTGGCCGTCTTGAGGAAGTTTGTTCCCATGGCCGCTGCAGTCTTGGCAAAGTCGCCATCGCCAGAACCAGCATGCGACCGGCTGTCGCCCGTGCTAGAGTGGCCCCCCACCTCGGCGTCGCGCATCCACGCCGGGCTGGCTTGGTTCCGACTGCGGCTCGAAGTTCGGCTGGCGCCCTCCTCGGCCCGCAGCTGATCCGCACCACCGCGACCACCACCTTGCTTCACACCGGCCTTCTCCTTGGCTTTCCGGTGCGCGTCATCCAGCAGCCAGTTCACGGCCGCTTGCACGTCATAGCCCCGCCCGCTCCCAGTGAGGCCCCTTTGTGCATCCTCGGCACTAAACCCGTAATCCACCAGTTGTGCTACGGCGTTGTCGAACTTGGGGTCGCCCGTCTTTGCAAAGCCGCCGTCGCCTCCACCGACGTCTGAGTCGGAGTCGGAGTCGGAAGCTTCAATAGGCTTGCCCGGCTCTGGCTCTCTCTTTCGCCGTTGTTGCTGCGCCTCTTGCCGCCGCTGTGCCTCCGTCTTCCGCCGCACTTCGTCCACGGGTTTGGCCAGATCGCCGAGGAAATCGTCGTCATCGTCGACGCCCCCGACCGAAGTCGGCGCCTGTGCAGGGGGCGAGGCAGCCGTCGTCCGTGCCTGCAACTGATTCAGTCCGAACGGATCGTCGTCGTCGTCCAATGTCAAAGTATTCTTTGTCGCGGTACCGGTGCCGTTACTCGCTGTCGGCGGCTTGCCCCAGGCGCTGGGGTTACTAAGGTCAAGAGCTGGGGCAGGGGTCGACTTGCCCGATTGGTTTCCGGCTGGTGGTGGGAAGTGGCTGGCCTGGTCGACTTTGGTGTCGGCATTGAACGCCGCAAATAGGTCATCATCGCCGCTGCTGCCACCATTCAAAGGAGAGGCACCCCGCGAGATCGGGGCCGGCGGCGGTGCCAGCGCAGGCGATCCTGTACGAGATGTGCCCGCCGAGCCGCTGCCGCCACGGCCCAGGATGTCAAAGAACTGCCCGTCGCCATAGTTGGCCTGTGTCTGCTTGCGCTTCTCATCCTCTTTGCGGCGCTTCTCCGCGTCAAGGCGCTCCTGCTGCTCGCGCAAGCTGAGGTTCGCCGGGTTCTTGTTGGCGCCAAAGTTGATCAGCCCGCTGAAGCTGTCCTGGACGGGCTTTTGGGCCGTCGAGGTGGGCAGTTGCCGGGCACCCACACCAGTTGATGCTCCGGATCCCTGCGCCGAGAGATTCGATAGGGGTGTGTTGCGGCCCGAGCCCACGCCAGGTGGTGGTGTTGGTCGTAGTGATGCGTAGGACGAGGCGGCACCAAAGGCCGCCGATTGGGCGGCGAGGGTCGGTTTGGAGGGGTTCTGCTTGTTCATCGAGCCGCTGGAGGACCAGTCCAGGCCTGAGAGGTCGTCCATGGTCTAGGAATAACAGGTGCTCATGCGGTTGCTGAGCATTGGTGTGTTGACGATAAAAGGAGCTGAAGTTGATTGTGGTTGTTTTGGGGCATCAATAGCGCATCGTGTTAATATGTGGCCAGGGGATAGCTCAAGCCACTGTGGGGCAATGTCACGTGTGACTTTTGTGTCTGCGCAACACCCAGGAGACCGCTGTGCACAACGTGTAAAATGGGGTGCATGAGAGTCAAGGACGATGGAAAGGTAAGCTTGTCAGAGAGATTGAGGGATACAATTTATTTTGGATTTTTGTTGAAGCTGTTGCAGCCGTTGCACCAACGTCCAAGATGTCAATGGAGATAATTGTTGGACGCAATCGGGGAAAGCGGCGCCTAAAAGGGTAGCTCTTTCTGGCCCTGAACGCGGTAACTACGCTGTAGTGCGCTGTAATTGATACGCTGAAAATCGGCAGCGCGGAAAAAAAGCTTCGCGCCTCTCGTTTTTTGTCTCTCCATCTCTCGACATCAGCGCAACGTACAACGCCCCAATTCGCCGCCACGATGCCACCCCGACTGCGGCCGCGGCCGCTTCTGGGTCCTGGCCAGTCTCTCTTCACAGCACAAGTCCGGCTAGCACGGCCTGCGGCGACACGATCATCACAGGCGTGTCTCTTCTGCGCGCTTCAACAACGCGCAGCATTCAAACCCCAAGCACATGCACGCCTTGCCGACAGACAGCAGTCAATAGCACGGCGAGGCGCATCTACAGCGACGGCAGTATCATCTGCAGAAGCCGCGGGACCTGTAGCTTCTGTGGAAGAAGCGCCCGTCGAACCGCTCTCCACGCGAACCTCCGCACAGATTCGCGCCGACCTCGCCGACACACTCGGCGCCCTTCAGCAGGAAGCCGGCGCTCTCCTCAACATATCACGCCTCCAGCTGGCCATCCGCAGTTTGCAACAAGCTGCCGGCCAAGAGTCCGTACGCGTTGCCATTCTCGGTCTCACCGGTGCGGCATCGACCTCCCCAGTCAAGGGAGGCAAGTCCGCCAAGGAGCTGCTGCGACTTATCCTTGCCGACCCATTGCAGGATGAGCAGGCATGGGAGGCCCAGCTTGCCAACCATGACCCAAAGAAGCCATTAATTGTACGCGTACGGGGTGCGACCGAGGGCGCCAACGGCTCGGCAGCGACGGCAACTGCGTCAATACAAAACGTGCGCTTCGACAAGGACGATGGCCTCACCGAGATCGAGGTTTCGTCGCCCGTCCTCAACGGAAACCAGCTCGAGTTCCTCGTCATGGAATCCTCTCTCGCCGTCCCGACACCGCCACCATCTGCCGCATCTAACCCGCTCGAAGGCACAACGGAGACGTTTGAAGAGACTGTGCTCGTGCCGGAGGTTGAGATCCCCACGTCGCAGGACGGCCTGCGCTTCACACCCGTCACGACGCCCGTGCACCAAGCCCTGGTTGTCGCCGACGGCCTAATGGGTGCAGCTGCGATGGCCAACCTGCCGCTCAGTGCCTACCCAGACGAGATGAAGGGTGCTGTCAACCTGCGTCTACCCGTGCCTGAGGCCGAGACCACAACCACAACCAACCTCCCATTTACAGCGTTCGACATTGCAACATCCTCCGAGGCCATTGCCCTCTTCCGCGCCAGCGTCGCCAACGCCAAGGCTTACGAGACGCTCTGGGTGCGCGGCGGCGTCTCCGACCTGAGCCGCTGGCTGCGCGACGGCGCCCTGCACCGCACCGACGGCACCACCAAGCCGCCCGTGCGCCAGCTCGTCGCATCCGTCCTCCGCAACGCGCTCGCCAGCATCCAGACCGCTGAGGCCAAGCTCGTCAGCACATCCACGACCACCCAGTCAGAGGTGCCCGTCGCCCGCGCGTTCGCCTCGCTCGACACCGGCCTCGCCGACTGGGCCGAGTCAGCGCACGCTGAGCTGCAGACCCACCTGGACCTGGCCTTTTCTGGTCGCCGGTGGCGCAAGCTGGGCTGGTGGAAGCTGTTCTGGCGCGCCGACGACGTGACGATGCTGTCATCGAGCCTCGTGACGCAGCAGTTCCTGCCCCAGGCCGAGCAGGATGTGGTGTTTCTGGCCGGGCGCATCGACGAAGCTGTCCGGCTGTCGGGACTGCGGACATCGGAGGGAAAGGGAACCAGCGGCGCCATCGGTCAGTACCCAATCTCCGTCGTCGCAGTGGAACCCACTGAGAACACTGCAGGCGCCGTGGAACTCCTCTCATCTCCCGCTGGCCCCCGGACAAACTGGCCGACGCACATTGCCTTTACGCGCCGCTACCTGCTGGACGAGACGGTCCCTGCGCTGCAGGCGCTCGCACAGAATCTTGTTTTGCAGACGGCCGGCACGTCCGGCCTGGCGACCGCCCTGGCTGTTCTGACGTACCTGTCATCGTCGGGCGCCTACGAGGCCGGCGCCATCGCTGCCGTCGGTCTTGTGTGGAGCCTGGGCCGCATGCAGAAGAAGTGGGAGGCGGCACGGGAGTTTTGGGAGGGTGAGGTGCGCGAGGAGGGCCGCAAGGCCGTGCGGGCCGTGGAGGCGAGCGTAGCGACGGCGCTGGATGAGGCACGCGATGCAGCTGTGTCGGGCGGCCAGGGCGGCGCGGACCGGCGGCAGCAGCTGAATGACCTTCGCAAAGCACGGGCACTGGTTGACAAGGCAAAGGAAGAGCTCGCCCAATTGAAGTAGACGGTGCGGCCAGGGACTTTGACAACTCTCACCGCACCACTTAATTATGTTGTACCATATGATGTTCTTCATGTCACATATTCTTTTTCTTGTACTTTAGCAACCTACATAGCACATCCTGCGGATTAGACAATGCACGACTATAATGCATCCTTTCCTTTTTTTCCTTGTCTTTTTGGCCGTGGTCCGATGGTGTGTAAGTTTATTTCCTTTTAAATAGCCCTTCCGTTTTTGGTCGGTATCATGTCGAACGCCGTGAAAATACGATAAAAGCAAAATATGCAATAGCTTCAAAATCCCGCTCTTCGTCTCGAAAAAGAAAAGAAAGGAACACAAATCCCAAATACATCCAGCAGAGGATGTACAGCCCGTCGGTGCTATACTCTCCGCGGCGTCCCGCTTCGCCTCGCCTTATGTGCTGCAAAAACGCCTTTACCGGCCTCCCCGGCCGCCTGCCCGCGCACGGCTGACCGTTGCACGGCCACGCGCCAGACCAACACCCCGACCGCGCGCATTACGACTGCGGAACATGGGCGCGTTGCGGAGCATGTCGGGCACGATAAAGAAGCGCACATGGGAGCCGCGGATATAGACTTGTTCGAGATGGGAGACACGGCCGTCGCGTGCAGTGACCGTAATGTCCTTGAGCTGGACGTTCATGTTGTCCTCGGCTTCCAGCAGGCGGCCGCGGTACGTCTGGCCGGACGTGATCTCGAGCGTGACAATGTGGCCCTGGTGACAGGATGGTTAGTTTGGGAGGGCAAGATAACGGATGCCGGGAGAGGCGGTAGAGGCAAGACAAAACATACCTGGGCCTCATTGAGCAGCTTGATTGGGATACCAATCGTGGACGTCATTGTGTGTGTGGATGAAGGGCGTTGTTGGCGACAAGGGTTGCTGTAGAGAAATTAAAGTCGTCGGTCGTGAGGTCGGAGACGGAGGGGAAGCTCTCTGCAGCTTAGGTGGTTTGCCTGTCGCGTAAATTTCAGCAGCCAATGTTCGAGGCGCTGCGCAGAAGGCTGCGGACTAACCGTTAATCCGGCCCGGCGTAACGACAGCCTTGTCTCAACGACACTCGACGGACTTCAAATGGCGGTGCTTGGGCTACTCTGTGTTTTATTTGATGCGTTTCCTTTAGTGACATTTCTATTTTTTTATTAAGTACTTCTTTCATTATTTACGTAAAATAACCAAACTAGGTAACGTGAAGCAGTGATGGTAGCCTTTTATATTTAGGCGTGTAAAGTACTGCGTACGGAGTAAACTAATCGCATTACTACTGACAGAAATTAAGAATGCCGTCGGTGTATTTGTAGAGCATAGGCTTACTTCAGACATAGCAATGACTATGAATTAATATTTTAGAAATAGTTTAAAATGTTCCCAATTAATCTCTATTGTAGGGTGCCTCAAAACTGCAACGAGGACAAAACTATGCCTCTGACCCACACGTCGAGAGGCAGCTTACCGCGCAATTTCCAGAGCACGTATGTTATTTTTTCCTGTTTGTCGTCCTATCCAACAAACGCGCTCCGCGGAAGCAGGCCCCAGTTTCCACTGCAGCTGCACTTCCGCTGCTGCGCCAGCACAAATGTATAGCCTGGCCGAGATCCGGTGATGTCTTCCATAATCGACGTGCACCGAGCACAGCGCCGGTAGTACTCGGACGGTGCCGAGTGTGGCGGGAGCGTGGTCGGATGGCCGGCCGTATTGGCCGCACTGCTCCCGCTGGCGCCACTGGGGTTGCTCGTCGGCTTCAGCTCAACACGCTTGAACACGTCAATGTGAGTATGACGCGCTCGCTTCTCCTGCAGACTGCGGCTGTCGTCCTCGACGTCCAGAATACTGTAGTCTGCAAAATACAGTTTTGCAGGGTCCGTCAGCGTCCGGAACTGGCGCACGTTGGTAGTGAAGAACTTGCGTAGTAGCGGCTGGAAATGCGCCGGCGGGTTGTTGGCGAGCAGCAAAGTCAATTCGCAGTGGGCCTGGAATCGCTTTGCTGCATTGTCCGTGGCCTGGTTCTGTCCCTGGTTTTTCGCTGCGGCACTGCTCTGGGAGGCTGCCGTGGATTGGTACGTGTGGCGAATGTCCTCACCCAGGGCCCACAGAAGTTTGTCGAACTCCTGGACCTTGATCAGACTGGAGGACGTGTACTGCTGCATCTTTTGGTACGCCATGATGAGGGCAGGGCGAAGAGACGAGTTCCCGTTTGCGGCCCCCGTGGGCGTTTGCTGCTGCTGTTCATAGAACTTGGTCGCCCTGGAAGATATAGAGTCTAGGTGTAGCAGGCGGCGGCAAGCAGCAGAAAGGAAGCCTCTGGTTGACGAGCACAGAATGAGATGCAGGGCAATCTCGTTCTTTTCAAGGAGATAAGGGACCATTTCGTTGAAGTTGTTCCCCGTTAGGAAAGACTGGAACTTGTGGTCGTCCAACAGGTTAAAGATGCAGTCGCACGTGTAAGCAAGGAAGTCAACCGCCCATTTCGCACAGCCAGCGAGCGCATCGACGACATCTACACGTATCAGATCACGAGCACACGACAGAAATCTGAGAATAAAGGGGCTATCAGTATCATACCTGGCTCATCAAGCGGATTTACCTTAAGGTTGCTTGGTGCGTTGCTGGAGATGGTGATCAAGATGACAATGTTGCGCATGTTAAGCGCCAACATGGAGAATTTCCCATAGAATGACCGCGGCTTGAACTCGCCGCGGAACCCTAGGTGGTTGAGGATACTCAGACAGAGATGCAGCGAATTGTTTCTGACCAACTGGTCGTGGTGAGCATCCTCCGAGTAGTCCACGTTGATCTTCAATATGCGCACAATCTCCATCATCCACTCGTAGGCAAATCCTGGTAGACAATGTGGTTAGTGAATCGGTGTCGTCGATACAATGAATTGTGAACGCTCCCGGGGTGCATACTTGGACGGTTGATAAACTGGCGAGCTGTTGCTAGGATGTCGTCGTACGAGATGATGTTGGCAGACGAGGTAGAAACGGCCGTCGTGAGACCGGCAACGATAGCAGCGTAGTTGGCTATATCGTGTTAATTCCTATGGATACATAATCGCAACTGGAACACGTTTGGTATAACTCACGGTCCGGGCCTGTCGGTGTAAGATCCGGCCCTGTGTACTTGAGATTGTTCCACTTCACCTTGCCGTCCTCACACACCTGCGCAAACGAGCAGTTCGTGGGCGACAGGACGGCAGCAAGGCAAGGAGTAGGGTCTGAGAACTGGAAGCCGGCATGTTGAAGCGAAACGATCCTTGCTGGATTGGGCTCGTGAAAGATCTCCTCAAAGGTAAACCGATCACGGTATTGTAGTGTTCCGTCACTGAAGAAGAAGCAGACAACCCGACCGTGGTGCAGATTCTGGATAGAGATGATAAGCTTGTTGATGGTAATGGGCAGCAGCTTGTTCAGCCGTGTGTGAGCTTGGCTGCTGGTTTGCGGGGTGCTCTGGGTCGGCTTGAAGCCAAGCTGTTCGAAGGCCGGGTGCAGTGGTTGCGGTGGTGACTCTGTGACCAGCTCCCATCGGTCGATGATGCTCTGCGGTTCCGGATTATAGCTGGCCGTACTTTGCGTGGGAAGGTATTCGCGGACAACTATAACAAGCGGCTGCGACCACTGGTTGTTACCGGTGGGCAAAGCCGAAGGTAGCATCTCGACATGTGATACCAGGTCTGATGATATATCGAGCTGTGACTCCCCGCCACTATGTTGTAGCCAGGTTGTGACGGCTGTTGGTTTGTGCTGCAGCATTGGGTTCAATTGCTGGCTCTGGAGTGGTGCCTGTTTGTCCTGTTGTGACTGGTTCCAGCCGATGGCGGCTCGTACGACCTTTAGCTGGCGAGAGGCCGTGACCATGGCAATCAACAACATGTCTATTCATTGTTTCATTGTCAGCCTTGGCTTATCGTGGAGGAGAGCGTGGTGCGATAAAATGTGCATCGCTTACTCTTCTCCGTGCATATGGAAGCATGCGAGGTCAGGTCGTCAGAGGATGTGATGTTTTCCAGCTCAATGCTTGTGTCTTGGACCAGATTGCTATTCTGGGAAAAAAGGAGCCGCAGGGTACCGCTGACTGTGACGCAAAGCAGTGCGCTCTTGTTCGGGTTTGGGTGGTACGGTCCGGACGCATGGACGAGCGTTGTCTCGTATCGGTAGCCGCTCTCCTCCCGGACGGCTGGTCCGTAAATGACGTTGTACTGAGGTTCTGTCAGCGTCGATGATCAGCAGGAATAGAAAAGGGGCCACCACACAGCTCACCTGTTTGTTGGCGGGCACAATGGGTAGCCAGTAGCATCCGACCACGGCGTGCAGGTCATCGACTGGATCGGCTTCCCATGACCGCAGAGCAAATGGCTTGTTCAAGCTGGTAGAGAAAGCAAGTATGCTCACGCGGCCGACGGAGTCAATGACGGCGAGCTCTGAATGGCCTGTAGCGGCCCAGGCAAGATGAACGATGGGACCGCCCGCAAACGTCGTATTCGTATTGCTCGAACTGAACTGTGCATACGAAGTGGCCTCGCTAAGGCCCCAGGACGCATCCTCAGCATCGGTTCGCAAGTACCGAAGCTCGATGGACTGGCCGTCGGCACCAATGGTTGCAATGGTGCCTTGCTTGGACCAAGCAATTCGTCTAACATGTCAGCCCTTGGCGTTTGGTATCAGGTGTCCTAACGCCCCGTGATTATCGAGGAGATACGTACTGGTTGCATCCCCGAATACGCTGCTCGTTGATGCGAAGCTGGAGCTGCTTCGATGGTGGCCGGTGCGACGGTAAAGACAGATCTACAGGGCCACCAAACAAGTCGACATCGTCAACATCGACATCGCCGAGGCCGACCGGAACGTCGCCCGACATGCCTGCGATGCCGGACATGGCATCGTCCAGGATGAGGGGGATGTCTTCGGCCATGCTGAGGTCCGAGAGCGCGCAGTCGGGTATCTTGGGTATCAAAAAAATAAGAAAAAGACAACGAAATACGTATGCAAATGGAAGTGTATGTAGAGCGTGACTCGGCCCGACGCAATGCTGGCAAGCCGATGCGACGGAGAGTTTAGCTGGTACTCTCCGTTTGGCGACCTGTTTGGCGGACGCTAACCTGCGACACTCGGACACCCCTTGAATTGCTCGGATACAGCGAGTATGCGCTCACGAGGATCCCCAATAGCGTCTATTGGAGTATCGTGGAGATGCACCGGTTCCCAAACTGCTTATGGGCGCCTGAATGTCGTCGAAGTTGTCGCCAAAGAATGCTTTAGCTTGAACAGACGTCAGGGTAGCTATGTGCACTGTGGAAGCCGTACCTACCATTTGGTGGAGACTGGAGCAATACGGTGCGCTGTGGCTGATCTGCCACGAGCCACAACGACACTACGACTCGAGCACCGAACATGCCATTGGCCGACACTGGTCGCTTGCTGCGTCGCCTGTTCTGGGCAGGTGCGTCCAAACCTCAGCCCTGCACGCACGGCTGACGAAAGAATCGAAAGTGGGGCCTGCCGCTGCCCACCCACAACTCCTGTCTGGTTGCAGATCCCCACTCCCACCTTTGTCTCCGAAGCAACGCAAACTGCGGGCCAGTGGGCGTTTGCACGGCAGCGAATCAAGCGCATTTCAGCGCGACCATCAAAGAAGCGCACCTAAAATCGGCAGAACCATGAGGCAACACAATGGAAGCAAGTCGTAAGCGTAAGTTCGAGTTGAACGTTTGATGCTGCTCCAGTCAGCGGTTTCTAATATACGACAGAAGAACACCTAATAATAGACTCTCGATCGAGACGATTTGGGGTGACGACGATGGTAGTACATGTTCCTGGCTGTTGACGAGACCTTATTTCAGAGATGATCTGTGTGAGGATGCAATGCAACTAAAGTGAGACCAGGACGCTGTAACCAGAAAGAACAGCACAACGCTGGGCGGCTGCTCTGACATGGTGTGTCAATTGGTATGTGGTGGACAATGTATTGCGGCTTGTAGTGGATTATTCACTTAGCCGATCGGGTGATATCAGGAGTGCTCGCCTGTCGCACGACAACGCTACTTCCGAGAAAAACAGGCAGGAGAAAGAGAGCCATAACACCGGCGCGCTAACGACGTCAAAGGAGGCCAATCCACGAACCCAACAGAACGCAGATGCACCCCGAAGGACCGGCCGGGCAACATATACGCAACCATCAAGGACAAGAGGAAAGCGCGGCCTTGACAGAGGGCAGCCACGATGTCATGCTATGTAATTACATAGGTGCTCAAAAAGGAAACAGCAAAAAGCAAGAGGTTCTTGTAAATTCAAACATGGCAGGCGTGACCGAACCTGGTCCCAGAAAATCCACGCTTGCCTTGCACGGTCTTCGTCGCTTTTCCTATCTCCATCGCTGGCTCGTTCCTGCCAGAAGATCGTTGTTGTTTTGCTCCGTTTATTTTGCCCGTCCCCCATTGTTATTGTTTGTCTAGTGCGTGCTCTTTCCCAGTCTTCCCCGCCGTCCGCTCCTGCCGCTACGGTACTCTGCCGCATGCCGCACGTCTTTCTGGCGTGACCCTTTTTTGTCTTTCTCTTCGCACGTCTTGATTTTGGTCGTTCTCATCCGCATTGGCCGCATTTTGGCTCTTGGTCAGGCCCGTTCTTTGACCCCGTTTCTCTCACTTTTTCTCGCACGTTGCAGGTCTCGCCCATCGCCCTTTCTGTCAAATATCTTACCTCGCCCGCTCTTTCCTCACACTCCCGTCGCTTCCTCAATTTCTCCCCCTTTCCTCGCATTTCCTCCCAAACGTCGACAAAACAGGAAACAACGAACAACCATACCACGACGATCGAGAAAAGAAGGAACCAGGCTAAAAATCTGCAGAAACCCAGCCGCCGCACGCAGAACAAACAGCATTGAATCATGACATAAAGCAGACATTCTCCCACTCTATTGTGCTTTTAGCTTTCATTTGGCCCTCTTTTGGGCCATTCGCTCCTTGCCACTACCTACCATTCCCACTTTCTCCTACGCTTTTATTCATATCGCTCGCCCTCACTCCCTCCTCCCTAGCGAGGCTCATTTCCCAGTCCATCGCGCTTTCCTTCTTCCGACTTTTGAAGGTAGCCGCTCCTCCCATTTCGACGCATTTCTCGCTTTCTCCTTCCTCATCCTCCACCAACTGCTCGTCACCTCCTTATGCGTATGTCCCGCACACATCCCCAGCCGTCATGGACAACTTAATAGCCTCTCCGGCGGCGTCGCCGGCATTACCACCGACCGTCCGCCCGTCTCGTGAGACGTCATCACCGCCATCATCGCCGCTCTCCGAGTTCTCAAAGACGCCATCACCGCCTTCGTCGCCCTCATTGCTTGCCTTGGACCCGTCTAAACGGTATCCGTCGCCCTGCGCAACATCACAGTCGGGCGGTGCATCTCCTCGCAAAATGGACCGCGATGGCGATGCCGACGGACCACCGCCTGCTAAGAGGCGGCGGGTGCAGCCCCCTCCGAAGCGCCCACGAATGACGCGGCATCTCGACCTCAATGATATGGCTGGCTCCGAAGCCTGCGAAGAGGAACTGGGATACCTCATTCGGGCCCTCCGCAAAAAGAAGAAGATCGTTGTCATTGCTGGCGCTGGCATTTCCGTCTCTGCAGGAAGTATGTGGCTTTGTGACTGTCCTTCTCTATTCAACCTCCAACCCCCTTCTTTATGCATGTTAACACGTCTTTGTACAGTCCCCGACTTCCGGTCATCTACTGGCCTCTTCACCACCCTCCGTGGCCAGCACGGCCTCAAGGGCTCCGGCAAACACCTCTTCGACGCCTCCGTCTACAAGCACGACTCGTCTACCTCCTCCTTCCATTCGATGGTCCGCGAATTGGCCCACATGACCGATGCGGCCGTACCAACACCTTTCCACCACATGCTTGCATCCATTGCGCACGAGGGCCGCCTCATGCGCCTCTATTCACAAAACGTCGATTGCATCGACACAAAGATGCCACCACTTGCCACGAACGTGCCGCTCAACGTCAAGGGCCCATGGCCGACGACCGTCCAACTGCACGGTGGCCTTGCGAAGATGGTCTGCTCAAAGTGTGGCCAGCTGGAGGACTTTGACGGCTCTCTTTTCGACGGCCCCGAGGCGCCAGCATGCTCTCAATGCACTGTCATGGACGAGGTGCGCACAGCGGTTGCCGGCAAGCGCAGCCACGGTATTGGGCGTCTGCGCCCCCGCATTGTTCTGTACAACGAGTACAACCCCGACGAGGAGGCGATTGGCATGGTATCGAAAGCGGATCTGCGCCGCGGCGCCGACGCTGTAATAGTGGTTGGCACGAGTCTCAAGATCCCCGGTGTGCGTCGTCTCGTCAAGGAGCTGTGCCACACGACCCGCAGCCGCCGCGACGGCTTTACGGCTTGGGTCAACGTCGACCCCGAACCGCAGGGTGCCGAGTTCAAGGACTGTTGGGACCTCATCGTTCGAGGGAGCAGTGACGATGTCGCACGCCTGACTGGACTCCCGCACTGGGATGCTCCTGATGTGGGCAGCCCGAGCAGCTGGGGTGTTACCGGCGACGAGGACCTTGACTCAGCGAAGCTGGAGGTGGTTCTAGAGGACCGTTCGCCAGCCAAGCCCCGTGCCAGCAAGGCCGGCGACAAGACCGCCAAGAAGGAGCCGACCAACACCGCGAGGAAAGCTCTTCCCAAATTACCTGGCAAGTCCAAGACTCTGACCAAGCCAACATCATCACCCACCGCCGCCATGCCGACACCGATTTCGAGCCCGAAACCCGCCAGAAAGCGCCTCCCCGAAGCCCGGCAAAGCAAGCTTCCGTTCCAGCAGGTCAAGAAGGGCGACAAGACCGCCCAATCTACCGCTGCGACCGAGAAGCAGAAGGACTCAAAGCCGCCAGTTGCAGTCAAGAAGGAGGCCGTGGCCTCGAAGCTACCTACCGCTGCCAAGAAAGAGCGCCATGCCCTCCCAGCCAGCAAACTGCAAGGCCGCAAAGTTGTGCAAGGCAAGGTCACCAAGGTCAAGAAAGAGGACAAGGCCCCAACGAAGAGCATTGCACTCACGTTCCGCGCCACGAAGCACATCTCCGCCTCGACACCCGAGGGCAAGAAGCGAAAACCATTGCCGTCTGGGAAATCACCAAAGGTCACCACCAGCGACAAGCGCGCCGGCCTCAATACGTCCGTTCTCGCGGCAGATGTTTCTGGGCTTTCCGACCTGTCCGAGCTCTCGTCGCCTCCGGATAGCATCGAGCGTCAGTTGTCCGCAGACTTCTCGATGCTGCCAAGCCTGCGTGACAGCGCCGCCAGCAGCCCGCTCGCGCGCGACCGATCTGCGATTGGTAAGGAGAATCGCTTTTCGGAAGACGCCATCCAGCGCGTGCTCGACGAAAAGATCCGGCAGCCGTCATCCCTGTCACTCGAGCATCCCGCACCACACACTCCGCCGTCGTCAAGTAGCCGTCGTGGATCCGACGCCAAAACGATTTCACCAGGGTCGATTCCCCACGGCATGACGACGCTCATCGACTAAATATATCAGATATTGTCGACGTCACATCTTTCAGCGTGGACTCCCGGTAACCACTGTGCGGCTTGTTGCACTATTTTAGACGTTTCTGCTTTATAACATCATTTACCGGTGCTGAGACACGGCATTACCTTCGTATTCATACATATGGGATTGGCGCTTGTATATATATTCGTATCCCTTGTTCTTTGCTGTGTTGCCTACTACCAGGAGAGCCCACGAACTTTGGCATATGATTTTTTTGTTCATAGGGAAGGGGTTTGTACCCTTTTGTATGTCGCTATTCGGGGAGTTCACTTGGCGTTGCATTTACGACCTTACCGCGGTACCTTTTCTCTGTTTGGTTTTGTTTGCTCATGTCTTGCTGCTGCATAAGGGCGCATATAGCACACGGCAGTGCGACAACTGCATAATACCACTTCATTTTGGTGTTCCTGACAATTTTTGAATCGCAGGTGATTCTTGGACAATCTTGGTTCATTCCATAGCGTGTACTTTACCCCGTTCTTCAGGTTTTCCGGCCCCATGTCATTGCGCCATGATATGATCGTCATGTGTGATTACGGTTCCGTTCCCGTCCACCGCCTCAATGGTCAGCAGCTCGTTCACAAAGTCCCGGAACCCGCCCGTCCGTTTCATCCCCAGTGTCCCGTCCTCCAGCACAATCGTGATGCTGTGCGCCGTTGCCGCCACGCTGTGCAGCAGCACACCGTCTCGTTCAATGATGCTCATCATATGGGACAGGAGCACGGCCATGGGCTTCGTGCGCACTGCGCGCGACGTGCCGGGAGCGTTGGTGTGCAGGTTGTGGATGACAATATCGACCTCCTCCCACGGTGTCGAGCGGGGAGTGGCGGTGGTGCGGCCGGCGGTGGTGCTCGTGTTGGCTGGGAGGAGACCGCCAGCAGGTTGAGGTGTGGCCGTGGTGCTGGCAACCATCGTGGGAGGGTGTGACGGCGCAATGGCGGTAGCGGCGGCCATTGTCGGCGGAACGACGAGCTGGGGGTGGCGAGGTATATTGTCGCGCGGCTGCGCGATGCTCCTCACCGGCGCACGAGGGACGGTAGGAGGAGGGCCCATGGCAGCGGGTACTGCGCGAGCCGGCACCTGGTTCCCCGGGGGCGTATGCAATGCGGTGGCGGCCGCGTTAGTTGCTGCACTGCCTGCTGGAAGGCCTGTTGCAAAAGCGTGGGCTGCACGAGGAGCAACTGGTGCGTACCCTGCCGTGGTAACTGGCGCATGGTTGGCCTTGCCGGCAGAGGATTTGGCTTTACGGCGGCCATTTTCGAGCTGTTCTTGGGGTGCGATCAGGTTGTAGACAAAAAGGGAGAGGAGTCCCAGGGGCGTTTTTCTCGTGGACTCTTCCTCCGGGTCGACATCATCGCTATCGTCCATGTTGTATCTGTGCTTGCTTCGGGACCTGCTTGAGAGCCGATCGTTATGCCACCCGTTTCTCTTGTATCTAACGCGGTCAGAGTCCGAAAACTCGCCATGTTTCGGGGCGACAGCGCGAGGCATAGCTGCAGATGTCTCGTAGAAGATTTGGACAAGACTTTTTTCTAGGATGTGCAAAGATTGTTTGAATCCACATAATTTCGTGTCGTAATGGCAAATGCGGGACTTTAAAGAGGGAAAACCATCTTCCTAGGAGGACCTCATAAACGGGACGCATCCCATTTCAAGGCGTCGCCTCATTTGGGTATATCAGTGCGATAGACTCCGCACAGGTGGTGTGCCTAGTTGTGACATCCAGTTACATTGAGCGCGGGAGGAGGCTGAGTTGTATGTCGAATGTGCATGCCTCGTTGCATTCATTGGTGCGCCGCAAAGTCGAAAGTCGATTGGATCGGCAGGGTATAAAACCTTGAAAGGTATTTGGAATTTATTGGCAAGCCTCCGAGTGCACATGTACCAAAAGGCGAAGTCAAAATAAGTCATTGTACGATAGCACGGCCGTTCGTTTTGGCGGTGACGTCGTCCGGTTGTGTAAGTGCTCTTTGCAGCCGGTGTATTTAGCGACTTTTGCGTAGCTCTAGACTCTGTCTAGTCGGCGTAGTGGGGATCTGCCAGCGTGCCCTCAATTTTCACCTACGTAGAAGCACCAGTTCACCGAATATCACAGCCTTCTTCCTTCACACCTCATCTCCCCAGGTTGGCGTCATATTTGCGCAATAATCTCTTTTACTCTGATCCACATATGCACAATGCCCCAACCCACCGCTTGGGACGTCCAGGCCGCCATCGGCGAGCCCCGCGCTGTCATCCGCGTGCGCAGCCTGCAGACTACCCTTGGCCCCGGCGCTGGGCAGGACGCGTGGGGCCGCAACGGCCGGCCACAGCCTGCCGTGCTCTCTGCCGAGGCCGTTCTGGCGGCGCCGTTCCCCGAGGCGGCCAATACCGACCAAGTAGCAGGCGACACGGTTCATTACGGAACGCTGAGCAAGGCGGTTCTCAAGAGCCTGAAGCGCTGGGGCGAGGAACGGTCGCCCGCTGGTCTGCTCCACGTCCTGGATGGCCTTTGGATTGACCTGGCGGGCCAACTTGCCACGGGTACGAAGACGAGCTCACCAGACGGGCCGTTGGAGAACCCACCCCTCCTTTCTGCCTCGGTGGTGCGCAGCCTCTCGGTGACGGTGCTCCTGCCCAAGGCCACACTGGTCGGCGAGGGCGTGTCGCTGATGTCCGCGGGCATTTTGGCGCATGCAACCGAAGGCACAGCACCGATCGCTTCCAATACATTGCGGCTGCACCGGCTGCGTGTGCCCACACTTGTCGGTGTGCATCCTCACGAGAGGACGGCCAAACAGGCCGTTGTGGCCGACATTGCCCTCGACCGGTTTACCGAGTATGAGGACGTGTACACACGGCTTGAGGCCTTCGTCGTTCAGATTCTGGAGACCTCGGAATTCGAAACGCTTGAGGCCCTGGCGACGCACATTGCACGCCTGATTCTGCTGAGATTCCGCCCGAACGGGCGGTTCCCAGAGCCTGACCTGCCTCCGTGGTACGTGCACGTGTCGCTAGAGAAGCCGATTGCGGTCCCGTCTGCAGACGCGCCAGTCGTCGAGGTGCGCATGGGAGCGGAGCATTTATGAGGAAGGGGCATTCTACTTCTACATTTTACCTTTATTTTTATCCCATTACGGGTTGTCATGAGTTGTCGTTATTCGTGTCTATCTATCTATCTGTTTTCTTATGGGATGATATGATCTATCCTTTGTCCTTTTTTTTGTTGTTGCATCTACTGTCCCTCCTCCTCCAGCCGTTTGCTTAGCGGCACGTCGCCGTTGGTGATGCGCGCAACAAACTCGACCGGCGGGTCAAACAGCATGACATGAAAGTGCTCGACCAGCAGCACCGATTTGAGCGACCGCCAGTTCTTGAACCAAATTACGCTGTCCGCTGGCAGAGCTGCACGGAACGTTTGCTGGACATACGCCTCAATGGCGGCGCGCGCATCATCCGTCAGGTCGCCTGTTGTCGGGTCTTCTCGCAGGGGGAACTTGGTCCACACAACCAAGTGCACGATACGCTCGTCGAGACCATACGGCCAGTCGTTGCACAGGATTTTAACATCGCTACTGTCCGAAAAGTCGGGGATGCTGCCATGTCCCTTTTCTGTCTCGGCGGACGCCCTCGCTGCGAGCTCCTCAGTCGTCCAGTGCAGCCGCTCCCGCAGCACAAAGTTGACGGCGCTGCCGTACTTCTCCTTGAGGCCCCAGCAATACTCTAGGTAGCGGCGCAGGGCAAGCGGTGTGCGTTGAAACATCTGCAGCTGGTTGGCGGCGATCAGGGCGCACACCTCGGGCCACGACATAAGGGCAGAGTCCTCCTGGCGCGTGCTGATGATGCCCTTGTCCTTGGCATTGATGTTGAGCAAGAAGTCGGGGCATGTAGCTGTACGCTGGTGGACAGGGACATTGACCTGCCAGTATGGCAAGTCTTCAGATGACAGTGGAGATGTCATGTTGGTGGATATGAAGACGGAAACGTATATAAATAAGCGATGCCCACTGGCAATTGACGATGGCTGTCGCCCGGCGCGGGAGGCGGTCTAGTTTGCCCGTGGCGCGGTGAACATGTTCTCAGGAGGTTGGTACTAGGCGGGGGATTTCGGCTGCCGTGGAAAAACCGCACTGCCGGCCTGTAAAATCACGTGTGGAGGCTCGAAAGTCACACACCCGTCCACCACGACACGAGATTGCTAAATTAGGCCGACAACTTCATCGGCGACTTGACCATCCGCCGATCCGGTACACTTCATTGCGGCCTCGTATTCACGATGTCGGTGTTCCGTATGTATGGGTTGCTGTGAGCAAAGTATCCGGGTTGCAATTGGTTCATGGCCGTACTAGCCGGGTCGCCCCCGGTTATGTTGGTGTTGTTATTTTATGTCGTATAACTCCCTGTTTTTCTGCTTCTGTATCTCCACGTCTTACGGAGTACTTCGTGCTCCTTCCGCATATGTTTCTTCCCGAAAAATGTTGCGGAAGGTCCAGCCCGAGAATGCAACGGAGCGAGTCGGCCCAACCCGCCAAAAGAGGAATTGCCTATTTCGGAAGGGCCGGTCCAGCACGAGTTCAACGTCACCCACCACCGTAATTCATCTCAGGGCCCAATGCCACCACACCATGGGAGCGTTTGATTATACAGACATTCACTCTAGACGCCAAAGCTCGCCAAACAAATTACGTTACCAGAGATATGGGTAGACAGAGCCGCACCAGGTCGCCGGGTTAAGTGCCTCTGTACCACGGGACCACGAACCGTGTCGCCGAAATAGCGGCGAATAGGTTCGTTTCAAATATACTGAACTGGTCAATCTTCTTCATGCCGCGCATTAGCGTACAAGCTTCGTGTTGCCACTCCGTCGCCATTTGCGGCAGCATTATCCTAGGGATCACCGTAAATGTTCTTCTGATCAGCAATGCCGTCTTCGTCACCGCAGCTTTATTACCTCAAGGTCCCCTGCGTAAATATATTAAATTCTATTTGAGCGGAATATGGACAAGCTGCTTGCTCCTTTTCCTCGTGGTTTACGTAGAGGGAAGTATATCACTTACATCCCAAAAGAAAGGTTGCGGCGAAGATCGGCAGGTTTGGACCACAATTCGGTCTGTAATTGACATAATGCGAATAGATATCCCTCACCGTCATCCGTAGATAGAAGTCCGTTCTGTCATATGAAGTACTCTCTGTAAATTGCCTAGACGGCGGCTTCCGACCAGGATAATATCACGAGGTCCACGCTAGCTTGAGTCGATGCCAACAGGAGTTCATGATATCATTCCGTAGTTCAATTTGGTCTTCGGGTTACGGAGGGAGCCAACCGTGCACGTTGTGTGCAGGTTGGAAAACGTGGAAAGTTAGAAGGATGCCATACTCGAAGCAAAATGCATCGAGAACAACTCGAAAAGTATTAAAGACGAGTCCTGTCTGCTGTCTCTACAGTTGAACAAGTCTCGTCTCCATCCTCTGCATCATCATCCCCCCTTTCCCCATACTTGCCCATCCCATCCCATTGCTCTCGTTTTAGTCTGTCCACATTTACATCTCAACCGTCCTCTTCACACCACAATGTTCCGCTCGTTCGCAGCTGTGGTCTTTGCGACCGCCGTCTACGGCCAGCAGGTTGGCACCCTGACTGCCGAGAAGCACCCTTCCATGGCAATCCAGTCATGCACCGCCTCGGGCTGCACCAAGGAGGACACCACCGTCGTCCTCGACGCCAACTGGCGTTGGACCCACGTAACCTCCGGCTACACCAACTGCTACGACGGCAACAAGTGGAACGCCACCGCCTGTTCAGACGGCAAGACCTGCGCAGCGAACTGTGCCATTGACGGCGCCGACTACGAGAAGACATACGGCGTCTCGACGCCCAGTGATGGTGCGCTCAAGCTGCAGTTTGTGACCAAGAACGAGAACGGTGCCAACGTTGGCTCGCGCGTCTACCTGACGGCCGGCGGCGACGGCAGCAAGTACCGCATGTTCAACCTGCTCAACAAGGAGTTTACCTTTGATGTCGACGTCAGCAACCTTCCCTGTGGCCTCAACGGCGCCGTCTACTTTAGCGAGATGCTCGAGGACGGCGGTCTCAGCGCCTACGCAGGGAATAAGGCCGGCGCCAAGTACGGCACGGGCTACTGTGACAGCCAATGCCCTCGTGATATAAAGTGGATAAATGGTGAGTTTTTAAAGCTTTTTGTGTGTCGCGATGATCATATCACGATGGTTGGTCCGTACCTTCTTATTTCGGCCGGTACTGTCCCATTTCGGCCCGTACCGTCCCATGGGTTTGACCACGCATGTATTTTTTATTATTTGGTATCATGATCACTAACGTTTATTTAGGAGAGGTACTGTTTTTGTTGTATTTTTTATTCGTACTTGCTTCTTCGGCGCTCGTCATATACTAACTTCCCTAGGCGAACGTCGAAGGCTGGACCGGCAGTGCTAGTGATGGCAACTCGGGCGCCGGCTCGTACGGCTCGTGCTGTGCCGAGATGGACATCTGGGAGGCCAACCTGGACGCCACAGCTTACACACCACACCCGTGCAAGGTGTCAACCCAGACACGCTGCGAGAACGAGCAAGACTGTGGCGCTGGCGACGCCAACCGTCACTCGGGCCTGTGCGACCCTGACGGCTGCGACTTTAACTCGTTCCGTATGGGCAACAAGGAGTTTTATGGCACCGGCAAGACAGTTGATTCCAGCAAAGCCTTTACGATCGTCACGCAATTTGTCACGGACGACGGCACGGACACGGGCACGCTGTCTCGAATCAACCGCTTCTATGTGCAGGACGGCAAAGTGATCCCCAACAGCGACGCGGCCGTGACTGGCGTCGATCCCGTCAACTACGTTTCGGAGGATTTCTGCAAACAGCAGAAGACGGCTTTTGGCGACAACAACTACTTTGCCACAGTCGGCGGCCTGGCCGGTATGGGCAAGTCGCTGCAGAACATGGTCCTCGTTCTGAGCGTGTGGGACGACCACGCGGTCTCCATGAACTGGCTCGACAGCAACTTCCCCACGACTTCACCCGCTACTGACCCCGGTGTTGCCCGCGGGCGCTGCGACCCGGCTGCTGGTGACCCCAAGACCGTCGAGAGTGCCCACCCTGATGCCTCGGTCATTTACTCTAATATCAAGGTATGTTGACTGTGCACTCTTGTCGTAATAGTACAACATCTTATGAAGTGTCAGTCCGCTAACCAAGGCAAACGACAGATCGGTTCGCTCAACTCGACTTTCACTTCCCGCTAAGTGTGTTCTCAAACAAGAAGCTCTAAATCAAACGCGATGTACAAAGTTTCACGAGTATCATATGAGGGATGGAGGACAATATATAAATCATAGAAGCATGTATTTGAACGTGTGGTCTGGGTTGTAAGATCAAATATCAAAACAATACATTGTTGTCATAAATGAGTGTCAGCAGCACATATTTTCTTGCTTGCCATATGTTCAAGGAGTGAGAGAGAACTACGTAGCTCATCGAAAGGCGAGCGATTGTTAAGGAGAGGACATTGCCGGGCAAGTTAAAATAAGCAAAATAATAAAAAAGAAAGAAAGCAAAACCAGCCTCAAATATATTGACTTTCATAATATCGGAGAGTTCGATATATTTCCGCAAGCTTTCCCATCTCCACCACTTAACAGCTCGCAGTCAGGTAAACACCCGCCAGAGGGCTTTTATGCTCTGCAAACTCCACACTCGCCGAATTACCCGTCCACGAGGCAATGCTGAAGACAAAGGCAAGATTGCTGTCGCAGCTCTCCGAGTTGATTGACACCGTTGTGCCGGCCGCCGCGGACACTGTCCCGAACGGGCCCTGGCTGGGCCCCAGCTGGGTGGGGAAGCTGTTGAAGGTGAACCCGTTGGGGTATGCAATGGCACTCGGGTTGTTGCGCAGCACCGTGGTGACGTTGAGCATGGGCGTAGGACCGGCCACGCCGCCAACAGACGACGTGATGGGGTAGCCCGCCGGAAAGGTGAGGGCGAGCTCACAACCGAAGGAGCCGGATGGGATGCCCTGGAAGCCGACAAGCTGGTAGATGCGGTCCGAGGGAGAGCCGGTGATGACCGTCTGGCTGACATGGAAGTCGCCACTGGTGGCGGCCGTGTTGGCGCCGACGGTGTTGGGCGACGCTTCTGACAGCTGCTGAAGGATGGTCGGATAGTATGTAGTGCCGCAGAGCGGAGCAGTGTCTGCCGGCGTCGGCACGGCGGCCACCAGGCCAGCGAAGAGGCTGAAGACGACGAGCGAAACGAATGACTTCATGTTGGTAACGACGGTGGCTTGTTGAAGGTAGTGGGTAATTGAATATGCTGTCTTGCGGTAAGCGAGTGATGATATATCAAAGTGAAATAAAGGTTGCGATAAATTGGAAATTGAGATGAAGTGAGGTGGAAATGTGGATGAGGATGATGTTTTTGAGTTGTGAATGCGGGAGACGAAACCTTAATTTATATTTTTGCGTTTAACTAACCTACGCTTTTTTGAGTTCTATAAGTTGAAATCAGGTTGGCAACAAAAATCACAAAGGCAAGACGCAGAGGAGTTCAAATGCCCCGACAATAGAGCCCCTGGTTGCTCTCTAGCAAGCATGCGCCGTGTACGATAACACAGAGCGTCCGGGACATTCATCACACCGATCGACCAACACGAGATGCGCACCTGCAGTTTGGCTCGGCAACCACCAGAAAGCCTACCACCCTTTCTTGGAAGATTGGGGGATACAAAGGGCAGGGCTGTCTAAGAATAGGTATTGTTCCTCGGTCTTCCGTCCTTGGTCACATACGTGGTCCTCAAGTGGTGAGATGCCCTCTGGAGGCTTATCTTGTACGTATATGATAAAGAGAAGAGAAAAATTACATAGGAAATAACTGCTTCGGTGGTGTCTTGTCGGCGCTCAAAGAGAGAAATACCCGGCGTTGTGTCGGATGGCAAAATATCTTGTGTGCCCAAACCGTGTCTGCCTTGCGATCGGCGCCTCGGGTCCTGGTTTTTCGTCGAGTAAGATGGAACCAGTATCCAGTTGAAAAACAGGCCAGGGGGACATGTCAGAAGGCAGAAATCATCACGAGATGCCCAAAGACATGGCGGTCATACCTCCACGATAATTCATCGTCGCTTGTCCTTCCTCGCCGCCGAACTTGGCAAAGAGGCCGATGCCGTCATAACGACCTAGATGGATGGGAGAAGAAAGAAGGAGCGTACCACAGAGGCTGCTTTCTCTAATATTTTAACGTCCTTCTTCAGATTGGCAGATTTGAAAGATCGACAGACCCTGGTTGACGGACGGCAGAACACGAAGTGCCAAGCGCTCTGTGAATAATACGAAAAAAACGAAACCACAACTTTGAGAAGGTCTTTTGATTCTCAACCCGTGTAAAACAGAGGCGGTGTGAGAATCGCTGGTCGACAAACCTCTTGGAGAACGAAATGATACAGGAAGAGATATGAAAACCATACAGCATGATGGTACATGGAAGTCCAAGAAATGAAATAGGCATTCGAATATTATAATTAGAGGTGCCATAATACCCTGTCACAAGGTTCCCAATATAGACAAGGCTGGCGTCACCAGCGGCACCACGCCAATATGTAAGACAAAATTAGAACAGAATGAGAAGAGTTAAATTGATGAAATAAAGGTAAAGAGAGAATGTAAAATAGCATGACAATAGCATGCACTCTCGCACAAAACGTCGCGCAGGGATGTTGAAAGGGAATATTCAGTCTTTGTGACATGCCACATTACATAAAGCTTGTCTATTTGTTTGCTTGTCTGTTTGTCCGCTCGTCCCGCTTGCCAGCTTGCCGGCATGATGTATAGGTGCATGGTGTGTGGGTTAGGCGACTCGACACATACGCGGTACTTGGATGTACGTCGGACGCATTGCTGAGGTGTTCCAGGGATGGACAATATATCGACCAATCGGATTGAGTCGTTTTTAGATACTTTTTGTGAGCTGGGGTAAGCTGGCGTTATGCTTCCCGTATTTCTCGCCATTGAACATTCGTATCAACCCCTCCATCTCGTCAGCCAAGGGACAAGATCAAGGCCAGCTTGCCAGCTGGACAGCCGTAACAGGTCATGATGCACAGACCTGTTGCTTTAAATAGAATTTCAACAGTTCGGTGAGGGGAGGTGTAGAAGTGCAAACAAGCAGCGTTCTAGCGTTCTAACGCTGTCCATGTTGTGCTGCCTGCCGAGAAAGGTTGACAGCCCAATATGACGACATACGGAAAATTAGCTCAAAGTCCTTCTCAGATGCCGGGGTTGTTTCTAAAAAACATAGTCGCCAGTGTTGTCGTCTCGAAGGTGGAAAGCCGCTAACAATGCCTTTCAGGCACTTTCACGCTGGGCGATGCCAGTGGACAATAGGTACACACTTCTGCAAGTGTAAAACGTTACTTCGAAACCCGGCGCGTGTTACACGGCGGTCTTCTCTTTCCAAGCAAGCTTTTATTCGTGATTCGTTTGTGAAACCGGGACAATGTGACGTTGCACAGTCCAGGTAGGGCTGTGGGACAAGGTCCTACACGATGAAGGACATTGCTTTTAAAGGAGTATATCCAACAGTCGTCCTCGCTCACAAGTGCAGGCCACCCTCTTCGTCGTCGTCGTTTCCGTTAGCACTGCCGCTGTGCGACGACAGACCAAGACGCTCCTCAAGGGCCTGCTGGAGCTGCTCGTCCGTCAAGCTGCCACCGCCACTGTTGCGTGATGCAAACGACTGGCCAGCTACGGAGTCCATCTGAAGCTCTCCATTGCGAATGGTGCCCGTCTGGAAGGTGCCATCTGTCCAGGGATTGCCGGGCGTGGTTGTGGTTGTGGTTGCGGTCGAGCCGGAACTGGCATGGCCATTGGTCGTCGTGGCTGCGTGTCCGTTGGTTTCAGCCGGAGGCTGCTGTGCCGCCGCCAGCGCAGAGCCTGTCCGTTCTGCGCGCTGGTCCGACTCAACCTGCTCCTGCTCGGCCTCTTCTTTGCTCTGGAACTCGGTCCAGCTGACGCCGCGGTTCTCGACCTCGGCGCGCACGAGGCGTAGCTGGTTGAGCTTGCGCTCAATGACGACGAGGTTTTCTTTGATGGCGTCAATGCAGTCCTGGTCGGGCTCGGGGTTTTCGCTGGAGGTGGCGCCCAGAGCAGCGACAGTTCCCTTGGCGTAGGGCAGCAGCTGTTCGTTGGAGTAGTCGAGGTGAGCCACGTCGTTGCGGATTTCGAGGACCTTGAGGTGCAGCGAGGCGAGCGAGAGGTCCTTGATGGCATCGGCGAAACGAGCAGGGCTGATGGGCTGGGTTTCGGAAGACATGGCTGGGTATGGAAGTGTGGTCTTGACAGAGATGTGTGAAAGCAGCCGCCGGCGTTTAGAGAGAAAAGAAAGGAGAGAAAAAGGGGCGAGCGCGGCTCGGAGGGTTTGATGCAGTCCTTTGCAAGACCGTGAAGTTATCAAAGTGGCAGGCGCATGCACTCGCGGCCAAGCTGCCTGGAGCTTTCCTCGCCTGGTGGAGTAGCTCGGCCCCTGTATTCCAGAATCCCGGGGGGGCAAAAAGGGCGGCATAGGCGCCGGAAAATCGAAATACCGACTGTGTGAAGAACCAGCGGCCCCTCTATCCAACAACTGCGACCGCCTGAAAAGCTAAAATTGCGGGGCAATTTACTGGCGGGAGAATTCGAAAATCAGCTGTTAATTCTCTCCGCTTACACGGCTTGCCGCTACCGTGTATCGCCGTTGTAAAGACCGGACTAAAAAACAAATCACGAAAACCTTCTCCGGAAAAAGCCATGCAGTCTGTATGACCTCCACGCTCAGCAGGACGCTGCCTCAGACAACGACACCGCTTCCGCGGGCTCTGACAGAACAATGAGCACCCTAAGAAGCGGGCTCCGTTCCGCTCTCCGGAGGCCAGTGACTGCACCGGCAGCGGTTCTCGAACAACAACATGCTTTCTCGTTGACAGCCTCGACAGCGATACGAACACACACACGCTCTCACAGCCGGTCTCCATTGCCGTCTATACGCTTTATATGTCGCAGTGCATCCTGTTCGCCGTGCCACTACTGGCTTCCCCTTCGCACTGTATTACCACGCACAACCACTTCTCGACCTCTCCTCTCTTACACCTACTACACTCGCGCACAGGCCCGCACTTTCTTCTCCGCATCGTCAGTCACCACCCAGTATGTCGACCTTCCTCCCGACTACAACGACACCGAAGGCCTTCCGTTCCGCCGCCGCGGCGACCTCGAGCCCAAGGAGGTCGCCGAGGTGTTTGGTCCTGGGATGAGCCCGATCGCCGCCAACACCCTCTTGCGCATCCTGCACGGCCGCCGGGTCGCCGGCACGCTCGACGACCCGTCTCTCCGTGTCAACACGGCACGCTTCCCGCCAGCTGAGATCGAGACCGCACTGGCCTACCTGCGCCAGACGACCCCCATCGACGAACTGATCAACGCGGGCCTGCGCGCCGAGGACGAGCTGGCCACCATGGAGCGCGAGCAGGCCGAGTGGCTTGCCAAGACGGAAGCAGAAGAAGAGGCCGACGTCGAAGCCCTCTCGAAAGAGGAAGGTGATGGCCAGGACCAGAAACCGGCAACGCGCCCGCTCAGCGCCAGTGAAACCAAGTGGCGTTCCCGCCTGTTCCGCGAGGTGCCAAAAGACGATGTTTACGGTGTGGGCGCCTTTGACGCCATCCGCGCCCGCAACCGCGCCAAGAACGAGATCCGCGAGCGCAAGCGGCAAGCGGCCGAGGCCGCCCGGCGAGCAGAGCAGGAGAGACTATGGGCGGAGCAGGCCGCCAAGTCACGCGACTTGGTGGGCCCGGATGGCGCTCCCATTGTGGGTGTGCCCGGTGTTGCACGCGAGATGAGCCCGCGGACGAAGCAATATGCGCTGGCCGCGACGTCGCCGCTTGAAGCACCGCCGACCATGTCCCATTGGCAGCGCCTGTGGCCGTCGTACGCTACTGTGCTTGCGCTGGTGCTTGGCGGCGGCCTTCTCACTCGCTACTTGGAAGCCAGTGGCACTGACACGGTCAGCGTAGACCGCCTGTTCCCGTCTATTTCACCCTCAGCCGCCACCGTCCTCACAATCATCGGCGCCAATGTCGTTGTCTTTGCTATGTGGCGCATCCCGCCGCTGTGGCGTCTGTTCAATCGCTACATGATCGTGGTGCCGGCGACGCCACGGCCGCTCAGTTTGCTCGGTGCCATGTTTTCGCACCAAAAGGCGGGCCACCTGCTGGCCAACGTCGTTTTCCTTTGGTTCATTGGCACGCGCCTGCATGACGAGATCGGCCGGCCGGCTTTCTTGCAGGTGTACTTCTCATCTGGCCTGGTGGCCTTCTTAGCGAGCCTCACCAACATTGTGCTGCGCAACAACCTGCACCTTACGACGCTGGGCGCTTCAGGCGCCATTTACGGTATCGCCGCAGCATACTTTATGCTGCACAAGTTTGAGGGCTTCAAAATCCTGGGCCTGCCGCCCGACCCGTACACCGGCATCCAGGGTCTCGGATTCATTGGCCTCATGCTGGGCCTTAACCTGCTGACGCTGCGCGCTGAGAAACACGTCATTGATGTCGTCACGCATTTTGCTGGTATAGCCGCTGGTTCTGCCTTTGGCGAGTATATGCGAATGCAGAAGGAAGAGACAGACAAGGCGGCTGC
Source organism: Sporothrix globosa (assembly GCA_001630435.1). NCBI lineage: Eukaryota > Fungi > Ascomycota > Sordariomycetes > Ophiostomatales > Ophiostomataceae > Sporothrix > Sporothrix globosa. The sequence continues at coordinate 422,369 of LVYW01000006.1, forward strand.
CGAGAGTCGCCCGCCACAGAGCGTGTGGGAGGTGATGTTCTCCAACGGCACACCGGCTACCGTCTCTGCTGATCAGCCACAGCAAGAAAGCAACACGAAACCATAGATAATTGATAGATTGGTGGTTATAACGACATATGTACGAATATACGGCCGGCGGGAGGAAATATCAGCGACATTTTCGGAACATAAAAGATAGCGTCTCACAGATAACACACTCATACATAGTACAATCAACTAGGTAACTAGCCAAATCGTTTCAATTGCACGGAATGTGGGCGTCGTGGGTATAATCACTGCAAGATCATCGACAAAGATGGAGAGTATATTGAGTAAATTCAGAGACTGCACTAACGATAAACTCAGGCCAGTACCAGTAAAAATAAAAGAGGACAATGAAAAGAAAGAGAAAAGCCTCGGAGAGGGAGGGATCAGATGAAGTTTGAAATGAGAAATGGGGCCCAAGTCGAAATCCAAGTATCCAACCCAGGACCTGGAGAAAACAAGACAGCAAATACAAGGCAGAACAGAACAACCAGCAAGGCAATACAACAAAATGGGCGGGGGTAGGGTAAAAGTGAATAAGAACAGTCAACTAACACAGTAGAAATGGTATCAACCCATATAACATGCAAATGCGTCTGCGAGGGGTAATAAAAGAATCAAAGACCAGTCGGTATGAATAAAAAGAATGACGTTTGTGGTGTTCTCGATAGGGATGAGATGTGTGACAGATATTGTGAATGCATGAAGGCTGTCTCGGAACACTCATGCCTGTGCTTCGTTGTCGGCATGCGTGTTTGTCTTGTGTAAGGGACATGCAAAAGTGTAGTATGTGGTGCTCACTTGTAGATTCCCTCGTGGAAGGTTCCGTGTGCAGCGGCGTCTGCATGTCTCGAACGACATTCGATCTGGGACACAAAATTTCTGCGGCTAACCGCCGGTGATATACACAAAAACATTGCGAGTGCTGCACGGGCCGACAGAGGCGACGAACGAGAGGAGGGTAGACAACTCAGCCGTACCTGTAGACACACGCGCTATCCACAAGCGGATTTAAAAAAAAAAAAAAAAAGAAGAAAAAAAGCACAGCGGCCGTCCAACGTGATATCCGGAATGCAGCCCGTTTATCCCTTCCTTGACGTCACCCCGTAGAAATAAAACAACCAATAACAAACGATTGAGATTGTTCAATAAAAATTAGGAATCAAAACACAGCGGGAATCACAGAAAGAAGATTAAGGAAAGAGAAGCAAGAAACGGAACAGTAAACGGAATAAATGGGAGAAAGCCAACTGGCAGAACCACAACAGGCATAGACAAACGTGATGACAACCGAAAATAAATAGAAGAGGAGAAGACAGAAACCTCAACAACCCAGGGTAATAAAAAGGATATAATAAAACCCCCAATCCAGGAAACAAATAGAGAAATCCGCCCAAAAGACTCCTCTAATTCCAACCCGGACCAGATGCCAAAGCACAATGACTGGGCCTCCCGAAAAACAAAACCAAAAAAGAACCAATCTGAAAGGTGAAGCGTGATAGCAAAAGGGGGGAAAAAACGAGTTAAAACGCAAAATCCGGTTCACAGATTTCCGCCAATAGCCTGAGAGAATAATGTGCAAATAAAAAACCCTTGATGTGTCAGGTTGCATCAACATAAAATAAAACATAAAAGGGGGCAAAATAAGAAGAAAACAAGAAGAGAAAAGAAAAAGATGACAAACAAAAAAAAATGTAGGATACCGCCGCTTGCTTGAAAAAAATCGGTCGAATTAGAAAGGGGAATAATAAAACGAGGCCGGTCTTCGTCAAAGTCGTCATCGTCGCGAGGCCCGACATCCACAGCGGCTTCCTCTGCGAAATAGTCGTGAACATCGTCATTATCCATAGCGATTGAATCCCTATACAACCGCCGCTGTATGACAATATGGTGATCCGATAGATTGTCGCAAGTGACAGTGGCAATTATTCCGAGTCGTCGTGTACACTCCGGTCCTGCTGCCGCTCATCACGATGGGCCCGCCGCATGCACACCTACTGCTGCTGGTTTGCCCACCATTGCGAAGATGCCTGGGGCTGTCCCTGCCAGCCCTGTGTGACAGCCGGCGATCCAGAGCCGGATGGGTGCATATACTGACGAGGCGTCTGGTCGTAAGGCATACCCTGGCCCTGCGAGGGATAGCCAGGGCTAATACCCGGCATGCCCGAGTAGGGCATGTTGTTCGGAGGGACCTGCCCACCGCTGCTCGAGTGGCGCAGCTGAGACGAGGGTGGCGGCGGTGGCGCCTGTTGGTGCTGCTGGTGCGAAGACGGGCCGGAGGACGGGTGCCCATAGCTGTACTGAGGTGTCTGGGGCGTCTGGGGCCACATCTGCGTCGACTGGGGATAGCTATAGCCCTGCGGCTGCGACAAACCGCCCGTAGGTCCTGCATTCGTTAGTAGCGTGCTGGGGTGCGGAAGATGGCGATCCTGCGAACCCAACATACTTTGTATTGACGATGGCAGGGAGCTCTGGGCGGTCACCGACTGCGAATACGGGGCAGCAGTCATCATCATCTGCGGGCTGTGGTGGACCATACCACCAGCAGACGTGGCTCCAGTGACGGAGCGGCTGGACGGCAGAGACTCCGAGGTCGAGACCTGCTGCGGAGTGAGGCTAGCTGGCGGCGGCGGTTGCTCGTGGGGACGACGCCAGATGGTCTGAAGGTAGTCGTTCCGCATGTCACGCTGCTGGTTGATGGACTTGTTGAACTCGGCCGCATGATGTGCCTGTGCGTTGACTTCGCCAATCGGGGCCGGCTGCGAGCGGTCCTGGTATGCCGGGCCAGTTATCTCCTGTCGAGGACCAGTCTTCAAAATGCTCGAGTAATCGCGGCTCCGTGTGTCGTTGTACTCCGGCTGGACGAGCTGGGTAGGCGGCGCGGCGCCAAATTGGCCCGTATTGCTGTAGACGATTTCAGGATGTGCCTGGCCAATGATGGGCGCGCTCTGCGCAGCGGCCTCTGCAGCGGCCTCGCGCGCCTTGGTCCCGCCAGGGCGCTTCTCACCGGCCATATCGGCCTCAGTGAAACCCTGCTTACGAGCCTTGGTCTCCCAGTAGTCGTCACGGACACGACGGCCGCCGACAATAACGCGACTGCCAAACTGGCGGAACATGCTGCGGGCGGTGACAATAGCGATCTGGCGTGAGCGGTACGAGAAGGGAAGGATTTCCTGACCGACGAGGTCGTCCTTCTCCACCTGGTTTGCAATAATCTTGTAGAGTGATCTGTTTTTGTTGAACAGCAAGTACGAGTCACGGTAGCCGAGGACGCGGGCGCATTCGGTGGCAAGCATGAACAATTTGTCGCCACGCTGGGGAACGAGGAAAGTGCGGCAACGGTATTCGCGACCGCCCAGCAGCTGGCCATTTGGAAGAACCTTCTTCTCGCCCGATTCGTCAATTTCACGCGGTAGATATTCGTCGTTTCCGGGGCCGAGCTGGTCTGTAGTGTGGTCGCGCACGGTGGGCAGGGCTTTGAGGGTCGGCTTCGCAGGCGTCTTCGCAGGAGGCGAGGCTTGCGTGGGCTGGGCAGGGGGAACCTGGCCTGGCGCTCCAGCAGCCGAGGCGGCCGGGGGTTGGATCGGAGGGGGCACATACGAGCGTTGCGCCTGAGTGGGTTGGGGCGGATGAGTCGGACTGTGCGCCGGTTGCGCTTGCGCATGAGGAGGAAGGGGCTGGCTTGACATGTTGGACAATGGCGGCACAGCCGGCGGTTGAATCGGCGTTTCAATGATGCTACCTGGCTTTGTGGGTTTGGTAGGTCGGCCTCTCTTTCTCGGCTTGTCGCCTTGTTGCAAAAGAAAGAAGCAGCGTTAGTGAATTTTCCAATCAGAAACCCCCGTCGCGCTTACTAAAAGCCAAAGTAAACACGGTGGATTTGGGAAAGGAGCGGGAAAAAAAAGGATGGCGAGACAACGTACTATCTTCACCCAGAGGACCCTGCTGGCTAGCGTTGTGGTAGCCTTCAGGCGATCGGCTCCGTTTCAAGCCCCGAGATGTGTTTGCAAGATCTGGTCACGGTTGAGCATCAGTATTGTAGTCGTCGGAGAGCAGGTCGTAGATATTCGTGCGCCGGTTGGTCATTTCGGAAAGGGCGGGGAACTGTGGGAACAACAAAAGCAAAAGTGCTCTGGTGGGAGGTGAGGCTGAGAGCAATGCAGAGCGAGCGGGGGGCGAGTGCTACAAGTGAACCCCAATAGCTTTTGCTTGCCACGCGCGTTCGAATAGCAGCCCAGATATTTGGAAACGATGCGGTGCAGGCGGCGAGGTTTTGCATGAACACGAATGAAAAAAGCAAACGGGAAAGTGTACCAGGTAACACCGAAAAAAAATAACGACACAAAACTCAGTGACAAGGAAAGGAAGGGGAGAAGAGAAGCAAGAAACCGTAACCGCAATAATGCGATTCGGCCTGCCGTTTATAGTTCCTCCATGTCTTATGAGCGATAGCCAGAGCGGATCAAGCGGTCGCAAGGGATGGAAAGAGGACATAGAAAATAATGAAATAAAAAAAAAGCAAGCGAGCAAGTAAGGGGACTCGGCGTAGAGGCTCCGCGAAGAAACAGGAAGCAAGGATGCAGAAAGGCAGGGACAGCAAGGAAAGAGACGCCAGGACGCTTGGGCAGGTCGAAAATGGTGACGAAATGAGGGGAAAGAAACACCGGCGCCGTCTCGTTGTCTAGCGATGAGGCCAACGAGAAACAACAAAGAAAGCAAGATAGAGCGGCCGACAACTGGCCCGGCAGACGTTAAGGGCTCAAGAGAGGCAAAAAATAACCAGAGAGGGCAAAAACAACAAAGGCGGGATGAGGCAAGACCGCGCAAACCCGCACTCCGCCGTCCGAGATCCAGCGTAAACCAGACATTAGTGACTACCGAGGAAGACGGCGTGCGGGCGCGACAGAACGAAACTACTTGGAAGCCTGCAAGAAACCCGTACTCCCGCACTCCGGACTGCGTCTGGAGCAGAAAGAAAGGAAAGCGATCAACATACCAGGAGAAGCAAGGGCGGCAGGGTTGATAGTAGCACTGTCAACGCCGTTCGGTTGTGCGGAGTACATGGGTGCGGTGAATGTTCGATCACGTCAAACGGGTCTGCGCAACGACGTGTCGCGATGTAGTTGGGTTGGTCTTGGGACGGTGTGGGATGCGATGCTGCGCGCGGAAACCAAGGCGAGACCCTCTGAGGAACGACGGGAGTATGCGTCGCGCAGTAGGTCGATGCACGACGGAAGGACAGGGGAGAAAGGGGGTGGTGGGAACTTCAACGCAAGGCAAACAAACAACAGCGACACAGGTAGGGGGGAGCGATGGAAGGAAGAATCGGCAAGCAAAAAGAAAAGAAAAAGATGATAAAGAGAAATCGACAGCACAGGTACGAAGAAAGCAATCAACGAGGTCTTACGTGCATATAGCGGGCAGGCGCGCGAGTGTCGAAAAGGAATTTGCTGTCGACAGGTTTGTTTGTGTATACGTCAGAGTTGAGTGCGGCGTCGACAAACAAGGCAACCGGGGAAAGAATAAAGGATGTGTGGACTCTCTACTCGACGATCGAGTAGGAGAAATAAGAAATACAAGGGGTGTTGGATGCAGTTAAGGTGGTAGTAGTGGTGGTTGGTGGTGCTGGTGGTGCTGGTGGGAAGAGCAAACGAAAAGCAGAGGGGGCGGCAGAACGGTCGAGCCCCTTCGCGACAGGAGGCGCGGGAGATAGCGCAGAGTGCTGCAGCCGAGCTGCAGATGCTGGTGCGCAGTAATACTGATTATTCTCTGTACGAGGAGCTTCCGGCTTCACCGTCGTATTCTTTGTTGATTTCCAAAGGGGGCAGCTTCTTGAGAAGGGATTGGCTAGAATAGTGCCGTTGGTTGGTAGCGAGTGGAAAGAGCGAACGAAGCTGACGAGAACAGGAACAGGAGATAAACAGCACAAGAGCCAAGAGCAAGGCGAAAGCACGGAAAGGGCAGCTTCAAAGTGTTTTCCGCTCCTCGTCGTTTTGTTCTGAAAGTCGTTTGTGGGGAACTTTGATTGCCTGGTGGAGGGGGTGGGAAGGGGGGTAAACTCGGAGGGTTCCCAAGGAGGAGAAGCGCGCCAGGAAGGCTGAAAACGCCACTAGCAAAAGAGCGCCAGGCGAGGAGAGGAGGGGTGGCAAAGCAGCAGGACGGGCAAGCGAGAGGAGAAGGGAGGAACAGCGGGATCGCCTGGGAAGGACTGAAAGGGCCTGGCGCCGTTCCGTTTTTTTGGCGTGGCCTGGCGTCCTTTGCGTGTTAAGTGGTTGGCTCGTTGTTCCAACGTTTTGAAGGGTTGGCGGACGGAGGCTACGCTAGAAACAAAACGGGCGACAACTGTGGTAGTGCGGGAATGTGGGCTGCGTGCGCTGCAGGTGACTCAAGTGAGCTAGGTGACGCAGGTGACGCAAGCTAAAGGACGACAAACTTGTCGGCAGAAGGAATAACGAGGACGTCGCACTCGGCTGTCCTCTAAATCGTCTAGCTCGTCGTTCCAGCTGTCAAGGTCGTGGCGATGCCTAGCAAGTACGCAGTAGTCGAGCAATGTCGATCGGGGGTCCTTGAGGCAGGCAAACGTGAATTGCAAAATGGCGGTGCGGTGGGGGAGTGGTCGAAGAAGGGACTTGCGCGCGAAACTATTCTAGTCTCCGTGCAGTGCGAAGATTCCACGAGGGCCAGACAGACAATCCAGGTGTCGGAGGACGGGGTTGATAAGCAAAGGTGGGTTCGGCGGCGACGGCGCGGACTGTACTAGGAAGGCTAGGCAGAACTGCGTGGTCACAGGAGGTTGCCAGATGAGAGTGCAAGTCAAGATGCACCAGATTGTTGCTCCCGATGTCTGTCGACAGCACGACTATCGCCGTCGGAGATTGTGTTAGATGAAAAGACAGCGATCTGTAAAAAGCGCGTGTGAAGGAGCAGCAGGAGCAGCAGGAGCAGCAGGAGCAGCATGAGAAACGGGGGGTGTGTGATGCGCAGCGTACAAATATGGTGTGTGTACGAAAATATGTCGTCCTACACGTGTGTCTCCTCTGCGTGGGTGTGTGTGTGAAAGCAACGAGGCGAGCGAAGTGGTCAGATGGCGGCGATCGATTTCTGTCCTCCGCACGAGGCCACCCACCAGGAACCAGGAATAGACAAGAGGTGCAGCAGGGACGGTGTATGTCGTATCTCGAGAATGAAAGACAGGGGAAAATGCGCGATACAAGATAGAAGACGGGAGATAAAGCGTGCTTCACTGATATCGCAGACAGCCGCAGATAGCCACTTCGTCGACAAGCTTTGGTTGCGCAAACCCTGGTAGCAACGTTGCGAACAAATGCCCCTCGCGTTGGCGCACGAGAGCGAATAACAGCAGAGTGGATTTCGGGGCCAAGAGCGTGGTTGTTGGTGGCGGAAGAGAAGGGTCGGTTAGGGGCCAGGGGGAGGCGTGAGACAGGAAACGCCCGTCAGACACAACACCAGCAGCTCCAGGGCACCAAGAGACAGGACAAGACAGAACACGAGACAGAAAACCAACTGAGGCTCGCGCAGAGATCTTGGCTGCAAAAGAACAGGCTCATAGGATGGGGAACGGACGGTGAAATTCGGGACGACGAAGTAGGGGCCGTGAGGGGACATGCACGATGCGATATAAGACGAGACGGACAATGCTTGCAAGCAGACAATGTCCTTCATTCAAGCAATATCTCAGATATATTAAGACTTTGTGTGGCCAGCGAGGCCTGGCTAGCGGGTTGGAAGCAACGTGAAGCGGGTGTGGGTGTACGAGTTTTGTCAAGAGGGGCGGCCGCAACTGGGGAAGAGTCCAGAAGACCGAGTTTGGGGGAGCAAGCCGTGATGTGTGCGCCGGGGAAGGGGGGGGGGGTGCAGGTGGTGTTGTGGCCTAGCCCAGACTGCTCTCCGTCACGCTGAAGCACATCGTAATTGCAAAGAGAACAAAGACAACAGCTATTCTGGTTGTTCGTCGCATGCAAATCAAACATCCCATTTACGACGTCGACAGCGAAACCAACTGTACGGCGTAGGACGGTTCTAATGCCAAACTTCAAACGGACTCACGGCCTGCTCGGCGTCTTCTCATTAATGAAGAGACCGACAAAATACACTTGTTCATAAAAATACGGGGAAGGCATTATGGACGGCGAAGTGAGATACAAGAGCGACAAGGGGGAGGAGAAACGAGATTGCAGACCCGGGAGGAGGTCCAAGAGACGGTAGGAACAATGCGCGAGGCGTAGCACAGGGAAGGCACGGCCCACGGCTAACGACACGGTTTACGGTGCCAAAAACGGTGGCCAACTGGATGGGGGGAACAAAGGTTTGACGCAACCCAGGGAGAGTGCGTGGCTGTGGATCTGCGGAACCAGGGGGGATGTGCCATGTATCTTTCTGCAAACCCGCGTGGAGGGCATGTACCTTTCCTGAAGAGCGGCCGAGGCGCACTCCACACAAAGCGGCTAGTGACAAAAAAGGAAACCACGATGCACTCGTGCTTCAGAGTGAGTGCTTGGGCAGCTCACAGCAAAGAAAGCGCGACCGAGGCCAACGAGCAAACAGATTTCAAATGAGGAAGGCCACAGCGGATAACAGAAAGGGGAACGAAAAGAAGCGTAACAAATGACCGAGCGCAGAACACGTGCAAAGCACAACATATGGGAGAACAAAAGACAAACGCAGCGGATCAAAACCACATTTCGACAAATCATGTCCGAAAGCAGAACACAATATTGACTGTTGGGGCGGGGGTGCAGAAACATCACGGGCAGACTGAGGATCCCGGCAAGCCAAGGAAGCCAAGACAATAAGAGGGGATCGGGGCACAGAAAAAGCTGAGAGGAAGCCACGAATGACAGGGGGTGAGCGGAGAGAGCGGAACAAGGCAAGCACGGGAAGAGTTCGAGAGGGGTGGTAAGGACCAGGGACACTCCGTTGGTGGAGGAGATACATAGTGCACAGACCAGTCAGTACCTTTCCTGCGGTAGCCAATACCAGCAACTGTCGGGTACTCCGCGAAGTAGTCGTAAGTAGGTTCTGTACCTGTGCTCCGTAGCCGTGCGACGTTCTCCAAATGCACGCTCTTCCACCAGGCCTTTGCTGCACAACGACGAATACACGACGTCTTTTCGCATCACCGAGAAAGTGAGAAAATATGTACGCTCGAGCCAGGTATACGGTTGTTCCTGTGTATATACTGTACAAACACCCAGCTGTCGAGGTACAGGGTCATCGGGTCAGTACAGATTAGTCCGTAATACGTCGTCAGGTCGAGCATCGTAAACTGTCGTAAACTGTTCTGGGAAAGCAGGTTTATTGTTGGATCAGCGCCAGTCCAAGTATAGTTAGCGGCATTCAATGTCGATTGGTTCTTTACGAGCAATGAAGACGTTGGAGCAGAGGATACGACGGTGCGAGTGTCCGGTGAGGAAGGGAAAAGTTGCGATGAAGAACAATTCGCATACAAAACGACATCCTTGCAAAATGAAACCAAGATACGTCAACGTCGAGACGGCGGCCAAATTCGCAGCCTCAACAGTTACGGCACGATGCAGACGCCTAGCTAGTACTTCAAAGTGCAAGATATCATTTCTCTCTCGTAATTCGTGATTCGCAGGTGCAATGCGTCTAATGGAGAAGTCCGTCTATTTGGCAACTGTGGGGCGCGCTAGTATGCCTATTAGTGGACAAATAGCGCCGGGCAGTAATACCCAAAGAAAAACAGTTCTGTCTCTGGGGGTCTCTGAAGATGCCTTCCGCGCAATGAGAGAACGACAATGCTCACGAACAGGCTCTGTTTCGTGCATGGAGCGAAAGACGCTAGTCAATGAAACAAAAGCACAAACGGCCTTCCTGTCGAGCCATTTCCAGCGGCAGACGGTCCAACTTCTCATTATTCTGGCGCCTGCAGGATGAGCTGATACCAAATCAGCACCGGCGGCGGCGGCGCAACTATGTTGGCCGGCCCGGTGAGGGAGGCTCTCGAAGAAATGACTTCTGTCGTATTCAGGGCAAATTGACAAAGCTGAATCTCACTGCGTCCTTTGTTGTAGCCCATTTACAGAAGCACCACGCTGAACTATCGCCACGGTGTGTGCCAATGCACTCCTGGATATGGCAGCCGAGCCTTTCCTCTGCTGTATGCATGACGTACACTTATGCACGTCTTGTGTTCCCATGTCCCATGTTGTCCAACAAGGGGATCGAGGGCTCCTAGGTTGCCCTTGCACAGCGGCAGACATGAGGACAAGCACACCCACCATCCAGCCTGGCGGGCACTTTAGGTGTAGAGCCAGCTCTACCTTCCCGTTGCCGCGGGTGTGAGGACAAAGGCCGGGTGAAGGCTGCGTGTGTGTAGCGGAGGACAGCACCACGGGACAGTGGGGACGGTGGTGGAGCGGGCTGGGGAGCGAGGGAATGTATTCGTCACGACCATGATGGGTGGTGTGCGGCGGGTGGTAAAGGAGGGCGGGCGGCAGTGGTGAACAAGACGCTGGTGGGAGGTGAAGAGGGGGTGAGGGAGGGACAGGTTTGGGAGGGCTCGGGAAGGCATCAAAAGCTTGTCAACGGTGTTCGTGCGCGTGCGGGACTGGACAGGCATGGAGGTCTGGCGTGCAGGGCGGCGCAAATGCTGGCTGCATGGGAATGATGGCATTCTCCGCCCAAACTCAGATAGTAACCGTCGCCAGTAGCGCCAATGCAGTGTGGTGTGGATGGGAGGGTCGATGGGAGTGTGAGGGGGTGGTGGGCAGCGATGATCGTTTTCTGCCCTTGAGCGGCAAGTGCCCGAACGTCACCGCCTTGCCAGACCGACAGACAGGAAAGACTGAAGAATGCTTCTTTAGAGACGATGGTGTGAAGGTGTGTGTCCAGGCCCCTGGCTCCAGCAACGACACAACCATGCCGTATTACGCTATGGCACAAGAGAGCAACATCAGTCTCGACTAGCCATGCAACTCGACGGCATCGTTTCCCATCGGCAACACTCCACATATGCCGAGTTAAGAGATGTTCGTGCTAACCCTTGTGACCAAAAATAGAAAGATGTTACTTGACGATCATCTGTACTCGTTCCTTGATTCGTTTTCTTTTTCTGTGTGTCCGAGGTCATGCGGGAAAGGTTGAAAGAGCCATGCTCAAAACAAGAAGGAGAGAGAGGGCCGACCGAAACAAGGACGCAAGGGATGGTAACTTGCTGGCATTCGTCATACATAATGCCGGCCAAGTCTTGGCTTCCGCCACGGCTGTTTTGGAAACGGGTGCAGTTGACGGAGTATATCGTAAGAGTTATATTTATTTGGCTAGATACGACTAGGTGCTTTCGGCAAGGCACAAACGTACGTGAAAAGGCCGTCCAAAGAACACAGGGCACGGCGGAACAGCGATTTTGTTCGGAAAGATGCCATACCCGTAAAACATATAAGGGGATCTTATCATCGTCCCCTTGGTGGGGTGTTCGGAAGCAGGAGTGTCGTCCCCGCTCCTTGTGATGCGCCGTAAGGCACGAAATGGTCAGAGCAATGTTGTTTCGGAACACGGAAAACGGACAGCGACAGGACGAGAGAGCCGGCATTTCGTCCATAAAATGACCCTTTTATTCGCAGACAGTGCTCCTGTCACACAGCAAGCCACAAGGGAAGGGAGATTGAGCAGACGGAAGGAAACTACAAAAGGCGAGGAAGTGATGGAGGTCGAAATTACGGTATTAATCGTTTGTTTGGAAACGACATCAACGGAACAAAATATGAGCAAGGCTCCGGGGCGCAACTCGTGCACATTATGTAACAATGGAAGTTGCCAAAGAGGAGGCGCATCGGGGACAACGGACTTGACGAGAGTCGTCGAATCGGCGCCAAGCTGTCGCTGTAACAAGCCTAATCGACTATCAGGGTTGCATGTCAGAATTAGGAAAGCGCCCGCCTGTACGACGTATGTCATAGTCCGTATTGTGGTAGCGCTGGACGAAACCAGAGGGCAAGCAGATAATCGTTTGGCTCGACTGAGCTGTGACAGGGGTAGGGGCAGGAGCGACCGGAGTAGAGTCTCCACCATGATTGGCCCGAGCGCGACCTGTCAAGTAAACGCGCCGTTAAACATCGCAAAGTTAGAAGAGGGCGATGGTGGCGATGGGACACAATCAAGCCGTGGAGCATTACGGAATTCGTACTCGACAGACCGGAAGACGGATGCCGATGGGCGAAAAACGAGTTACGGAAGCACCTTAGACTCCCGTGAAACTTTCCTATCTGGATGAGGAAGCCCGTTGTTGCCATCCCGTACTGCGGCCGGTGCGTTTTGAAATCAGTGTTGAAGTGGGGAACTGTAGCCGTACAAGGTGCGCCGGTCAGAAGAGACGACGGAGAATGCGAGAGGGGGAGAAAAGGACTCAATAAGCCCATATGCCTAGGACGCTTTTAGGCATCTTTCGCGTTGTTCAGGAAGGAGCGAGGCTGGCTGACAAGCGGATTTGTCGGCCCTTTCCTCTGCTGAATAAAAGGGGCAATCGCGAGGAAATTAAACGGAACGCACGTCTGGCAATTATTATGCAAGCTCTCCATGGTTGCACGACACGCTGAAAGGCACCTACAACAAGGCACAGTACCGAGTAATTACGACGTACGACATGGAACAACAAGTAGTCGCGGTCGCGCACCTTCCTCGGTCCATCGAACATAAGCCGCCTGTCAACTTTGCTGCAGCTTGCCATCGAGACTCCCATACTTTGTAAGGCGGGTAGAAGGGTTCCACTGCCCGATATTACGAGTTAATCATAGGAGAGGGATACAGAATAAAAGTTGCGAGCCTCTATTTTTGCGAGAACAATGTGCTGCAATGCGGCACAAGTGGTGAGAGTAGGGAGTTGTGAAGAGCGTTTAAAAGAGGGCATTATTACGAGGTAACGGCTGCGCCTTCCCAGTGAGTTGGTCAAATCAAAACTAGGCATGATAACTTCTCGGGCGGAAGGTGCAGCGCGCACGCGAGCTGCTCTTTCCATTTATCAACGCCGCCCCCGCTCTCCTTTAGTTTCGTAAAGGGGGAGCATAGAGGTAACAACTGTCAATTGATATTTTGTTGCAATACTCCATACACAGATACTCGTACTTCGTGTGTCATTCAACAAAGGATTGCGTCGTCCGGCCGAACACTTTGAGCACCTCTCCCCACTCCACCAGTCTCCAGTTTCCCCCTCTTCTAGACCTCCCTTCTCACCCAATTTCTTCTCAAACAGGAAAACGATGGAAGCGAGTATTGAGCCGCTTGGCGTTCCGTCTGGAATTGGCGTTCTCGACGCCTCGCGTTTGCTGGCTTTCCGACAGGCTTACGAGCCTCTCCTTCTTCTATGACAAACCGAGCCAATGAGCATGGGTATGCCGCTGATCGTCGATATCCTGCTAATCCTAGCACCTTGCACTCCAAATGGAGCCCTGTCCAAGTTGGTTGAGAATGACTCGGAATACACAACAATACTTACTAACTGCTCATGAGCAGTGGTTACGGTCCGAATATTGCAAGTATCGGAGAGCAGTGGTTGCTTGACACAAGCCATTGTACTAATACCCGCTCTATAATGTCGCAGCTCTAAATGCAGGGTAAGCAAAGTCCTCGTCAGCGCACATACAACACCCTCCGAACATAGACTACGACGGCATCCAGAGCAGCACCAGCATGCGTGTTGCAAGAAGGATTCGCGGCCATAACCTCTCTATCTTTTGGTCCCCTTGCCCACAGGTCGCATCTTGACTCAATACATACCCGAAAAGGGCGCAGGATCATGAATATTCCACCTCGCGTCTCCTAATTGTCGACATCAGACTCCTTTTTCAGGAGCCGCGTCAACGGCACCGAACCCTATCCAGCGCGTCTTGCGAATTCTGAAAGCCCCGACGTTCGATTGGAGCCAAAGCAAGACAGTTGCCGGCAGGTTCACACCATCGGCTGAGAATACTGAAAATGAACATCTAAAACTATTGACGTAAATGACAGCGGAAACCAAGGAATATTACGGTTTTTGGTGGCTGGGCCTGGCCAAGGCGCAAATATTCTTTCCAACGATATAAAGAACGCATAACGCCGAGAACATGTCGTTTGTCTCAAACAACACAGCTTGTACTCAGTACCTTAAGCAGCGTATATTTCTCCGTGAGCGCAGGGCATTATTTCCGCAGCTCGCTATTCCTTCCACTGCGAGGAAAAGAAAAGAGCGAGCACGTCGTTATTTTATGCCAAGCTAGGGCCTGGTCGGTTGACGAAGGAAGGCTGAGCCGGAAAAGCCGCACATCAGCACGTCGTCCACACGCACATGTTTTACCCTTCACGGCCGCGTGCCATAAAGACGATAACTCACACAATCCCACGCAAACGGTCGGGGTAGTCGACGTACTTGGTATTCCTTGTAAGTCCTCAGTCAAGCAGAGTTCAAGTCTGCTCTTGAAAACACATGGTTGTGGTTACTCCACTCACCGAAATTAGTATCTGATAATAGATGCAGCCCAGACATACATCGTAAGGAATATGCGACGGGAAAATTGGAGGGTGAGGGTGTGGGGAGAGTCCAGACGATCTTCCCTTGCTCTCCCATTCCATGGGTCCCCTGCACGGTCCCCTTCGTAACTCTATTGTTCACTTCCCTTGCCATCCACCGTCTCATCGTTGTGACTGAAATCAACGAAGTTGACTTGAAGCAGGACGTTGCAGCGAGCACAGACCCCACACTTTAAACCCACAGACCTCACAACATTACGCAACATGTGTCTACACAGGCGTCGTACAAAGTACGAGCGGAGTAAGACGGACGAGTACTCTCTTTGAATAGCAGTACGACATCGTTGTACAACATACTCCGTACTTCAGTACCTTTTCCTTTCAATTTTATGACGGCACGTCGGTTCCCCTCTTTTTATCCACTACATCCGGCCAATGAACCAAGAAGCCGAATCAGTAACGTACGGAGTAAGTTCAGACATTCCCAGGAAACAAGAAGGAAGTCGTTGCTCGTTTCAGATCATGATGCGGGGTCGTGAACGACGTACTCCAGACGTCGTACATCTCGAATAGCAAACAAACCCGAGCCGGAAGTGTACTCTGTCTCGTCCTTCTGTCAATGACAATCCACGCACGTGGGGCGCAAATCTCGCGCCCAAGCGGAGATGGTTATATTTCAAACAGTACCGAATATCTCTAGGTAGACGTAGAAGTCCGCGGGATTGCTCAGGTCCAGAAAGAGGATCAGAGAAACACAGGCCAGTCTCCAATATACTCGCACGGCCCAGCAATTGGGCATCGATGCTCATGTTATTGTCCAATACGGTAGGTGAGAGGCGTTGGAGTGTAGACACTACGGGACCTTACCATTTACGACATACACAGCTGTCCTGTATGCGACATTGAATTTGCGCGGTCAGCCAAGCTCCCTGGTAGACATGTGTCCCTCCGCGAGACGGCAGAAAAGAGAGTGAGGTTTTGCACAGCCACCCATGGCACCACAGTCGCAGATCCCGCCTCCGCCATTTCTGCTCTTCCGCCGGTGCGTGTACAACGCGCGCTCTTGCAGGTGTCACTTTCTCGGGCGAGGCGGCGAAGGGGAAAGAAGGCATCCAATCAGCAGTCAAAGCTTGACAAAATGGGCCTGTGCATGACTGGGAGCTGAAAGAGGATGCCACAAACATGTGAGCACGCGGGTGCACGTCGCTTTCGTGATTGACTGGGACATGTCCAAAATATGTGTATTTGTATGTGCGTGTGTGTGTGTATGCAAGTGTCCTCTTCATGTCTGTGTAATTCGTTCGTTGTTTTGCAAAATCCCGAATTCCGACGAGGTAGGAACGTTGGCCCATTTTTGTAACTTCTGAGCCATCTGCCCACGGTGCTGACCCCGGCCTGCTGTATTATTCACTGCCCTCACTGTCCAGAGCCTCGTCGTCGTCTGGTGCATCTTCCCGGTCCATGTCGTCATCGCCATCGCCCTCTTCCTCTTCGTCGTCCTCATCCTCTTCGTCGTCCACGCCGTCTTCTTCTCCTTCTTCTTCTTCTTCATCTTCCTCTTCCTCCTCTTGCCCCTCTTCATCCCCCTCGCCTTCGGCCATCTCAATGCCCTCATCATCTACTTCGGCCTCGTCATCCTCACTGTTGGCTTTGCCGCCCTTGTGTGCCCGCTTGACCTTTTTGGCCTGTGGTGGCGCATCGCGGCTCTTTGCGCTGGACTCGCCGGCCGCCCCGCCTGCCTCGGACGGAGCGGCTAACGACACATGACCATCGGCACCGCCCATGGCACTAACATCAGCGTCGTCAGCGTCCTCGCCGTCGCCCTGCTTGTCACCATCGGTGCCCTTCTTTGCGGCCGCTACGCGCTTCCGGTAGTCAGAACGCTTCGACGTCTGGATGTGAGTAAACTCTGGAGGGCTGTCAGTGTCTGCTTCTGTATGTGGTTGTATATCCCTGTCGTAACTACATCTTGGGAGGTACGTACTCGCAAACTCTGCCTCAAGCTGTTCGCGCATGAAGCCAAATTCAATGTCATCCAGTGCGGCAAACACGTCTGCCGGCATAATGGTCTTCTTCTCGGCGTTGGTCGTCAGAGTATTGGCGCTGCATTTGTTAGGTTCGTACTTGGATTTGTACTTGCTAGCAGCATTTGGTGGACAGTGGTGCAACGTACGCGTTGGCGAGGTGGCTGATGAACACAGTCGCGCTCTTGCTCATGCCCGTAATTGCGCTGCCTTGGATCTGCGTGTTGGGTGGTAGCACGCCCTTGGCCAGCCGTGTGATGATTGAACGTGGCATGTTCAGGTCCTGTGCTCGGGTTAGCTCCACATCTTGACGCCCGAGGGGCCTGTGTCCGTTCGGCAGCGGGGGGCAGGGAGGCCGACCTCGATTGTTACCGCATCGTTGTTCCGCGATTTTGTGTGCTCTTTCTCTTTCTCCTTGTCCTTCTCCTTCTCGGCGCCTGGCTTTCCGGAGCTTGTTGGCGGTGTATCGGCTGCCGCCGTTGGCTCTACGAGGTCTGACGTAACTTCCACCGCGGTTGGGCTCGGTGCATCTTGCACAGCCGTTGTCCGGCTGTCGGATGCTGCCGCAGTCGTGCTTGCACTGGCATCCCTTTTTCGCGACGCGGCGTCGCTTTTCCGGGGAGGCATATCCGCGCAGGAGAAGGGTTTCCGTTGAAGTGGCTGTTCTCTTCCTATCCTGTATCCTGTTGGCCAACAACAGTGCCTTTCTATCCGACTGCTTGCACCGTTCCGTAGCAGTTCTGCTAGTTGCTCGTCATCGGTTGCGTCTGGGTAGTCGAATACGTCTGGTTCCCGGGAGATCGTCTGGGCGTCGCCAATCTCGCCAAACGCACTGTCGACTATATTTCGGTGGTCAATTCTATGAGAGGCAAGTCGTCGTCGTCGATTGTTGAGCTCTGGGGGTGCAAAGAGCTTGTCGCAAACCTGACCACGGTTCCATCCTATGGCGAGAAATTGCCAGCCAAGACAGCAAGGAGGTTCGAGCAAAAAAAGCGGGGCTTCTGGGATGTCGCGTCCAGGTCGCGTATAGCGGTTTTGCTGGTTGTCGGCGCTGTATCACCGCTTGTGCTTCAACTCGCTGCACTGTGGCAGGTTTACGTCACAGGTTCAGGGCAGTTTTTTTTTTGGGGGGGGGGGTTACTTTTAACTCGTGAGACCTGATTTAAATTTTCTATATTTTATTTGGGTCATATCGTGCTGTCGCCTTTTATGTGTATTTTCTTGGGCGTGAAAGAGTATACGAATACTGCTCTTGTTGTGTATGTTATATTGTTGTTGGTTTGGGTTTACTAAAATCCTCGTCACCTTCCAAGCAAATTAAATAAATGTCACGCACAACGTGGGCAAATGGGCTACAAGAAATACAATGCACCGTGGAGAGGGTACAGATATCTGAGCCGTAAATAAAACAAGGAGGAAGGAAGAGGTCTAAACAGTCGAGAGCCGAGATGCCAACGACGAAGAAACAAGAAAACATTCCTAAACGTACCAGATATGATGACAATAGAAGCTCCGGCCACAAAGAAGAGGGTGTGAACCTACAGTTCTGCCTAGCCAAGGCCCCAGAAATACGAGAACAGGGGGGGACACTGCGCACACAATGGCGGAGGCAACCGTTCAGTCGCCGGTTTTCAGTTTTATTCATATGTATTCAGATGTCAGTGACTCAAAGAAACTGGGCTGTACCATCGCTACTCGTCCATGCATCTCTTGCTTGCACATCTGGACGCAGCCTTTTTACACCTGGAGAGCTGTGACACAAAGAAGCCGAGTGCTTCGTTTTCCGACGAGTTTAAAAGAGCCGAAAATAGCATCCTTATTTGATGGCGAGATTGGCGAGAGTGACGAATTGGAGCATGGGTATTATTAGACCAAAGTAAAAGGTTTAATATCGGCCATAAAAGCACGCGTGTGGCGGTGTCAAAACATTAATACGAGGGGCCTCTATGCGTGTATATTAGTCTCAATAGGCCTTTTGCGTCTGGAAGAACACTTCACGTGGGAGCGGGGTGCCGTTTACACCGGTTGAATACTGACGCATGACGGATCTCAAGCTTCGTCGCCCAGGGCATCTCGACTCGGTTACCATATTTTAATAGGGTGCCCTTTGCACACACACCCGTAAATCATATGGTCACCTGCCTAGCGAGCATTTTAATATGACGCCCTTCCGCCTTGTCGTGGGGATCCGGCTTCATATCTCATGCAATGCCTGTGATCGACCGGGCCCGACAAAAAAGGAAGAGTCCTTTACAATCACACCAAAACACACCCCTTCCACATGCTATCCATGTCTTGCGCACTCACCTATTTTTGTTTCAACTAGGGCCGAGCCTAATGACGAACGCAATCTACCTGGTGACGGGTCGGGATGCCATGGTCGGGATATCCAGGACCTCATGTCCATTGTAAAGGTGGAAAGTTGCGAGTTGAAAATTATGTGCACTTCCGCGCGTCACTACGACCGTCAATCATCTCACCCGGTAAAACAATACTTCCTATCGACACCAAGCCCCCCCACCCCCTCCCCAGACCGTCTAATCCGCTGCCTCGGGCTTTTACTCTGGATGCTGAGATGAATGCCGAAACAAGACCCGCGTACGCTCGTTCACTCACCCACGTGATTAGTTGTAAGCCACCCTTGTTTTTAACCTCCGTTACCTCCAGCTTTAATGCCCAGGACGGCCGTATAGGAACGCGTGGAAGGTTGTATAATGGTCGTATGGCGGGCTACAAGAACAACACCAGGGCTATTTGGAGGGCAGAAGCTAGCCCAGTATACAGAACCAGACCAGCCTCTTTGCCTCGTAGATATTCTGCCGCTCTACCTGTCATGTGTATGATATGGTTACTCGCAAGTGGAGAGACAAAATTCGAGAAGTCTATAGTTAAAATTTTAAGTCCCCCCCCCCCCCGCCGAGAAAGAAAACTGTTGCTGACATGAAACTTGGACACGAAATTTGTGTCGTTTCCGTTCATCAACATGGTAATAAGTTCCACAGCCTTCTCGCTCACTTTGACACCCTCGCAGCCCCGCCATAGCGCAAGGCTTTGGGGCCTAAGATTTGCCTTAGCCTGTAATAACTACTAACTCAAGCTGCAGTGCGATAACGATAAGCTAGGCCTAGCAAAGCCGCTGATTCGTCAGCCGGTCGCATCGACTGTATTTTTTCCTGACATACAACGTCCGCTACCACTCAATGCTTCAACAACGACGAAAAATCATAAACGGCAAACGAGGCAGGACGAGCGCTACGCAGGACACAGAAGACAGAAAAAGCGACAATGGTGACATTAAAACGATCCGCGCCGGCCGACGACGCCATTGAGCCCAACCTGTCCAGCAAGACGTTTGTTCGCACGACCAAGAGCGGCAAGGTCCAGAAGATCGTCCGCGAAGTCTACCTGCGCCAGGACATCCCCTGCTCGTCACAGCTCTGCGTCGCCTGCCAGGAGAACGCACCGCGTGATGCGTCAGGACACGGTAAGACGCTGGAACGGCTACTCCTACTCGCAACCGCAAGGCATTTTTTCTGACAGCGATCCTCCTCTGCTTCCAGTTTCTCCCTTCGTTCTCAGCGACCGTCCCGCCGGAACGACCGCCTACCCCCAAGGCCACTACCTCGTTCCCGATACCAATGCCTTCCTGACAGCCATGGACCTCTTCGAGCAAACCTCGGCCTTTTATGACGTGATTGTGCTGCAGGTCGTGCTCGAGGAGGTGCGTAACCGCTCGCTGCCGCTCTACAGCCGCCTCGTTGGCCTCACCCGTAGCGACGAGAAGCGCTTTTACGTCTTTTTCAACGAGTTTCGCCTCGAGACATATGTCACCCGTGAGCCTAGAGAAACCATCAACGACCGCAACGACCGCGCTGTGCGCCGCGCTGTCAAGTGGTACGCCGAACACCTTGCCACCGCAGCGGCTCATGTCGGCAAGTCCACCCCGGCCGTCGTCATGCTCAGCAACGACCGCGATAACCTGCGCAAGGCCCGCAGCGACGGCCTGGCCGCAAGCGCGCTGGAAGACTATGTGCGCAGACTGGAGAATGCGGATGTGCTGCTTGACATGATTCCGGAGACACAGGACCCATCCGTTACAACGGCGCACGAAGAGAAGAAGGCCGGCACCAACGGCCATCATCTCTATCCCGAGTACATGACCATGTCCAAGATGATGACGGGCGTAAAGAGCGGCTTGTTGCACCAGGGCAATTTCAATGTCTCTCCTTACAACTACCTGGAAGGCTCTGTGCGCGTGCCCGCCTTCCCCAAAGCCCTGCTGATCCTCGGCCGCGAGAACATCAACCGCGCCGTCGACGGTGATACTGTCGTCGTCGAGGTCCTCCCCCGCGACCAATGGAGGCAGCCATCGACCAAGATTATCGACGAGGAGACCGTTACAAAGAACGAGAGTGCTGACGGTGGTGAGGGAGACGACGATGCGACCGGGGGCAGCAGCAGTCGTGGTGGTGACCTGGTCTCGGCCAAGGAGCGCAAGGCGCTGCAGGAAGAGGTGAAGCGAACGCAAGCCCTGGCCGGCCAAAGCGCGAGTGCAAAGGGCGCCAAGAACGAGCCGTCGACCTACGTGGAGCCGACTGTGCGGGTGGTCGGCGTTATTCGCCGCAACTGGCGTCAGTACGTTGGCCACATTGACCAGACGTCTGTCAGTAGAGCGACCGGCCAGGGCCGGAAACAAGAATCGGTCTTTGTTATTCCCATGGACAAGAAAATTCCCAAGATCCGGCTTCGGACGCGGCAGGCGAGCGAGTTGCAGGGCAAACGCATCCTAGTCGCTATAGATGCCTGGGACCGTGACTCCCGCTATCCCGTCGGTCATTTCATCCGGTCACTCGGCGAGCTGGAAACCAAGGCGGCTGAAACCGAGGCACTGCTTCTTGAGTATGATGTGCAGTACCGGCCCTTCCCCAAGACCGTGCTGGACTGCTTGCCCGCCGAAGGCCACGACTGGCGCGTCCCTGCAAACAAGGAAGACCCTGGCTGGGTAGACCGCGAGGATTTGCGCGATCTCCTGATTTGCAGTATCGATCCCATCGGCTGCCAGGATATCGACGATGCCCTGCACGCACGTCCTCTGCCCAACGGGAACTTTGAGGTCGGTGTCCATATTGCGGACGTGTCGCACTTTGTGCGGCCCAACAATGCCATGGACCTCGAGGCGAGCATCCGCGGCACTACCGTATACCTGGTGGACAAGCGCATTGACATGCTGCCCATGCTTCTGGGAACTGACCTGTGCTCGCTGAAGCCGTACGTGGAGCGGTTTGCTTTTTCCGTGCTGTGGGAGATCACGTCCGACGCAGATGTCGTCGACGTGCGTTTTACCAAGTCGGTGATCCGGTCTCGCGAGGCATTCAGCTACGAGCAGGCGCAGCTGCGCATTGACGACGTCTCGGAACAAGATGACCTGACGCGCGGCATGCGCACGCTCCTGGACCTGTCCAAGAAGCTCAAGCAAAAGCGCCTGGACGCCGGTGCGCTGAGCCTGTCGTCGCCCGAGGTTAAGGTGCACATGGAGTCGGAGACGTCCGACCCCATTGATGTGCAGACCAAGGCGTTATTGGACACAAACTCGCTCGTCGAAGAGTTCATGTTGTTGGCCAACATTGCTGTGGCCACCAAGATCTATGATGCTTTCCCCCAGACGGCCCTGCTGCGGCGTCACGCTTCACCACCCAAGACCAACTTTGACGAGCTATCGCGGCAACTGCGCGCAGCTGGCCGTGTAAGCGGCAACGAGGACTTCTCTTTGAGTGTCGAATCGTCCAAGGCCTTGGCCGAGAGCTTGGATGCTTGTGTGGACCCTGATGAACCCTTCTTCAACACGCTGATCCGCATTCTTGCCACCCGGTGCATGACGGCTGCTGAGTACTTTACCGCGGGCGCCTTGGCTTACCCCGAGTTCCGGCATTACGGCCTCGCCTCGCCCATCTACACACATTTCACGTCTCCCATCCGGCGGTACGCGGACCTGGTCGTGCACCGGCAACTGGCAGCTGCTATTGGCTATTCGTCCAGCGCAACGGCTACACGAGGCCGTCTTACGGCCGTCTGCCGCAACATCAACATGCGCCACCGAAACGCGCAGCTTGCCGGCCGCGCCAGCATTGCTTACTACGTTGGCCAAGCTGTCCGCGGCAAGGAGACGACGGCTGAGGGTTTTGTGATGCGCGTCTTCAGCAATGGGTTTGTGGTGCTCGTTCCTCGGTTTGGCATTGAGAGCCCGATTAGGCTTCGGGACCTAGCCACGCCGGAACCTGCTGCCAGATTCGACGCCGATAAGTACGTGCTCGAGACAAGCCGCGCTGTTCCCACGGGCAAGGGCGATGAGACTTCCTTGGAACCGGTGACGATTCGCCTGTTCCAGAAGGTCAATGTACGTATCATGGACCACAAAGACGAGACGACGGGCAAGCGGAGTGCACGCATGGAGCTGGTGTAAGTTTAGACGTGAACTACATAACTGTCCAGGTGTCTTCTGTAAACTCTTGTGTATTCATGGTAGATCTTCACACGGTCGTGTAATATATACCCGGAGAATAAAAGGTGCATTTAGTTTATTCAAAATAAAAGATAACAAATAAATCCACGTACAGCGAGTGTGGATATAAAATGGGATACCACAAATAGTCCAAAACTTAAAAGAGAGTTGCCAACAATCGTGCACCAAACAGCGGCCACTCGGGCGCCGCATGGTGTATTGGCTTCAGCAAATTTACACGTTACCTATTGGTCTCGAGCAATGAATGGCCAACAGCATTCATTGAATGCATTGTAGTTTTACGCCGATGAGGCAGTCGTAGTCGAACGGTTTCCAGTGTTGGGCCGGCTCGATCGGAAGTGGTGTGGCACCCTCGGGATGGGAGGCGGCCCTGTGTAGTCCAGCGGCGGAATGGTGAGGCCGTACGGCTCCGTCTTACCCTGTGGGTCATGCTGGTTTATTTCGACGCGAATACAGACGTCGAGACTGCCGTCATTACCCTTGCCGTGCAGATCGCTTGCTGCCCTGTGTTCCGTGCCGGCACCCTCTTCGCCTGCGTGCAGGGCATGGTGACCATTTCGCCCATTTGCATGGGCCTTTGGCTCGCCATTGGCGCCCCCTGCAATACTCGCACCCGCGCTCGAGCCGCGGGGGAGCTCATTGGAGCTCAATTCTCTACGCCTCGAGGCCGACCGACGGCCGAAACGAGAAGAGCCTCGAGATGGTGGCGGTTGTGGCTGCACGGCAGCATCCGAGGCTAAGGCTTGGGGCCGGCGTCGCTCTTCAGATTCAGTATTGTTGGGTGAATTTTCGGTGATGATGGCAAAGTTCCGGCTTGGCATTGTCACTTGATTGTGACTGGCCGTCTTAGTCGATGTACCGGGATCCTTGTTGAACAGCTTGAATAGTGTCTCGTCGGTTGAGCTGTTCAAATGGTGGATCTTGTTGCGGCGGGCAAGTAAATTCGCAATGGCTGCTGGGGGTGGCTTGTTGGTGATGGCCGACGATACAACGTTGATCATAAACCGGTAGTCGTTCTCTGGTGCAACATTGAGGTCGGGATTGGCATAGAAGCGACCCAGAGCCGCCAGATGCACATCACCGCCCAAGATCGTGATGCGCACGGAATGCTCAGCACTGAGAACCTGGAGACGCTCAATAAACCAATTACGTTCCTTCTTATGAGTGCGTGCCGTGTAGTGGTCGTCGAGGTCGTCCAGTAAATCGACGTTGCCATCAAAGTAGTTGAAGAAACCGCCCCCAAAACCGAATCGCCGGTTCATAAACTTGACCGGGCCAAGAAGCGGACTCGAGAATACATTCTCCAGCCAAGTCAAACGCTGCACGAGTGTCAGTTGTGATTTGTGCAAGTGTAGAGTTAGCTATGAATGAGGAAATATAAAAAACTCACAGGATACGCAATGGGGACGCCGAGGAGCAGAATGAGGTGCTTGATCGGCTCATTTGCAGCGGCAGCTGCACGGAATTCGGCCGTCAAGCGGGAGAAGATTTGCTCGTACGTCTCGGGGTAGTTGACTTGGTGACGAGTTCGCTGGTCAGAGTGCATTGGTTAGATTATGCCACGCCTGGTACGGCACCATGGGTTAGGTACCGGGAAACTGGGACGGGTATGGGTATCTTACCTCTGTACGGGCGTCGAGTCCCACAAAGGCCATTCGGGCGCCCAGTTTGCAGTACACGTTGTGAGAGTACTCGGCGACATAGGGCTGTGGGTAGCACCGTTAGCGTTGTCCTCGACATGGTGCACATATAAATACACTTATAGATACCACATACTCCTGTTTTCGAACCGATGATGTAGTTAGGCTCAATTATGGGAGGCGCTACATATGTGTCGACAAGCTGCACAGGGTCAGGCTGGTGCGCCTTGGTGACTTGGGGAGCATCTGAGGCGTAAGGCCCGAGTTAGCTTCGCTATTATTAAAGCGTTGTACTCGTTTCCTTAATTAAAAGAAAAGAGCTTACCTGACGTGTATGTTGAGGCCGGCGGTGGTAGATGGTGCTGGAACAGCATGTAGTATTTGTGGGCGGTACCTCCAATACCACGGAACACCTAATGCAGCCTTACTTAGCACGGACCCGAAATAGGCTTGTAATATCAAAGATGGGCAGCAAACTCAAACTTACGTCGCACTTCATGAACTCGTTGACATATGAGCCAAAACCGTCAATGATCTGTTGTACCTTGGTTAGCGTTGCGTGTTGTAGATATTGCTTGGCAGTTTAGTTACTGACATCGTGGTCGTCCCAAATGTTGAGCTGCGGAATCTGGCCGTTTGTCGCTGCAAAAGGCTCCGTCGAGTACCACTTGATGTAGTTATTCAGGTAAAAATCGTCGCACGCCGCACGGAGTTTTTCGGTGAACAGAAAGTCGCGCCGCTTTTTGGGGTTGCCGATAGCAGTCCACTCGCGCAGCGGCCCGGCGACGCGGATGCTGTCGTTGTAGATCTGATCACCACCACCGATCATGACGTGGAAGGGAGTCTTGGCGTGGTGTAGAATGACATCGTTCCACAGAGCAGGCCCACTCCAGGCGTCCTCGTCCGTGCCAACACTAAAGCCGTTGCAGGAGAAGAAAAGGATGCGCATGGCTTCTGTGACAGCCGGCACAGAGAAAATGTTGATGCGTGGCTTGGTGTCGCTCGTGTACCGCAGCCCCGGGAACGAGTACTTCCAGCGCGACTCCGTTTCACCCATTGGAACCGATAGGTCAAACCGCCAGAACGTATTGCGGGGATCGGAGTAGAGACATATGCCCTGGATTTCCTGCATGCTGTCACCATTCGCCTTTGCAACTGAGCCAGTCTCGTTCGCAGAGCGCCCGTCTGTCGACGCCGGCACCTGCTCGGCCACATTGCGAACAGGTCCCAAAATGGCGGTGGGCACGAACGGTTGCGTCTTGCCGCCACCGCGAGTGACAATTAGAGCACTGCCAATCCAACGGTCGTCCTCCATGCGGCGATAGTTCAACAGCGGACCCACAAGGATTTCCTCGCCATCAGAGGGCACACCTGTCGCTTGTCCATCGGTCGCGGTCGGAGGCCCAGTAGCTGCTGCATCCACCTCGCCAGGCACAACAATGGGCGTGAACCTTGCCGCCGACCCGGAATTAGGGCTGTATTTGGCCGCGGTGGGAGAGGACGGGTCAGCAGCAGCGCCGGTCGCGCCAGCCGCGCTGGCCGACTGTGAAGGTGTGATTCGCGATGCGTTTAAAAAGGCCGTGAGATCCTTGACGTCGCTGCGGGGGCGTTCCTCGTCGCGGGCCTTGCTGGCCGATGCCGCGGCGTGACGGGCGAAGGCCGGAGACTCCTGGTGGCGCCAGCGGTTGGCAGACGCGTGAGGATTGCGCCCGCCAGTACCACTCGTGTCACCAACACTGTCAATCTCGTCGATGTCGTCGGCAGCATGGCCGCTATGGAGGTGCGGAAGGTGTGGGTGGTGTCGCTCGGCCATGATAGTTATTGTCGGTGATTTCGTTTGCGTCTATAAGAGGGGCGGGTCGCACAAGAGCTCGAGTATATCGAAATCAAAGAGAGCAATTACGTCCCAGAACGACGGCAAATCGCGGGTCGATTTAAGCGTCTTTGGAGGTTTTGTCTCGCCTTACAGTGCTTTCGTCAACAGATGACGCGCCGGTGGAGGTTTCGGGTGGTCAATGGGAGAATAAGAGCTATGCGCCAATGCTAAAGTGATGTGAGGGAGTATGCGAAGTCGAAAGGATGGCTGCCGAGCTGTCTTGAAGAGGTGAATGACAAAAAAGGGAGGAAATTAGAGAGATCCTATCGAGTGGGTGATAGGTGCAAGAAAACCATCAATTAATTTAGGGCAGCGACAACAACACCAGTTGAAAGCTTACATCCCGGGAAGCTTGGCGCAAGGGGTGGGTTTGGAGATTGGCCCTCGATCGCAAACGGGAGAAAGCGAGGTAAGTATGCCGTACAACTATTTTAGAAGCTGGTAAGATGCTAAAGCAAAACCTGGCAAAAAGCCGGAAAAGGAAGATAGGATGGAGTCCTACAGCACGGCGCTTATTAACAAGGAAACTGACAGGTTTGGCATTCGCATTGACCCATCAGCAGTGGGAACAAACAGGAACGAACAACAACATAAACAGGCTGGAAACGGCGCGGTTCGAGCAGCCAAGATCGTAGCTTCCCCTAGCTCTGTCTATCCATGCCAATCAAGACGACGGCCCACAGTGCAAAACAGTGCGCATTGGTCAAACAGCGCCAAGTCACCAACTGCACCTGACCGCCTACAACAGTCGTCAATTCAAGCTGCTGCAACTTGCTCTGTACGACATACTACGAATACTACGACGTAATAATATGACCAAGCGCGAGTTGTTGTAGGTTGGGCAAACATAGCGTGGCCGTGCGTGTCCTACTTGGTTTTTGAATGGTGTTTTTTGAGATTAACGACGTTGTTAAGATTAAAAGGCTAGGGGTGGCAATTGGCGCGTTACGACGTATCTTAAAAAGTTCCGTGTCGATAATGTCATGATACGATGAAAGGCTTTAAATATGATGCTTTTTTGTTGTACCGCAATTGCACTTTGGCGTTGGTGTCACTCAAATTGTGCTGCAGAAGGTGGTCAAGCCCATGGGGGGTTTTACTTCTCAACTTACACGATCTGCTGCAGATTTCCCGCTTCCTGCTCCCTATGGCCGGAAATGTGGCGCAGACCACTCGTTCGCCCTCACATGTGGTCGCATGCACCCCAATGAGAGGTCATGATACTCCAGGCACCGCTCAGCTCAGCCCTCACTGGGTCACCTTTTGGCCAAGGTCTTACTTATGGGTACACCCATCCAGTGATGTTACCCCGGCACCCGTAATACCCATTACGGTCATGGTTAATGCGAATAAAGGCCGCACGACCTGCATTGTGGCAGACATGACCCACCGAGTTTTTGCTAGCTCGATGTTTACGAACTAGATGGGATAATGCTTAGGCCAGATTGCCTTTGGGTCAGTCGCGGGTGTTTATAAATGTTGTTACTATACCGGGTCGTTGTCCCCGGGAAAGGACTGGATATCACAATACATTATGGTATGTACAAGACCTTTCTGTAAGGCGCTGTGAAAAAAGCAAAAGATATAAAGTGAGAGAGATAGAGAGAAAGAGAGAGGAATGCAAAGTGTCAGGAGAAACGAGAGGCCATTGCTGGGGAGAAAACGAACAAAAAAAAAAGAAAGATGAATGATAAAAACAAAATCCTGGTAGATGCGAGATGGTCGTCTCAGGGTATATCCTCCCTAATAAAAAATGCACCTCCTAAACGGTCCCTACTAATGATCCTCTCATGCCGATGGCCTCATTGGGCTAACAAGGGAAATTCCAATGTAGGCAACGAAAAGAAGTCACGTAGGGAAGACAGAGGGAGAAGGTGTAGGAAACATATAAAGAAAACAATAAAAACGGTGAAGACAGAAGGGGAAAAAGTTAAAGGGCAGATTATATATGAACGAGACGGTAAGAAATACACTACGCAAAGCCTCTACCCAATAGCACGGCCAATGGTTGCCAGGTGGTGAAGACTGCTGCTCCGCCGTTCATAAACATTGTGCGGGCTATCCGAAACGGGGGGCCGCGGAGGTGACAGGCCGTCGAGGAGCGGGCCGTCACTGTCATCGGAAGCTCCCGCAGCCGCAGCCGCCCCGCTGCTAAACATATGCGGTAGGACCGAAGACGACGCCGATGCCGCTAGTGTGGACGACGAGGACGCGTCACGTGGCTGCTGTTCCTGGTGCAAGTACTCATCGTACATGCTGTGGCTGCTGAGCCGGTTGATGTTCACGCTATCGCTGTTGTCGAGATTGGGTCTTGCCAACATGGGCAGAAGTGGAACAGGCAGCTGCTGTTGTAGAATGAAGGTAGGCGATTGCTGAGGCGGTGTTAATGCCAGCGGATGGGATATGGACTGATACTGCACCACGGACGGGCGCCGCTGGTGTGACATATATCGAAAGGACTGGTTTAGAGGCACATCCGAGCCGGCATAGCTCACGGTACTGCAGCTCCGTGCACTCCGAGTACGAGCGTGCCAGTACGAAGCACGGTTGCTGTTACTATTGCTGCTGCTGTTTTCCGGAGGAGATGGAATGTTGCTATTACCACTAGCGCCGTGCGAGTTTCGCCTCGGCGAGAAGGTGATTCCAGCGCCGCCTGCTGCAACTGCCTCTGTCGCTGCCGCTGTCGCTGCTGCCGTTGCTGAGGGGCTTCCCATGGCGGGAGGCATCTTGAACAACCGAGACGGTTGACGCTTCGGTGTTGGAAGAAAAGATGGGTCCCCTGGAATTGTATCGTCCGTGAGACCTACCCGGGAATTTGGTGCACGGGCATGTTGGAGAGCTGTCGGTGGCGTAGACGGCGAGGCGAGCGTTTGCGAAGACAGAAAATCACGATCTTGGTCGAAGCTAAAGCGGCCAGCCATACCACGCGATGCTGGGTAACCGAATGACATGGAGCGAGTGGAGCGAGGCGAGAGCTCTTCCGACCTTCGGTACAAGGGCACGGATTGTCGTTGTTGTCCCTGCTGCAAGTAGTAGATAGCAGCAGCTCCCGCAGCAGTGGCTGCCGGTGCTGCTGGCACGCAGGGGAATGGAGGGAAGCCGGTTGTTGACGATGCAGAGGTAGGAAGACCAGGGAAAGACTGTGGTGGGTCTTTATAAATAATCACATTGGATGGCGTCTTCTTTGGAGGACGAAGAGGTCTCTCGCCCAGAGGGGCTGGCGCATCGCTAACGATCCCAGAGCCGTCAAGACTAATAGCCCGCTCCGGATAGCTGTGTGTGCGTGGTCGAAGCTGATCCCGTCTTTGCACTGTGGCTCCTGCACCCATAGCTCCGGCAGACGGAAGCGGCGGGGAGTCTGGGCCGTCGTGGCCAACCGTAGGCATGCCAAGAAGACCTGATGCGCCCTTCTCATTCTCACTTGCGTCACCCATAGGTAGACCTCGAGTACCTTTCCAGGTTTTTATTTCGTCGTCATCGATTGGAGAAATACCTCGGGGGAAAAATGAACCACCTCTTCTCTGACGAAAGCGACAACAGAACAACACCAGGACAGCCACGACCACGACGCCAACGACCGAGAGAATGCTGCTCAGGATCACGACTGTCGACGTATTTGTAAGACTGCTACCACTATCAGAAACCGAGCCTGACCCTGAGGAGGTGGGAAGGGCCGAATGGCTGCTAGGGGTAGAAGACATCGTGAGTAAGGTACTGGTATAGCTGTCACCGTGCGCTGTAGCAGCGGATGTCGGTACCATGTTCGTCATGGGCGAAGTAGCTGTTTTCGTCGTAGAAGTCACCAAGGTCTGACTGACCACGAGCGTTGCTGAATCTGTGGGCACAACTGGTGTTAAAATCGTTAGAGATGTCGGGCTCGGCGGCGGCGGTGGCGGCGGCGGCGACGGCGGCCCTACAGCCGTGGCAGAAGCCACGGGTGTCGTCACTGGCGCAGTAACTCGGCAGCCAAAATAGGTTGCACCGGGTGGGCAGTAAAACGAGTAAAAGTTACCACCCCCGTAGTAAGAGGTTGGCCATGAAGAAATATCTGGCCCGAAGAAGCTGCGCGGTTCAAGATGGTCGTGGGTAATTGTAGGCTCTGTAGAAAACCTTGATGCAGCAAAAGATAAAGACGGAGAACGAGAGGAAGTAAGTAAAGGCGAAGAAAACGAGGAATCGGGAATAAGAGAAGAAGTAGAAGGGAAGGTAGGTGCTCTTGATAAGGCAGCTGCGGCAAAGGAGAGCGACGGAGCAGCTGCCACGTTAGATATGACCGGTGGCATGAGGGCGGGTTGGGGGCAGAGGGCGAGGAGAAGGCAAATTATATAAAGTGGCTAGGTGTAGATAGATGCTCCAGTGAGTGAATGCGAGGATATAAAAACAATACTCAGTATGGGTGCCAGTTGGAAATGACAGGAAAAGGAAGCAAGGGAAAGGGCATAGGAGGAAAAACGGTAGGGATCGTCAGAACGCCATGGGGACAGAAGGATGCAGACTACATGCCCCCTCGAGGGCGTGTTGATAAACCGCAGCTAAGACCAGGTAGGAGACAAAAATCCAAGAAAAGTTGCGAGAGATCAGTGAGGAAGCGAGACAGAATGCTGGATTTGCCAAAGCTGAAATGATTGTTTAAAAAAAAAAAAAAAAAAAAGGAAATAGCTGGCTTAAGTAAAACACAGTTCAGGGTCTCTATGTAGCATTGGGATGGTAGTCAAGAGGGCGGCTGCTCGCGCCAGAACAGCTAGGGGCGTGGGAGACGAGCTTATCGAAAGAAAAAAGCAGGAGCCTGAATATCAGCCAGGTTTGTACAGCTTAGAGTTTGACATCTTAAGATCAATGTGAAATAGCCCGGTGGCCGTGGCACCTGCACGAGCGCGCAGATCGTAAACCAGAACCCGTCTGTATATACTGTGCCAGGTCACATATAGATTGCCGGTGCTAAACCGGGAGGCAGGAGATGGCGTGGGCGGTGCTGTTACATGGTCCTAGCAGTGCTCCATTTTGTGGAGGGATGGAATAAGAGGCCGAAGGAGGACGGCAGAATGCATAAAGCGGGTTCAAAGGTCAGGAACAGGATTAAGGCGAAGAGAACACCATGACCACATCCCCTTCCCGTCCTGTGGCGGCGTTCTGGACGGGACGCCGGGGACCATATCACGCAGACCCCAAAACAGAAACAGGTGCAGTACGATACAAAAAACAGGTAGGGTTGCATGGAGGCAGGGGAGCATTGAAGCAGAAAACAGGAAACTAGAACAACAAAAAGGGCATCTCGGGCATGTCTGGTCGGAAACGGGTGAGAGGATCACCGTGCGCACAGAGACTACTCGAGGCAGGCTCCAAAAAAAGCTGAAAGAATATCGGGTGGGATGCACCCATATGTCGCGAAGTGGATGGTGGTGGAGGTGATGCACACATTGAAAATGAGTGAGTGGGTGTCATTGGTGGAGGTTCAGCACGACATGAGGTCAACTCCACGGGCGATCATGGCAGGGGGCAGGAGCGGCATGGGAAGTGGACGGCATGTGGAGAATTTGTTTCCATCCCCCTGCAGCGACTTGCGCATCGTAAATGGAAGGAACGGCGGACAAAAATGGAAAGGAATAATGAAAAGATGGACCGCACTAGATAGTGGTGTGCAGATGATTATCGATGCTTTGACTGAAGTACACCACAGAGTGTCTACGTACCCAAATATACTTCCATGGCAGTGTGGCCAGCCGTTTGAGAGCTTGGATCAACGACGCTGATAATGTCTGCCTGCATGATGAGTATTGACTGGTGCTTGGTTGGCGGCTCGTAGTCTTGTTCGAGTCTCTCTGTCTGTCTCTTTGTTTCATATCTTGTGTTCAATGGTCAAAGGTCTGCGAACTCACGGGCGAGCTATTCAAGTGAGACACTTTGACGAATACGAAAGACGTTACAGTAAATAAAACACAGAAGGGGTTGGGCTAGGCTAGCCGCAACAAGTGATGCACCCCAACACTCCTTATTCGTACTCCGTACATGAGGTACCAAAAAAAAAATCCAACGAAACAATTGTCTTGAGGGTGGTGGGTAGTTTCAGGAACTAAAAGTTGCCATTGCAAGTGATTGGCCCGCCGATCAGTGGGCGACAGCCTTTGACCTCTGGTAGACGCCATCGGAGAATGGATCAGCGCGGTCGAGGTTGGTCGATGAGACGACCAGAGCAAAACGAGCAAGAGAAAAGGGAAATAGAGAGATCGGCAGGACAAGTTGCTTTTGAAAGTGTTTTCCCCCTCAAACTTGGTGTGCTTTGGAGTGCATTTGACCCACGGATGAGAAATAACAGCTTACAAGCAGGTTGGAGTAAACATTATATACAATGAGGAAGCGGCAGCGAACGACTTAGCCACCTTTAGGACACAGCATTTCTCAGTTCAGAGGCACGTTAACAGGGCCTGTCAAAACCGTGTACATCCACGGAACAGCCCTTCTAGAATATGACGGCGTGCCTGACTTCCGGGCTCAGTGACGAACGGCCACGCTCGGCAGAGGAACATCGAACGAGTATCAGAGACGGCGCAGCAGCGCGCATTAGGGCCACTCAGGTCTGCCGTACCTGCACTAATCATCACGCTATATCTGCAGGAGAGTGACTGTTCTCACCCAACGTACTACACAGTAACTTGTGATATGGCTTGCATCGATACATGCACTTACCCGTTCTTACGCGCCGAAGCATGTAATTTTACGACGACAACCAACCCGTAAAGAGAAGACAATCGAAGGGCCTCCCATTCGAATCGCACAGGCTGGCAAAGCATCTATCTCGGGAGGCATATTCGTATGTACGACGTACTTCGATGCTCCTTCCTGCCAGTCCCTGTCAGATGCAAATCACCTGCAGCCCATACGGCGTCATTATTAGCATCGAGGCTACGCAGTACGTCGTACGGTGAAACCCCATCCGGCCCCTCCTCCCAGCCCGCCAGCCTGCAAACCAGATCCTTCTGCATACTGAATGGCGGAAAGAAACGAATAGCAGAAAGGAAAAGGGCATACCGCTCTTCGTCATCTTCCCTTGGGTTTGCTTTGCTGGTATCTTCCTGGCCAGTCGTCGCCGTGCAGCCTTCCTGCTGGCTGACTCTTAGCGTGTTTTACTTGGAGGGGAGCTGGTGTCCAGTCCCTAGCCTCTTTGGGCTATCTGTATGGCTGGAGCGGCCTGAAACGGCAGAAACAAAGGCCTGAAAGGACTGGGTTGCACCCATTGGCTAGGCCAGGTCAGGCCCGCCTCCATGAGCTATGACACAACAAGTAAAATCCACCAAAGTCATCCGAGACCGCCAACAGGCGAGAAAACCGTGGAGGGTGTGAAAGACCTCTGCTGCTGCGAGGTCGAGGCGACGTGAGTTTAACCCGGGAATGAGAGGGAGAGAAAGAAAGGTAAAGGGAATTCCCTATGGCTGCATCGTGCGTACCAGAAGACCGTAACTCGCCCGGAGAGAAAGTGTTAACTGTAGCGGACTCGAGATCCATATGGAGAAATGATGTGCAACGCAAGGGAGGAGGCTCTTTCTTACTTGCCATGTCGGCGCCGCCTTGACTCTCCTAGCCGCCTCCAAAATGTAGCAACGATCGTTTTCGCTTGCTCTGCTTCGATGTCTCTTTTACGATCTAGCGCCTCCGCCTACTCTGTTATTTGTACGAGTTGCCGTCGACCATCTTGCTGCTCATCAAGATCGTATTCCCATCCGGATCATCCTCAGCTTTCCTTATTCGGTCCCTGGCCCTTTTGCTTGCCTCATGGAACCCCGATACTCGCTGCTTGATCACTCCTGTGTTCTACACCAGCCCAGTGTCATTTCCTTCCACCTCCGGAGAGATCTGGCACTGCTCGGTCCCGACCTTGCACGATCCAAAGACTTGTAATGTGGAATACGCATTGCAACGCAGGCCATTTAACTCCGGCAGCTGGACAGGCGTCAAGTTGGGCGGTCGATCCCTCTGCACGGTGAATAGTCTCAAGGCTTTCGTCCCTCGCGAAAGATCGAGTATAGCGGACACGGCCGTGGCGACGCTGTTTTTTTGCTTCCTTCTCGCTCTCTTACTGTATATGACTATATTTTTTCACTTGCTACGATTCGTCAGGTTGGTGTTCAGAATGTCCGAGCGTGCATAAACCGTTCCCAGATATAGCACACGAAACACAACCTGCGCAAATCCGCAGCTTCATTGCAGACCAACCACTCTCAGCTGCAGCAAAATAGTGCAACTTGGACGCACCATTGGCGCCTATTTGGATGTGACCCAACAATAACTTGGACGGCGCACAATTGAGTTTGATCGTTACCTCCACAATACTCTGCATGGCTGCGTCAAATGAATGGCAGGCACTAGGTGAGCACGTTATCGGGAGGTAGCATCAACCATGAAGACCAATGTGAGCCGCGGGCTGCCCAAACTCCAAATGTTGTTTAAATAAAATATATTCACGCGCCCCGTGTGGTCTACGATACATCCCACACCTCGTTCACCTGGCGAGCAGGATATATACAGATTGTTGTGTGTCGATTGTTGATTGCTGTGAATTGCTCGGAGATTATTATTCGTCCAAATGTCGCAAGAGGTAGTATTAATTATTCTAGTACAGACGCATACATTATACACTAGGAATAAAGCACGCACAAAAGAGGGCCCTATCCCCCTCAGGGATGCTGGCCGCATAGGTGGTCCTCACCCATTCTATCGCCTTGTTATCTGAGCCTAGACACGCAGAAGCTTGGCGGCAAACTTCTCGATGAGGTCCTCCGTCGGGAAGCTCAGCT
This sequence comes from Sporothrix globosa, assembly GCA_001630435.1. Lineage (NCBI taxonomy): Eukaryota > Fungi > Ascomycota > Sordariomycetes > Ophiostomatales > Ophiostomataceae > Sporothrix > Sporothrix globosa. Next base: position 457,747 of record LVYW01000006.1, read on the forward strand.
CCTCGAGCTTCTGGGCGTAAGGGGTCGGCACCTCGGCGCCAGTAATGCGCTGGGCAGGGGCATCAAGGTAGTCGAACGCGTACTCCATGGTCAGAGCAAGGATCTCAGCACCAACTCCAAAGGCCGGGTATCCAGACTCCACACAAACCAGGCGGTGTGTCTTCTTCACAGACTTGACAATGGCATCGATGTCCAGGGGCTTAATGGAACGCAGGTTGATCACCTCGGCCTCGATTCCGTAGTTCTTCTTCAAGTTCTCTGCCGCAGCCAGGGTCTGGCCAACGCAGCGCGAGAGAGTCACCATGGTGAGGTCCTTACCGGCACGCTCAACCTTGGCCTTGCCAAAGGGGATGACGAAATCGTCTTTCTGAGCAGCCTCAGACATGGGGAAAGACTGGCCGTACATGAGTTCGTTCTCCAGAACGACAACGGGGTTGGGATCACGGATGGCAGCCTTCAGCAGGCCCTTGGCGTCCTCAGCGCTCCAGGGCGAGACAACCTTGAGACCAGGAATGCTGCCATACCACGCGCTGTAGTCCTGCGAGTGCTGTGCAGCAACACCGGCTGCAAAACCGTTGGGGCCGCGGAAGGTGATGTTGCAAGGCTGGATGCCACCAGACATGTAAAGGGTTTTGGCAGCTGAGTTGACAATCTGGTCAATTGCCTGCATGGCAAAGTTGAAGGTCATGAACTCGCACTATAGGAAGAGGGAGGGAAATAATTAGCAACTTTTCGCAAAACAAAACAAAGCCAGGAAAGCTCCCGCTCCAGCCATTACAACGGAGAGGGAGAAAAAAAACATACCACGGGGTGAAGGCCGCTCAACGCGGCACCGACAGCAAGACCACAGAAACCAGACTCGGTGATCGGGGTATCAATAATGCGCTTCTCGCCGAAGCGGTCGAGCAGGCCCTTCGTGACCTTGTACGCACCGTTGTACTGCGCAACCTCCTCACCCAGGACAAAAACCTTGGGATTCGTCTCGAGTTCCTCAGCAAGGGCCTCGTTCAGCGCCTCACGCACCGTGTACTCCTTGGTGCCAGATGTCGACGCGTAAGACCTTCTCTGAGACGCGGACCAGCCGGCGACCAAGGGGCTGCCGGACTGTGAGACGGCCCCTATAGAACGGAGAGTGTTGGAAGAGAACGGCGAGCGAGCAGTCTTCAGTGCCGTCTTCCGGGAGCCGAAAGAGGCGGCCAGGCGGCCAAGCGGGCGGATACAGCGGGACATGATCAGGGTCGAAGAGGGATGGAGCAATGGTAAACGAAGACTTTCGCGAACCTCAGGGAGACTACGGGTGACTGGTCGGCAAGGAGATGGAAGGGTCAAAATGAAGAAGCAAAACAAGATGAGCGATGGCTCGAGGGAATAGGATGGACAGCAAAACGGATATGTACGGCGATATAATTGGGCGGTGCAGTTGTAAGAGGCGATGGACGAGAAAAGACAGAATGTCGTCGACGCAGAAAGAAAAGGGATACTTTAGCAAGCGGGAGCAAGCGGGAAGCAGGCATGGAAGTTGAAATGGAGTTTCGCTCGAGGTGCTCTCCTATGCCTACCTAGGACATTCAGCTAAATGAACCAATTGTCGTGCCCGAGACAGGGAAATAAATGGGTCCCCGTGCGTGGTTAATTTTTTTTGTTTTCTGTTGTTGGGGGGAATTCTCGCTGGAAAGAGAGTCCTGCGCACTCGGGGCGAATAGTACCGACAGGTGGTGAGCTCTATCTCCCACCAAACGCCAATTAGGACGCAATAATAGAAACGACGACCCACCTACTCCAGTGAAAGACCTCACCAACTCCCGCCCGAAGCCGTCGCCAGCCATGCAGGCCAACTTTGGCCACCGTTGTCGCACAGCGTTAGCGTGAATAATCGTTTTCGTTGTACACCCTGCGGTCAGCCTCTGGAATGGAACCAAACGGCTAGGCGAAAAAAGCCTGTAACACAGATGAGGTGATCGGAGTTCCGTTGGACAGACATGTCCAGGCTTTCATACAATAAACACCTCGCCCTACAAGAAACTAACCCCGAGACTGGTTCATCACATTCCTCGTGGCTTTGCAATCTGACAGAATGACTATCTCCTAAGCTTATCCAACGCTCTGCTCTCTACAAATTAGCTGCTTCTTCAAAATTAGCGACCTGGTCGCCAAACATCCTGTAGACCACAAGACCACATCTTGGGACACGCCTGGAACGCTTGCAATACTCACTGCTTCGAAGACGGTGTGCATATATAATTAAGACGCGAATTGGCCATTGACCATGATGCACGACAGAAATATGAACCTTAAGGAAAACTCATTGTCATCTATAGTTTTTATTAGTAGCTATTATTTTGAAGATCGTATACCCCGGCCTAGCCCGAGCTCACACGATAAATGTCGCCGACAGGACCTCCACATTATCTCGGCTACACTCCTCCATCCCTGTGCGTCCGTCCGCTTTCCTCAAACAGAGCCCTGCGCCTGCTCGGCTTGGGTAGGCTAAGCAATGTATCCTCGGCGCTGTGTTCTCAGTTTGCGGGCTTGCGTCCGACCATGAGGTACATCGGCGTGAAGAGATTCGCGCGCGCACCCGCAACAAGGCAGTCACCGCCGGTGCCGAGCGCGTCAGCCGTCTTCCGCGTACCAGCCGGGACAAGGCCAACCTTTTCCAGGATACCCGTAAAGCCGTGCAAGAAGAAACGGGCCGTATGCGTCATGCGCAAGATCGTGAAGAGATCGCCCCACGTCTGCAGGTACTTCATCTCACCCGAAAGTGGCCAGTACCACGGCAGAGGGTCGTCGCGCACTGCCAGATCCTCGTGCTCCAAAATTTCAAAACCAACAGTCTTCATCGCCTCCAGGCCCTCGGAGATCTTGCACATATTGGAGATACCGTTGCCAAGCTCAATACCCAGCCGAATGTCGCGGTGCTCCACGTTGTCGTTGTCATAGTCGTCCGTCATCAGCCACTCGTACACGCCAAAAACACCGCCAGGCTTCAGGACCCGGAAAATCTCGCCATACACGCCATCAAGCCGCGGGGCGTGGACCGTGGCCTCAATGGCATAAACGGCATCGAACGAGTTGTCCGGGAACGACATTTGCTAAAATGCGAAGACACACGGTCAGCACAAAACTAAACGGATTCATAGATAGGGGCAGGGTGCGCCGGAGCTGTTTTTCTTACCATGAAATCGCCCTTGACAAACTTCAGCTGGTTAGACAGCTTCTCCTTCACCGCGTAGTGCGTGGCGCGCTCGATCTGGTAGTCGTTGTTGTTCAGACCTGTGATGTGGGCACCCGTAAACTTGGCAATCTCGCGTGCCGGACCACCAACACCACAGCCGACATCAAGTACCTTCATGCCCTCGTTGATGCCAATCTTGTGGGCCAGGTAGTGCTCGTGCCGTGCAATAGCCTGGTAAAAAGGCTCGCCGATAGAGAAACGGCAGAAATGGAAGCTCTGGCCCCATCCGTACTCGTAGATATCCGTAGCAAGGTTGTAGTAGCTGTCGCCGGAAAAATTTGGTTAGCCAAGTTCTGCGGGGTAGGAGTTATGTATTCAAGGGAGGCCGCTCATCATACTGTCTAGTCAAGGAGGCGTATTCATTGGTACGAGACTACATGCGACGATGAGATTAGCAACCAACAAAATACATCGGACTATCAAAGGTTGATTGACATACCTCGCGGTCTTCCTTTGTCTCGTTCTCAGCCTTCTTATTGTCGAAGTGCTTAAAGTACTCGTCTACGGCCAGCTTCTTAGCCTCGCGGTCTTTCGTGAACATAGCAGAGATGCCACCTTTGGCTTGCGCCGAGGAGCCGTGCAGAGCCTGGTTGAAAGCAGCATCCCGCTGGTGATTCTCGGCCTCGAGGCCTTGCTTGAGTGCGGGCATGATCGTTGCAGTCTGTATGGGGGATTCGAAAGGTTAAGATGTACTGGTTGTTGGCAAATGTTGAGGAAGTGAATAATTGTCAATTCGAGCGTGTCACAATGCGAGAAGGCTAAATTTACGAGACGAAATACGCAGATATTTAACGTCGTCTTTTCAACTGTTTGTGCCAGGGGTAAAATAAGTGAAGGCGGTGACCGTACTCGTACCAATTCGTACTCGCGCTATGATCGACCCACTTTTGCAACCTCCTTTTCTCATGTGGGATTCTAGAACAGAAAAGGTGCGAATACGAATAAGAACCACTGTGCAAGGCATCACGTAGAAAACACCAACACAAACTGGTGCATTGCTAACAATTTCGTTCAACCAAGCCGCTAAATACGTAGTCACGCAAGTCCTCACAGCCTCGTAACTCGATGAAGATGGTCGTGCTCGGCTAGAGCGAGGATCCTCTTTATGAAGCTTTATTATGTGAACTGCCTAGCTTAAACGGAGCAATCGTGAGCTACAGTATGTCGTACATTAAGACGTATTTCTATCAACCCCTCATGCAGTAGTTGCCATTGTCCGCAAAGCCTATTTCGGTGCTTCAAGCTCTTGAACAGATGTACCTGAACGTACCACAACGGGAGGTTACGTTTAGCTCTGTGATCTAGACTTGGGTAGATACCAGGATCTTATCTTGAGAGGAGATCAAGCAGGTACACGGAGCAGAGAAATATCGTTTTTCGTACAAGTATGAGTACGAATACGAGACAGACGCAGAGCAAACGCGAGGTCCCGTGATATCGTATCAGGTGCAAAATGTCACGTGATACTTTCATGGCTGTGAATTGTCGAACGTTTGCCACTCTCTGCTCCTTATTGAGAGCCGGTTGGTAAATCGTCGCCACTTGTTCCAACCTGATGGTCATCGCGTCGCCTTGCAGTACATCTCTCATAAAGACATGTCAACTCTTCATCCCTCTAACTTCTGTATTTGTACGACAACTCGACGCCTGGTTACAGTTCTTTCACTTTCAACCAACGCTGCACGTCTGTATACTCCGTTTCACAATGCCGCCAGCACAGATCAAATCCGACATCAATCGGTCAGGATGGGAGGCCACGGACTTCCCGTCCGTTTGTGAAAACTGCCTCCCCGAAAACCCTTACGTTCGAATGCTCAAGGAAGACTACGGCGCCGAGTGTAAGCTTTGCACACGACCATTTACGGTCTTCAGCTGGCCAGCTAGCCGTGCCCACGGACGGAAGAAGCGCACCACAATCTGCTTGACTTGCGCGCGATTAAAAAACTGCTGCCAATCTTGCACCCTTGACCTTTCGTTTGGTCTTCCGATAGCTGTGCGTGATGCCGCATTAAAAATGGTTGCGCCTGGGCCTTCCTCGGAAATCAACAGAGAATACTTTGCTCAAAACAATGGCGAGGCTATTGAGAAAGGTCTTGTTGGGACAGAAGAGTACGAACAGACAGACGACAAGGCCAGAGAGCTGCTTCAGCGTCTTGCGCAGAGTAAGCCCTACTTTCGGAAAGGTCGGCAAGTCGATGAAGGCGGCAAACCACTCTCCTACACGACGCACGGCGCGCAGAAGCGACTTGGCGCCCCTGGGGGTGGCTCTCCATCGGTTCCGTCGGCAACGGGAGGCGATGTGGCCACTGGTGCAGGAGCTGGCGGGCCTCGTCCAATCCGGACCCGGGACTCAAGGGCGGCGCGGGCAGCGGGGGCAGGTCCTGGACGTTCAGCACCCGGTTCCTGGAAGGGACCAGCATCACTACCCCCACCAGGTCCCAAGGACTGGCTGCCACCAACCGATGAAAGCATTATGTCCCTTTTCGTGACTGGTGTTGAGGATGATTTGCCTGAATATAAGATCCGGGACCATTTTAAAGTACATGGCAAAATTCGGTCTCTCATCTGCTCGCACATGTCGCATTGCGCATTCATCAATTACGATAGCAGGGAAGCTGCCGAGAAAGCATCTGCGGCATGCCAGGGGCGCGCAGTGATTGCGGGCTGTCCGTTAAGAGTACGGTGGGGTCAGTCTCGCCCAGTTGGAATGATGAACCGCGAAGAGCGGGTAGAAATGATCCGAGACGGCCGCTCCGCATTCCCGGAGCTCCACAGGAAGCAAAGCGGATAGGGTAGAATCTCACTGTTTCATTCTCCTTTAGACACGTTTAGATTTCATATCTAACTATGCTTTATAACATAAATCATGAAGCCATCCGAGTTTGATGAGTTTATACGTTATGAAGCCCCGGCTACACCTTCCGATATATACCGATACGAATCATTCTCCTTGTCCGTCATGACGCTCCGATTAGACACTGGACTCCGTAGTCCGATAAGATATCCCAGGTCTGCCGGGCATACCTGATGTCGTTGGACGTTGGGTGGTATGCATTGTACAGGGCCGTTCAAGATAGTCGAGTCGTTTGTGCGTAACCCGGTATTTATAAAAATCTTAATTATCAACCATTGCCTGTTTACCTGCTCTCGCACCTAAGAATTATAATCCTTTATAAAGGTCATGATCAGCCAGATGGAATATTGCAACATTATAAGAAGATAAACCTACAGCTAAGCCAGTGCGAAGTTAGATACGCCGATTCCAACCCATATTAAAAACATCGATACGTCTGACACGTGAGGAGGCATATCCTACCAGTCTGTAGTCGGTTAGCCATAACAGCGGAAATTACAACATCTGTGACAAAAGATAAATTTCGAAGCCAGCGGTGTTCAAGGCCAAAGAGGTTCAAGCAATTGTCCCACCTGCCCCCATATTCTTTTCGAATTGCTTCTCGTCAAATCTTCGCTTGGCACTCCTGGATAGCTACCATCTGTCTTTCCTAAGTTGCAATCACCCTTCAGGATCCGCACGGCCCGGCATCTCTAACGCTTAGCAATCGACTGGGATCCGTTACAAACTCAATGTGTGCATACCGCTGGAACGAGTCCCCGACACCTCGTTTGCCAAGTTCCATCTGGATATGATGGCACGCGGCACCGGTGTGTTGTCTCACGTACCAACCCTAGTAGCCATGTACGGATTCCCGGAACACATGCCGCGGCAATCAGCGGCACGGGTGGCAAGTGGTACTATAGGGCCATGCCTTGCCATTGCTGCCAGCCAGTCCCATGTAGGAGACATTGATGGTCCAGGTGACATCGTGCTGAGTTGGACAACAGGTGTACAGTCTGCGAACAGTACCGTCGCCAAAGGTACTGCATTGTTGCTAGCAGAGAATTGGTAGGTGACCAGCCTTATATATGCCAATGAAAATGCGACAATATCTATACCTGTGAGACTCTGTGGGGTTGGCTGCTGCGTGATAAACAATGGGGTGTGTGACTGGTTGAGAGTACCGCGCACGAACACGGCGCCGTCGGCACACAAATATAGCCTTTTCATTGTCTATTCCGACGGCCTGAATAGCCAAGCACGGGCCCGAATTCTGCATCGATTCCGGACAAATTCCTGCTTTACATCTCCCCGGGACCTCTCACCCTCACACGCCAGAAGTCGACCGGGGACATTGGCAGGAGCATAGACCAGTTAGCCTAGCACGCCCGCACTGTAAGCTTCGCTCATCACCCCTCTTCGCACAGCCTCGGGGGGGCTGTGGACATCGAGCTGAGCATTTTGATGTCAGGAAGCTGGGATATCGGAAATACTGCACTCTGGGCCTTGTAAGCGTCAGGGCGGCACGATCTAGAGGGAGCAACTAGCTGACCCTCAGTCTCTAGACTGATTCATTTATCATCCATGCCTCTTTGTTCAGAGTTGTTAAGGGCTATGAGCATGACAGTTCGGTGCAGATATTTATGGTTTCGACGGCGAGTGACTATGCGTTGTTGATCCAAGTCAGTTGAACCACCGCAATATAGTCACTTTTTCCTGCCTTGCATGCATTAAACAATCGCCGTTCTTTGTGAGAAGGTCGGTCGGTGGCAAGGCAAGAAAATGTCGTTCACCGTGCTTTGTCTATACATCTATGCTCTTATCGAAGCTATGGTCTCGTGTTTTCATCATGCAGCGATACTGTCGCCTCAGTATATGTTGGATGATCGGTTCGTGGCATCTTGTCTTGGCCCATGCAGAGTCTGATGGTTCCTCTTGGGAGTTGTGTCCAAGAGTATGTCATTTGTTATTAGCGAGTACGGTCTTCCAGTGGCATATGGCCAGTTCGGCTTGGCAGTGAACTGATGAGGTTCCAAATACCTCGGTGACCACTTCACTGTGTCAACCAAGCCACTGCCACTGCGGTCCTCGTGGCCCTCTCGTGCCGTTGGTTTGTTTCCTTCAGAGAAAGTTGCTTTCTATACAGACGATAGGAGGGGGGAACACTGGCAATATACATGTATATGTGTAAAGGAAACTTAAAGCTTCAAATAACCGAATAATCAAATGACCATACAAGAAATGCAAAAAATGTAGACACGAATATAAAAAATAAAACCCGACTTAAAAAGAAAACGATAAAAACATAGGATAATTAATGACGCTAAAGCAACGCATATATGGAGGGAAGTCAAGCAAAGGTACGTGGAAGCCCCAAAGCAAAAAGAACAACAAGCGTCTTTAAGTTTGAAAAAGGTCCTACCCGGAATCGAACCGGGGCTACTGGAAATTAAGATCAGTAGTGATCAGAATCCAATGTCCTAACCGCTAGACTATAGGACCCATAACTCAATTTGATACGGCATCGATTAATGCGACCTATGTTCACTAGTTCGATAATTATGTACGGAACCTCGAAAAGGAACTGCCTTGGGGACACCTGCAATCTATTTACCCCCCAACGTTGTGTCAACGTGAGCCGTTGCCAAACATCCTGGTCGTACCCGGAAAAGTACGCTCCGACAACCGCATCGTACCGTCACACTCCCGTTTATCCATACAAGGAACGCTCCAACCCATCCAGCATCCAACTCCTAGGGCGAAGCCGTCTCTACACGCAGCGGGAGACATGCGGCCAAGCCTCCCAGCAAGTGGTTGTTTGCAAACACACACCAGGATGCTATTCCAATGCTAATGCGCGCATGTTTTGTACAGAGAGCATGTTTCTTTCCGCCCCTCGGGTAGAGTGCACCCGCAATCTCCGCCGTCACATGCCCTCCACGCCATACATAGTCGACATGGAAGCAGCCAGCGTGGCCCAGACGGCTACGAGATGCCGGTCGTTTCTTAGCTATCGGCTTCCAAGAGTCGCACAAAAAGCAGCAAATTAGGTATAATGGCGGACCGACCGGCCCTGTTTTCGCTCCTGACGTGGATCCGTACAGCCATGCTCGCAACCTTGGTCGGAGGTGTCATCCGCCAGTGTACGACAACAAGGCTATACGACGGTTGTTTATTCTTTATTCTTTGCGTTTGTGGTTGTGTCGTCTTACCTTCCCGCTCCCCGATGGACGAACCTAAAACCAAGTTTACTCTGCTGTAAACAGCATGTATACTCACCTCCTCGGCCCCCGGCACGCGGAAATGGCCGACCGAGGCGAAAGGCATGCTTCAAACCGGATCGATAACATAGCTTCCGTATAGTGGACACAAATCCAAACTAGTTCACCTGGTCAAACATGCTCTGCCATCCTACGCCCTTACGTTTCCATACGCCTCTGATATGCGCAATTAGCAGGCCAGGGAGTTGAGGGCCATATGAACTGATTAAAGTCGGGAGCCACTCATAATACGCCTTCACGCAGCTCTACATCCGTCTTCCAGGTTCGTTCTCCCGGGACGGCCAGACACACACGACATGGCATAGTTTCTGCCGAACTAGCCTTCAATGAAGCTGTTACTGTGACAATCGTGTGGTAATACCAATGGCCGACGGTCCGCCCAAACGCTCCCCAGGAGGTATAAAGCCCAGAGTATTTGCTAAGTGTATTCTCTCCCCATTTCGTTTCACCGTAGTCCTCGAATCCCAACCCAAGGATTATTCCTTTCACATTCAGGAATCCCCTCCTATATCATTGTCTCGCCCTACCTCCGCCCCCTGAATCTCTCCTAGCCTTACACCGGCGGCCCCAAACCCAAGATGAAGAATCTGCATATCTTACCTCTTCTCTCCCTGGTATCACTGGCAGCGGGCCATGGCGCAGTTACAAGCTACGTCATCGGCGGCAAGACATACAATGGCTACGACGGGTTTGCGCCATCATCTTCTGGGCCGACCATCCAGCGGCAGTGGCCCGACTACAACCCGATCCTGTCATCGACCAGCCCTATGATGACGTGCAACGGCGGCACCTCAGCAGAGCTCTCGGCACCTATCGCCGCGGGTGACAATGTCACGGCAGTGTGGAAACAATGGACGCATCAACAGGGCCCTGTGATGGTGTGGATGTACAAGTGTGAAGGTGACTTCTCGTCATGTACAGGATCTGGCAAGAACTGGTTTAAGATCGATCAACTGGGCCTTACTGCGCCACCTCTCACAAGCACCAACTGGGGTACTGCGGCGGTGTGCAAGAACCTCAAATGGTCCAGTGTCATTCCCAAGCACCTTGCGCCAGGGAACTATCTGATCCGCCATGAACTGCTAGCTTTACACCAGACCAATACGCCACAGTTCTATCCGGAGTGTGCCCAGTTGGTGGTGTCGGGCAGCGGTACGGCACTACCCCCGGCGAACTACATGTATAGCATCCCGACGTATGCGTCTATGACCGACCCTGGAGTGATGGTAGGAGCCCCTGTCCTTCAAATGCTCGTGCGACTGCTTAGCATCCCGCCATTATGCCCTTTCTGGCGTCTTGGGACTAATTTTTTCTTAGATTGACATTTACTCAAGCACAGCAACAACTTACAAATGCCCTGGCGGCGACGTTTGGTCTGGATTCACTTCCTAGGCTGGGCAGCTCTTGCAATGATTGTGCGATTGTGTGATTGTGCGGATGCACTTAACCACCTAATGTTTCTTGTGTCCCTTACCTCTCTTCCTTATCTGCGCCGGCGATCTGCACGGTTTTATTTTCTGAGGTGGAGGATACGTGGCAGGAGATGGATCGGATGTCGTCCGTCGGCTTCCTTCTCGGCGGCTCGTGCGCACACCATGTGGACATGTACTCGTGTTAGACTGCAAACGGCTTTGTCGTATTCCTATTGTTCCAATATAATGACGCGGAACAATACGATATATGTACAGGTTTTCACGAAGTACGTGCTTATACTGCTCCGTCGGAGTTGCCACGAAGTGCCTCCCCGTCACCCCGTACTTTATATAATTAAAACATATTACTACGTACATGGTTTATCGTTCAAAGTAGCTACTTAGGGCGTATGGCTACTTTTTAAGACTGCAGAGGTGTATCAAGTATCACCCTCCCTAGTGTACACTTGTTTCGCGTGTCATGGCGGGGATGAATTTCGGTTGACAGCTGTTAGATATATATATGTGCGATGTAAGTATAAATACCGTGGGCCGTGAGTGGTCCAGCTAACGTTTTTGATAGGCGGCGATCGACGGGAGCGATCGACACTCCCTCGAACTTACTACCCGGAATCGAAAAGTGGGCGACCAATGGCCGGTGCAGGTCCAACAGTGCTGCTCTGCCCAGGACACCGCCAGCGTCTCAGACTTGGGTGCAAGTAGTACACTCTCCGAAATCAGCATCCAAAAGAGGCGACCGAATAGATTTGATCTTTTAGTAATACAAAACGCAGATAGCGCCGGCTATCACCTTCCTCTTTTTTTTTCGGCCTTGCAGAGGCGCACGGGGGAGGCCAGATATGGAAGGATGCGTCCCCTCGATATTTGACGATCGCAGTGAGAACTCAAGCCCTGTTCTGCCGCCCGATCTCTTCCAGTCCAATCCGCAAGCGTCGTGCACAAGCACAAGCTGTGATGGGCTCTCCAAGCTGGAAGGATGTGGCCGTTTGGTTCTTTCCGTATACGATCCCATGTAACCCGAGTAGGCGTGGGGGAAGGACAGAGGTTTGATCCTATCTTACGGTGTAATTACATAGTACACATGCGTCGGTTCCTTCGACCTTCCCACTGTTCTTGATCCTTGCCTCGTCTTTCCACGGTTCAAGTATAAAACGCTATTCATTCTCCTCTGCATTTTTTTTTATTGCGTGACCCTCTGACGCTCTCATTCTTTAACAAGAGGACATTCATACCACGTATGTGCTCTACCAATAGACCACACTGTGATCTTTTGTCCTTCGTATCATATTTTCGGAATCCAGTGACTTTGTAAAACAACTACCTAGAGAGTAAGATACCACGCACCCCATCTCCCCTCTACACCTTATATGGTGTCACATATGCTGCATTTAATCCTGCCTTGCTAATCATGTGCGTCTCTCCCGCCGCTAGATGCTCTCTGCGTCAGTGTTGGTGCTTGGCTTGTCTGCCTTGGCGGGTGTGGTCACCTCCAAGCCCGTCTCATCACGCGCCAGCTGTGTCTATACGTGCGGCAGTGTTTGTTACTGGCAGGAGGATATTGATGCAGCGCTCGCAAAGGGCTACTCCCTCTATCAGTCTGGACAAACTCTTGGTAAGTGCTGAACCGTTTTCAACGCCGGCATTCTCAACGATGTAACAACATGTCGCTAAATCGACCCTTCTCCTCCAAAAATAAAAAGGTTCGGACAAATACCCCCACCAGTACAACGACTACGAGGGTTTCAGCTTCCCGACTTCTGCGCCATGGTACGAGTTCCCTATTCTCTCGAGCTTCCAGGTCTACTCGGGTGGCTCGCCTGGGGCCGACAGAGTCATTTTCGACTCGAGCGGAAACTTTGACAGTTTAATCACGCATACCGGTGCAAGTGGTGACAATTTTGTCGCCTGCAAAGTCTAATCATATTGGCCCTCGGCTGCATCACCCGGCCCGTCAGCAATATTGCCAGAACCTGTGAGAAGTGTGAGAAGCGGGCGACATTTGGGGCTACAGGCTGCACAGTGGCCTAGTAATGGGGTTTATTCGGTATTGCTAAGGCGTGTAGGGTGAGGATAATATAAGTTGTAAAGGGTTGTAGTTTTAGTCAGGGTTGGGAATTAGTATTAGTATTTTAGTATTTAGTATTAGTATTTTTAGTATTAGTATTTTTAGTATTTTCAAAAATACTAAAAATACTAATACTAAAAATACTAATACTAAATTTCATTTTTCGAATACTAATACTAAAATACTAATACTAAAATACTAATACTAATTTAGTATTTAGTATACTAAATTAGTATTTAGTATTTATACTAATACTAAAATACTAATTTATAAATATATAGTTTTATAATTTATATATAATAAAAAAGAGAATATAACTTCCTTTAAATAATTAATAAATAAAAAACTTAATAAAATTATATAAAATAATAACGTTTTATATATAAGTTTTAAAAATACTTTTACGTTTTATTTAACGAATATTTAACCGTTTTAACCGTTTTTAATATTTAAATATTACCTTTTAAATTTATATGTCTTAAAATAAAATGGTATTTAATATATAATATAAAAAATACAAGGGTATAATAATATATCCATTAATAATACTACGGATAGAATTTTTTTATTGGATAATTAAAGATTGATTTAAAAAATAATCGTGTTATTTTTTAATTAGTGTGATTTTAATCCTTGTTTTTTTAATTTACTGATTTTAATATTAAATCGTTTTCTATAAATAAAACCTAAACCTATTACTTTTTCACCTTTCGTTTTTATTCTTTTTATAATAACCTTTTAAGTACTTATTTTATTAAGTTATTTTTTTTACCTTTTTCCTTTTTATTTAATTTTTATACCCTTTTTCGACGCCCGGGACGGCGTTAAACTAATAAAATGGAGTTAGACGATACGTATACGCTTATATACGACGAAGACTTTATTATAACGGAGTTATACGAACCGTCTTCACTAATTCGACGTCTTTTCCTAGGTAAAAAGAAGAAAATCCCCCCTTCTAACCCCGCCTTCGTTTTAAACGACGAAAATTCAACGGTTTATTTAATCTCGAATAGATTAATACGTCGTATTTTACTACCCCTTTTAGACGAAAGCGTCGACCGTTTAATTCGGGTTATTTGTATTCGGTAAGTTTTTTTAATATTATATTAATTATATTTTTTATACCGTTTTTTTATTAATTATTAATATTTTAACGGTTTTTAAAGGTGTGGCCGTGGTTTTAAACCAGAACCTTTAATTAAATTTCAAAGTTTAAATTACGTCGCCCACTATAAAAAACACCACCCCGAAATAGCTTATAATAAAGCTACAGAAAAAACACTTTCGAAAAGTAAGTTTATTTAATTTAGGTTTTATTTATTCGTTTTTATTAATTCGTTTTATTTATTTATAGTCGACGATTTACCTCTTATTCCTACGGCGGCCGAATCGGTAGATAGGTTATTTAACCTCCTTACCCGTAAAAGGCCCCGTACGAATACAAATCCAGAACCGGTAATAGAAGACGAGGTTAATAATAAAATTTTACGTTTTATTATTGAAAATAACCTCTCTTTTAACGTCGTGGATTCCGATTCGTTTCAAAACCTTCTTTCGTTTTTAAATACGTTCGTTTTTATTTACTTTTATTTTTTATTCTTTATTTTATTATTTTAACTAACTTTTAAAGGTCTTTACCGGTTATTAACCGTAAAAAGTTAAAGACTATTTTAAAGACGACTTTTGAGGTAAAAGGAAACGAAATCGTTACCGAAATTCACCGAAATTTAAAGAATAACGGTACTATTTCTTTAACTTTCGACCTTTGGACCTCGAATTCACAGAATTCGTACCTAGGATTAATTGCTTCTTTTATTAATCCTGAATTTAAGCTTATTTATAAGTTACTTGGTACGTTTTTATTTATTATTATTATTATTATTTTTTTTATTATTATTATTATTATTATTATTATTATTATTATTATTATTATTATTATTATTATTATTATTATTATTATTATTATTATTATTATTATTATTATTATTATTATTATTATTATTATTATTATTATTATTATTATTATTATTATTATTATTATTATTATTATTATTATTATTATTATTATTATTATTATTATTATTATTATTATTATTATTATTATTATTATTATTATTATTATTATTATTATTATTATTATTATTATTATTATTATTATTATTATTACTATTATTATTATTATTATTATTATTATTATTATTATTATTATTATTAACGTTTTTAATTTTATTATAGGTTTCGAGGTTTTAGATATTTCTCACACTGGTGAAAATATTTATAACGCTATTTTAACTATTCTTAAGTAATTTTCAATAAATCCTAAATACGTTTTTAGGTACGTTTTTAATTTTAATTATTACTTATTTTTAACGTTTTTATTAATTTTATTTAGTATTACTAGGGATAATGCTTCGAATAATACTAGCGTTCTTTCACTTTTCGAATCGACTTATTTACACGATTATAACCGTGTTTTTAATAACGATATTAAATGTGCAGCCCACGTATTTAATATCGTTGTTAAAGACATGTTAAAATCGGTAATTAATTCAAACGAATCAATATATACGTTTTTTTTTTTTAATTTTAATTCGTTTTATTTTATTATTAATTAACCCTTTATATTTTTATTAGCTTTACTTCCTCGAATTCGACGATTAACGAATTTAACACGGCAAACAAAAGAGGTTAAACGCCTTTTCGAACAGGGTATCGATTTTTGTAAAGAAAACGGCACTTTACCCTCTTCTTTTAACTACCGTGTTATACTAATTGGTACGTTTTTATTTATTTATTATTTATTATTTAATTAAATTTTTTTATTAATTTATTAATAAGACAACGTTACTCGTTGGAATTCGACGTTTATTATGCTTTACGTTTTTTCTGAATTTAAAGGCCCTTTAATTTACGTTAATAATAATATTATTATTAATACCGAATTTAAAGACCTTTTTATTAAAGACGAAGAGTGGATTATAATCGACGAATTACTTCGTGTTTTTCAGGTTTTTTATAAACCTACGGTTCGGTTACAAGGAGAAGCTTATATTACACTTTCTAGCACTTTATTAGATATTTATTTAATTTTTAATAAGTTAGACGCTTTAAAGGCTTTTTATAGGCAACAACGGTCTTTTGTAAGTTTTATTGTTTTATATACGTTTTATTTAATTTATTAATTAATTAAAATACCAGGAATATTCAACGGATTTTATCTCGGCTATTACGGTTGGGATAAATAAATTCGAAAAATATTTTCCTCGGCAACTTCTACCTTCTAGGTTTTCAGAATTTAAGACTTATATTATTAGCTTAATTCTAGACCCTAGAATGAAAATTCGACACTTTTCTATTAACGGTCGCCTTTCGTTTGGTAATACTTCGTCTGTATTAACGGCAACAGATTTATTACTTAAAGAGTATATTCTGTAAGTTTTTTATTATTTTATTATTTTATTATTATATATTAATTATTATATAAGTTAAAAAGGAGTATTAAAATTAATACTAGTGATAATATTAATTTTAACACCTCTTTCGACGAATTAGTTAATACAAACGAAGAAGTAAATGATAACGGTGATAGTAACGACGATTTATTTATTCGTACGTCTAACCGTTTAAACGAAGTCGAATTATACCTTTCTAAGTAGTGTGAGGTTCAAGAAGTAAGTTTTTATTTATTTATTACCGTTTTTATTACTTTTTAAATTTAATTTATTAATTATTAATGGATTTTTTATTAGGTTAAACCACTAGATTACTGGAAGACGAATTCGTCTAAATATCCAGTATTAAGTGTTTTAACTAGACGGTATTTAGTAATTCCTACTACTTCGGCCGCTATCGAGAGAGTGTTTTCGGTAAGTAATAACGTGGTAACAAAAAACAAAAACCGACTTTTACCTAGTACGGTTAAAGAAATCATGTTATTACGTTATTGGAAAATACCAGACATTAGTGGTTATAACGCTTTATTTAATAAGGATAACTAGGTAGATAGTTAGAAATTAAATATCGTTTTTTTAATAAGTTTTTTAAAAAGTGTTAAAATGTTATTTATACTTTTAAAATATTACTTTTTATTAAATAAATTATTTTTATACGAAATAAAAGTAATTACTTTGTTATAATTATATTATTATTACCGGCTTTAAAAACGATATTTAACCGTATAAAATTTATATAGTTATTATAAACGTGTATAAATTAATTTAAATAATATAGGTTTTTAACCTTTTAAAAAGTATTAAAAAGTTAAAATTCGTAGTTTTAAAACATTTACTTTTTTAAATAAATTATTTTTATACGAAATAAAGGTAATTACTTTTTTATAATAGTACTATTATTACCGGTTTTAATAACGACGTTTAACTATACAAATACTTTAAAATTTAAAAATAAATACGTTATATAATATAAATAAAGTATTATTTTTATTATAAACGAATTTTCACTAAGTAAAAAAAATTAGTATTAGTATTTATACTAATACTAATTTAATATACTAAAAATACTAATACTAATTTTTCAAATACTAATACTAAAATACTAATACTAATTTAGTATTTTCGAATACTAATACTAAAAATACTAATACTAATTTAGTATTTGAAAAATCCATACTAATACTAAAATACTAATACTAAATTAGTATTTAGTATACTAAATTAGTTTTAGTATACTAAATTAGTATTAGTATAAATACTAATACTAACATACTAATTCCCAACCCTGGTTTTAGTACTTTTTATACTAAATTTAGTATACCAAGTACTAAATATAGTATACGTTAAGAAGCTAATGACGTTTCAAATAAATAACTTATAATCAAGACATTTATATTTTAAGTATATAATACGTATAATAAGTAAAAACTATAGATTATAAATAATAAATATTTTTCAATATAAGTAAAAAGGTAACTTTAATAAATTAGTATAAACAATATACTAAATTAATAGTTAAATATATTAACGGTATATGACGTGACTAATTTTTATTATTATTATATATATATATATATATATAAATTATACTTTAAGTATATGTAAAGTTTAATTTATATAGAGTTGATATTATTTATAAGTTATTTATTTAAAAGTTATAAACTTATTAACATATACTAAGTGTAGTACTTAGTATACTAAATTTAGTATAAAAAGTATTAAAATTACAATCCTGTATATATAACAAGGGTTACGAAATTAGTATATAGTATTTAATATTAGTATTATACTAATATAGTATACCAGGGTTGGGAATTAAAATATTACATGTAATATTATTACATTTATTACAAAGTTATATAAAATTATTAATAAACCGTTAATATAATGATTTTTAAAGCCTATAAACTAATAAAACGTTAGTTTTTATAAATTATATTTATATTTAAACGATTATAATTACTTTTTAATTTACTAACGTTAAAAGGAAATAATGTTAAAATAAGTTATTACTTTTTTATCTTTTTATCCTTTAAATAAAAATCAACAAATAATATTAAGATAACTTATCCTTTTAATCTTTTACCCTTTTTAAAATAAAACTAAAAAAACGGGTTATAAATATACTAAAGGCCTCCCCGTTAAACCTTTAAGTTTTTTTAATTAATTTAACCACTATGACCACTTTATCCTTTTCGTTTTTATCCCTTTTTTATTTAGTTTTTTTTTATGGTTTTAACGCCCGGGAAATGTAAAACCAATAAAAAAACATAGCTTCCGAAGCTAGTTTTTTACTTGACGACGATTCGGTTATAATTAACTAATCTTTCAACGTTTCTTCGTTAATTCGACGTCTTTTTACATTATAGACATTAAAAACACCGGTATAGGACCCAGATTACGTTTTAGACGATTCTAATTCGTTTATTTACTTAATTTCGAACGGTTTAATTCGACGGACCTTATTACCACCGTTTACGGAAGGTTACGATCGTTACACTAACGTCAAATACACACAGTAAGTTTTTTCTATTAATTATTTAAATGTTTTAAAGGGTTTTAATAGTTTTTAAAAAAATATTAATTATTAGTTTATTAATATAATAAATATAACTATAAAAAAGCCTGTTATTAAATCGATTTCAAGCCTCGAATTTTACGGTTCGTTATAAAAAACACTACCCTTTAATAGTTTATAATAAAATTATAAAGGCTGCCCTTTTTACTAGCCTGTTTTTTTTATGTTTTTGAACTTATTAAATTTTTTCTTTATTAAAAGTTATTAATTAATTATTATTTAATCGACGAATTACTTAGTAATTTAATTATAAGATTTTTCACACTACACACTACCTTTAAGAAAACGAAATCGAGCGAATACGAATTTAATCTACGTATTTAACGAAAACGAGACGTATAATAAAAATTTAAATTTTATTATTAATAATAACCTTTATTTTAATACCGTCGATTCGGATTCGTTTAAAGGTTTACTTTCGTATTTTAACTAGTATGTTTTTTTATTATTATTATTTAACGTTTTTATTACCTTTTCAATAAGGTTCGTGCCGGTTATTAACCGAAAAAGTTAAAAGATATTTTTTCCTTTACTTTTTTTAAAAAACAAAATTAACAACGAAATTCGACGAAACATTAAGTAAAACGGCTTTATTTCAGTTACCTTCGATTTATAGTTATCGAATACGTTAAATTCACATACAAGTGTTATTATTACGTATATTAACGTTAAATTCGAACATGTTTATAAGTTAATCGGTATATTTTTATTATTATTATTTATTAAAAGGTTTATTATTATTATTATTAATTAATATTAATTTTTACTACTATTACTATGCTTCGATTTAATAAACGTAAATCAAACTGGTGATAATATTTACGAATACGTTATTTCGGTTTTCGAGTAATACGATTATTTAAATCCGATAAATATTTTTAAGTTCGTTTTTTATTATTATCGTTTTTACTTATTTTAAACAATTTTAATTATTATTATTAAAATTATTAACCTTTTTATAATATTACGCGCGATAATGTTAAAAATAACGTCTTTACAGTGGCGATATTTAAAGCGAATTACGAAAGTTAGTTTAATAATATTTTTAATAATAATATTTTAACGATACTTTTAGACGTTACCCTTAAGAACGAGTCTCCTTATAAGTGGTTTTTATTTATTTTTTATTTATTAGTTTATTATTAATTATTATCGTTGATTTTTTTAACTACTATTTGTTTTAAATACTTTATATAACCCTATTAAAACGATATATTTATTATAAAACGTATATGTATAATTTAATTCGTAATAGTCGAATTAATATATTATAATATTAATGTAATATATTAATGTAATATTAATATACGCGTATATTACTGTAATATATTAATTGTAATATTAATATACTGTGATACTACAATTTATATTAATATGACCTGATATTACAATTAATATATTAATTCGCAACCCTGGTAATAACACGGTTATAAAAAATAAAAATCATCTTTTACCTAAGACCAGGGTTGGGAATTAATATTGTAGTATTTGAAAATATTAATATTAAATATAATATTAATACGACCTTTAAAATATTACTGTAATATATTACATGTAATAAAATATTACAAATACTACATATAATATTATATGTAATATTATTATTATTATATATTACAAAAGGTATTACCGTATTATTATTATTTTATATAATAAGAGTATAATAATACTTAACGTCTTTAAATAATTAAAAGGAGACGTAGTTAAAGGTTTTAATAAATAAAGTTTAATTTTTTAATTTAATCTAACGAATAACTCGAATACGTATATAATTTTAATATGTATTATAATAATATTTTTTAATACGCCTAATACTTAAATTAAATATAATATATGTATACAAAATTAATATTTTAAATATTAAAAGCAATTTTTAACGGTTTAAAATAAAACAAGGAAACGTAATTAATTGATTTTTTATTAATAAGAATTACTTTTTTTATTTTATTTTACGGATACTTTACTTATGCATATAATGTTTATATATTTATTATAATAATATAATAATAAAATTTAATAATAAAACTAATACTAAATTAACTATAAAACTTTAATTTTAAAAACTAAATATATTTTTATCGTTTTAAAATAATAGAAGGGAGACGTAATTAATTTAATAATAAATTTTTGAAATAACTTAATAAAAAAGGCATTTATTCATCTAGTAAATCCTACTCTTCTAAAAGACTATTATAACCGTCAAGATCCGGTATTTCCAGTGTTTTAATACTATAACTTGTTTTACCGTACTAGGTAAAAGCCTATTTCTTAACTTCGTAACCACGTTATTACTTACCGAAAAAACACGCTTAACAGTATTAAAGAGGCAGGAATAGTTAAATACCGTCTAGTTAAAACACTTAATATAGAAAATTTAACTGAGTTAACCTTTTAATAATTAAGCGGTAGAACCTATTAAAAAACGTTAATAATTAATAAAAAGTTAACTTACTAAAAATGTTAATAATTAATAAAAGTTAAAAAATGTACCTTTGTAACTTCGTATTATTTAAAAAGGTAAACATCGACTTTATTTAACCGATTCGATGACCTAATAAATAAATCATCGTCACTGTTATTTTCGTCGTTTTAGCCTTTTGAATTAACTAATTTATTAAAAGATAAAATTCGAATTAAAATTATTGATATTAATTCGTAATTTATTTTTTAACTTATTATTATTAAGATTGATAAAAGTCCGTAAAAACTTAATAAAACGTGTTATAATAAATAAAATAAAATTTACGAATTATACTTTTTTAAATAAAGGTAAAAAAGGGTAATTAATTAAAACTTATAGTTTTAAAGGCGTATTCGTGCTTTAAAGCAGTTAATTTATTTCATACAGTATATATATCTAATAAGGCGCTAGACAGCGTTATATACACCTTTCTTCAAAGGCGAATCGAAGGTTTATAAAAAACACCTGAAAAATTCGTATAGGTTTAATAAAAGGCCACTCGTCGTTTAAAAATAAGGATTTAAATTTATCACTATCGGCATTAATATTAATGAAAAATTAAAGTATGTTTTAACACGTAAAACGAATTAAGTATTAAAAACGTCACATTTTAACGAGTTTTCGAGTTTAAATTAAAGTTAATTAATTAATTAAATATTTATTAATTAAAAACGAATAATTAATAATAACATAGTAAAAAACATACTTATAAGGATAACCTTTTAGTTAAAGTCGACTAAAAGAGTCGAATTTTACCTGTAATTATTAATACCTTAATAAAATAAGGCCTTAATTCGTTTCGTATGTTTTGTTAAGTTAACAAGTCGTCGAATTCGAGGTATTAACGTTAAGTAATTCAATTAATAAGGTAATGCATTTTAATTCGTATGAAATCGTTTAAAAATTACATTTTAAAAACACGATTTATATATAACTTTTAATTATTACGTACGTTAATAATAATTATACAGTTTTAATATAATTAAACGTGGTTTTTAAACTAATAATAAAATTACTTTTATACAGTACTCCACCAAAAGTCTAAGCCACTTTTTAAAAACACACCAAAAGAGCACCAAAAGAGCACTTTTCACTACTGTTTCCTGTCACTAAATAATGTTCCAATAAATTTAAAAAAAAAATATTTTATTAAATTTTACATTGTTTATATATATTTATTTAATTCTTTTAATATTTTTTATCTTCTTACATAAGATTTCCACTCCGATTATAATTTTATAAAAATTAAAAAATTAAAATTACTAACAAATTTCCTTTTTTTATTACCGAAATTTTAATTAAAAAATTTCGCTAATATATAAAGAGGACTCTTAAAGTTAAGTGAACAAAAACATAAAATTTAATTATGTAAAATAAACCTTTACTCTACGTTTATATATGGATTTTATTTGATACTTTTAAAAAAAATTTTCGTCGAGCTGCGGTAATTCTTAAAGGTAGTAAAAGTGTTGTTTTTGGTGTGTTTATAAAAAGCAGGGTTGGGAATTAGTATGTTAGTATTAGTATTTATACTAATACTAATTTAGTATACTAAAACTAATTTAGTATACTAAATACTAATTTAGTATTAGTATTTTAGTATTAATATGGATTTTTCAAATACTAAATTAGTATTAGTATTTTTAGTATTAGTATTCGAAAATACTAAATTAGT